>CM040915.1:2160000-2347500 GCA_023029165.1 Gobiocypris rarus
ACACACACGCACACACAAAGTTATGACATAAGAAATATTTTAAGTTAAGTCTAAATCGCTTTGGATAAAAGTGTCTGCTAAATGAATAAATGTAACGTGAAAATGACTTTTTGGAAACCAAATTGTCCCATACTCTCATAGCATGTAAATGAAGCTGTTTCCTCACGCGCCGTCAGCAGATTATAATGGCGTGTTTGAAGATGTTTCAGAGGATGTGTTTTAGGAACGGTGTGACAGAAGATCGCTGAAGATTCTCATAATTACTGTAAGAGCATTGGGTTTCATCTGGCCATGCGTGTCGAGGCAAGACACGTCTACTAATTACCAGTGTGTTGCATAACCAGCTGGATAACTAGAGACATTATCATTGTTTTTGCACGGGGGAACGTTTGTGCCCAGAGGAGCATTTTATTGAGCCATTAATTATCATACAGTAAGAGAATAGATCTAAAAAAGTAAATGTAGATCTCAATTCTGTCTTAAGTAAATACGTTTTCTGTCCTTCATGGCACTATTGTGTTTGTGTATTGTTGACGTGTGAATTATAACACCGCATGTGATGGTCGTGAGATTATGTTCATTGTCTGCTGTAACTCTCAGTCATTTACATAAATAATTGAAGTGTGTCTTTTCACAGAGCGGCTCTGGACCGTGAATGTGTGTGTGTGATGCAGATTCACGCTCCATTAAGGGCTGTTAATGGCCGTCGCTTGATCTGTGAGCCACTTCAAAGGTGTGAAGAAGAGTGTGAGTGCGATTCGACTCTATAATTACACTTAAACACAGTAGTTGAAGAGAGATTAGATAACATCTAACCTCAGTGCCCCCTCTCACACACACACACACACACATACACACACTCAAACACTCTCTCACACACACACACACACACACACACACATACACACACACACACACACACACACACACACACTCACACACACACACACACACACACACTTTCGCCGCATACACACACACACACACTCACAACGCATTTTATACTGCACAAACCGTATTTTCTATCCCCCTACACTGCCCCTGCCCCTAAACCTACCCATCACACACACACACACACACACACTGCCCCTAAACCTACCCATCACAGGAGACTGCACAGTTTACTTTCTGTGAAAAAAACCTCATCCTGTGTGATTTATAAGCATTTTGAAAAGTGAGGACATGGGGAACGTCCTCATATTTCACCCTCTTTTTGTAATTCCTATGTCATACCCATGTCATTATACACATTTGTGTCCTGATATTTCAAGAAAACATGCCCACACTCTCTCACACACACACACACAATTTTTTTTTACAATTAAATAAAAAAATACAATTAAAAATACATTATTTATTTTATACAATTACAATACAATTTTATAAAATTTTATTTTATACAATTTACACCCAACGTCTATAGTGAAATATGTATATAGCGTAAATATTAAATAAGTAAAACAGTTTTTGTATGTATATCTACAATATAAGATATTTTTAATCTATATAAACATATAAATAAATAAATAAATAAATATTACTATTTTATATGTATTAGTGTTGTCAAATAGATTAATCACATCTAACAAGTTTGCAAATGTATAATATAAATATATATAAAATTGTATATAATTTGTAAATAAATATCAATTTGTTAATATATATAAAACACTATATATATATATATATATATATATATATATATATATATATATATATATATATATATATATATATATATATATATATATATATATATATATATATTAACGATAAAATATTTAATTTAATAATTTAATTTAATTTAATAATATAAACCAAAACAGTGGCCAAAAGTGTTGTTCGGCCTGAATATATGTATAAATGTAATAATGCATGTAATGTCTGCAATGAAACATGCCAAAATGTAGGCTGTCATACAAAGAAATTATGAAACCATGCAAAAACAAGAGAGAAGCGACAGATGGATGGATGCATGGATGGATGGAGTGAAGGACGGATGGGTGGGTGGATGGATGGATGGATGGAGTGAAGGACGGACAGATGGATGGATGAATGCATGGAATAAAGGACTGATGGAAGGACGGATGGATGGACGGATTGATGGATGGATGGATGGATGGATGGATGGATGGATGGAAGGATGGAAGGATGAATGGATGGGTGGGTGGATGGATGGATGGATGGGTGGGTGGGTGGATGGATGGCTGGATGGATGGAATAAAGGACGGATGGATGGATGGACTGATGGATGGATGGATGGAATAAAGGACGGATGGATGGATGGACTGATGGATGGATGGATGGACGGATGGATGGATGGGTGGATGGATGGATGGATGGGTGGGTAGGTGGATGGATGGATGGATGGATGGATGGGTGGGTGGGTGGATGGAAAGGTGGAAAGGTGGATGGATGGAAGGATGGATGGATGGGTGGGTGGGTGGATGGATGGCTGGATGGATGGAATAAAGGACGGATGGATGGATGGACTGATGGATGGATGGATGGATGGATGGAATAAAGGACGGATGGATGGATGGACTGATGGATGGATGGATGGATGGATGGATGGATGGATGGATGGATGGACTGATGGATGGAAGGATGAATGGATGGGTGGGTGGGTGGATGGATGGATGGAAGGATGGATGGATGGATGGGTGGGTGGGTGGATGGATGGCTGGACGGATGGAATAAAGGACGGATGGATGGATGGACTGATGGATGGATGGATGGATGGATGGATGGATGGAATAAAGGACGGATGGATGGATGGATGGATGGGTGGGTGGGTGGAAGGATGGATGGATGGATAGATGGATGGAGGGGTGGGTGGGTGGGTGGATGGAAAGGTGGATGGATGGAGGATGGGTGGATGGATGGATGGGTGGGTGGGTGGGTGGATGGAAAGGTGGATGGATGGAAGGATGGATGGATGGATGGAAGGATGGATGGATGGATAGATGGATGGAGGGGTGGGTGGGTGGGTGGATGGAAAGGTGGATGGATGGAAGGATGGATGGATGGATGGAAGGATGGATGGATGGATGGATGGATGGAGGTGGGTGGGTGGGTGGGTGGATGGATTGAGAGCTTAATGTTAATATTATTGTAAATATGACAGGCAGATTTTTTGCTAGATGAAATGTTATTTACTGGCTGTATGCATTCATGTTTCCCAGTTGTCATTTGCTTCATAGTTTTTCCCCTGACACACCATTTCTTTGCGACACAACACACACACACAGTGTCTCACAGCACACACACACACACGAGCCACAACAGTGCAGTTCTGTTGGAGACCTTTAGGGCTGTTTGTGTTTTCAGAGCCGGACCCGGTGATGAACTGCTGCGTTACTCCTGCAACACCACACTAGAGGGATTCCAGCGCCGTGTTTACTCTACAGGGGACAAGCGGAGTATTGAGCGCAAGGCAAGCTCTGAATGAGCTCATTCTGTTCATTTCTTCCCCATTTACACACACACACACACACACACCACTTCAAGAAAATAACTCTGTTAATGGCTGAAGACCCCTGCACACACACACACACACACACAGCTGGTGTGTTTTTAACATGTATTGAATGTTTGAAATTTTTGAGAAGCCATTGAATTTCTATAAATATTATTTTAGTTTAAGCTGAATGGTTGAAAAGCCTCCGGTAATTTCAGAGCTCTCAAACTATTTAAAGCATGTTTACTACGAATTCCAGTGCATTTATATATATCTTGCAAGTTTAATTTGTAGATCACAATCATCTCAAATGCATGAAAAATGTGCATGAGATATTTCATTTCTAGAAGCCTTAGAGCCCTTTCTATTTTAGCTCTTTATTTTTAGGCCTCCACGTACAATAACAAGTGCAGCCCGACGGACCATCATGTTTTAATCATACGATGCCACAAATTTGATCACTTTCCTCCCCTCAAAACACAAACACACACTCACACGCATCACAAAAGCCACGCTCATTTCATCTCATCACACACTGTATAATTACACAGAAAACATTTATTTTTAGATATTTGAGTGAGTGGCCTTGGGAGAAGCAGGCCCGACACACACCCGGAGTGAAGGGAAGCAGACTCAAGCTTGATTTTGCATGCTATTTTCTTCGATTGTAACGCGGTGCGGCAGACTTTAGGACAGATGCATGCCGTATTTTACACACGCATGCTTAATGTGTCCCATTGTGCTATTTTAAAGGTTCCTAAAGTCATTTTGTTTTGTATTCTCTTACATCAGGTTTACATTCATCCAAGGTAAAAAAAACACTTTCATTTTCTCATAATGTTGCACCAGCTCTTTTCTCACAGTGTCAGAAACAGTTCAATCAAGGATTCAGTCTCTGTAAACCCCACTTTTCTGAGACCCTACTCTGCTCTGATTGGTCAGATGGTCCAGTCTGCTGTGATTGGTCTACTCTGCTCTGATTGGTCAGATGGTCCAGTCTGCTGTGATTGGTCTACTCTGCTCTGATTGGTCAGATGGTCCAGTCTGCTGTGATTGGTCTACTCTGCTCTGATTGGTCAGATGGTCCAGTCTGTTGTGATTGGTCTACTCTGCTCTGATTGGTCAGATGGTCCAGTCTGTTGTGATTGGTCTACTCTGCTCTGATTGGTCAGATGGTCCAGTCTGTTGTGATTGGTCTACTCTGCTCTGATTGGTCAGATGGTCCAGTCTGTTGTGATTGGTCTACTCTGCTCTGATTGGTCAGACGGCCCAGTCTGTTGTGATTGGTCTACTCTGCTCTGATTGGTCAGATGGCCCAGTCTGTTGTGATTGGTCTACTCTGCTCTGATTGGTCAGATGGTCCAGTCTGTTGTGATTGGTCTACTCTGCTCTGATTGGTCAGATGGTCCAGTCTGTTGTGATTGGTCTACTCTGCTCTGATTGGTCAGATGGCCCAGTCTGTTGTGATTGGTCTACTCTGCTCTGATTGGTCAGATGGTCCAGTCTGTTGTGATTGGTCTACTCTGCTCTGATTGGTCAGATGGTCCAGTCTGTTGTGATTGGTCTACTTGCTCTGATTGGTCAGACGGCCCAGTCTGTTGTGATTGGTCTACTCCGCTCTGATTGGTCAGATGGCCCAGTCTGTTGTGATTGGTCTACTCTGCTCTGATTGGTTAGATGGCCCAGTCTGTTGTGATTGGTCTACTCTGCTCTGATTGGTCAAATGGCCCAGTCTGTTGTGATTGGTCTACTCTCTGCTCTGATTGGTCAGATGGCCCAGTCTGTTGTGATTGGTCTACTCTGCTCTGATTGGTCAGATGGCCCAGTCTGTTGTGTTTGGTCTACTCTGCTCTGATTGGTCAGATGGTCCAGTCTGTTGTGATTGGTCTACTCTGCTCTGATTGGTCAGATGGTCCAGTCTGTTGTGATTGGTCTACTCTGCTCTGATTGGTCAGACGGCCCAGTCTGTTGTGATTGGTCTACTCTGCTCTGATTGGTCAGATGGTCCAGTCTGTTGTGATTGGTCTACTCTGCTCTGATTGGTCAGATGGTCCAGTCTGTTGTGATTGGTCTACTCCACTCTGATTGGTCAGATGGCCCAGTCTGTTGTGATTGGTCTACTCTGCTCTGATTGGTTAGATGGCCCAGTCTGTTGTGATTTGTCTACTCTGCTCTGATTGGTCAGACGGCCCAGTCTGTTGTGATTGGTCTACTCCGCTCTGATTGGTCAGATGGCCCAGTCTGTTGTGATTGGTCTACTCTGCTCTGATTGGTCAGATGGCCCAGTCTGTTGTGATTGGTCTACTCTGCTCTGATTGGTCAGATGGCCCAGTCTGTTGTGATTGGTCTACTTGCTCTGATTGGTCAGATGGCCCAGTCTGTTGTGATTGGTCTACTCTGCTCTGATTGGTCAGATGGTCCAGTCTGTTGTGATTGGTCTACTCTGCTCTGATTGGTCAGATGGTCCAGTCTGTTGTGATTGGTCTACTCTGCTCTGATTGGTCAGATGGTCCAGTCTGTTGTGATTGATCTACTCTGCTCTGATTGGTCAGATGGCCCAGTCTGTTGTGATTGGTCTACTCTGCTCTGATTGGTCAGACGGCCCAGTCTGTTGTGATTGGTCTACTCTGCTCTGATTGGTCAGACGGTCCAGTCTGCTCTGATTGGTCAGATGGTCCAGTCTGTTGTGATTGATCTACTCTGCTCTGATTGGTCAGATGGCCCAGTCTGTTGTGATTGGTCTACTCTGCTCTGATTGGTCAGATGGTCCAGTCTGCTGTGATTGGTCTACTCTGCTCTGATTGGTCAGGTGGCCCAGTCTGTTGTGATTGGTCTACTCTGCTCTGATTGGTCAGGTGGCCCAGTCTGTTGTGATTGGTCTACTCTGCTCTGATTGGTCAGATGGTCCAGTCTGCTGTGATTGGTCTACTCTGCTCTGATTGGTCAGATGGCCCAGTCTGCTGTGATTGGTCTACTCTGCTCTGATTGGTCAGGTGGCCCAGTCTGTTGTGATTGGTCTACTCTGCTCTGATTGGTCAGGTGGCCCAGTCTGTTGTGATTGGTCTACTCTGCTCTGATTGGTCAGATGGCCCAGTCTGTTGTGATTGGTCTTCTCTGCTCTGATTGGTCAGGCGGCCCAGTCTGTTGTGATTGGTCGATTGCTTACAGCATGTGTTGAAACCAAATGGCCATTACTATATCCACATACTATATCCGAATTAGTTTAGAATCGTAGATTCAGCAGGAAGTGAGACTGGAATTACTGACGATTAATTTCAGGCAGTTTTGAATCGCTTCTTTCTTTTAGGAGAAAAAAACTCCATTTATCTGCACTTTGAGCTTTGAAACTTTAATGTTTAGAAACAGCAAAATTACACACTGCATGAAAGTTACTATCCAAAAAAGCAAAGTGTGTAAGTGTGAAGATCATCAGTCCTCATCCTCCTCGATCTATCTGCTGCTTTTGACACAGTGAATCACCAGATTCTTCTGTCCACCCTCTCATCACTGGGCATCACAGGGACTCCACTCCACTGGTTTGAGTCTTACCTCACAGGTAGGTCTTTCAAGGTTGCCTGGAGAGGGGAGGTATCCAAAGCACATCAAATTACCACGGGGGTTCCTCAGGGCTCAGTGCTGGGACCTCTTCTCTTCTCCATTTACAGTACGTCACTGGGACCCATCATACAGGCACATGGCTTCTCATACCATTGCTATGCTGATGACACTCAACTCTATCTTTCATTTCAACCAGATGATCCCACAGTAGATTGACAAATCTTAAGCTGTCTGACAGACATCTCAGCATGGATGAAAGAACACCACCTTCAGCTCAACCTGGCAAAGACTGAGCTTCTCGTGTTCCCTGCCAATCCGACTCTACAACACAATTTCACCATCCAGCAAGGTTCATCTCTGATTACCCCTTCAGGGTCAGTCAGAAATCTTGGAGTAATCTTTGACGACCAGCTGTCCTTCAAAGACCACATTTCAAAGACAGCTCGATCATGCAGGTTTGCTCTGCACAACATCAGAAAGATCAGACCGTTCCTTACAGAGCATGCAACACAACTTCTCGTCCAGGCCCTTGTCATTTCTAGGCTTGACTACTGCAATGCGCTTCTGGCTGGTCTTCCCTCGTGTGCAATCAAAACATTTCAAATGATTCAGAACGCTGCGGCACGTCTTGTCTTCAACGAGCCCAAAAGGGCCCATGTCACACCTCTCTTCATCTCTCTGCACTGGCTGCCACTTGATGCCCGCATCAAGTTCAAGGCCTTGACACTCGCTTATGGATCCACCACAGGCTCGGCACCAGCATACTTCGACTCGCTGCTACGAGTCTACACCCCCACCAGAAGGAGGTAAGGTAAGGTAAGGAGCGTAGGCTTATGGTACCATCACAAAGAGGCATGAAATCCCTCTCCAGAACTTTTTTATTCACCGTTCCTGGCTGGTGGAACAATCTTCCTACCTCCATCCGGATGGCAGAATCAGTCATCATTCAAAAGACTGCTAAAAACCCATCTCTTCCGTGAGCACTTAATCTTACCCTAAAAAAAAATTAAAAAAAATGTATTCCCTCCCTATTCTAGCTTGAGGTTACTCTTAAGTAATGTCCAAAACTTGGTATTTAAAGCACTTTTTTGCGTTTGTTCTGCTATTCATGACTGATCGCTTTGTGTACTCCTCAGTTGTAAGTCGCTTTGGATAAAAGCGTCTGCTAAATGCATAAATGTAAATGTGAATCTTTCCTTCAAATGCAGTGCATTGGCCAAGCGTTCACCTCTGTGTTTACAAATGTTTGCTGAACAGGACGGGCTAATCCAGCTTAAACTTTGAGCAACATCAATCTGTTAGCATGTGTTTATAGAGATCAGTGTCTGTGCTGTAAATTTACAGACATGACAGCGTGCATTATGAGGTTTTTTGCCAAAAATGAGAGTGAAATTCCTGTTGCTTTTCAATGAAGAGACAGGCCTTGTCATCTAGAGAAAAATTCAGGTTGACGTGTTTGAGAAAGCCAAATAAATGATCCATCAACATCGAGACAATGATCCGTCATCGTTACTAATGCAAACACGAGTGTGTGAGTGTGTGTGTGAATACATACAGAACAAATGTGCAGAAACTAATCTATTTCTCACACATGCTGGTTTCTGTTTTGATGAAACAGGTCGGTTGTTGGTAGCAGCAGCTTAGCGCTGGCGAGACTCTGGGCTCCGCGGCCGGCGAGCAGATCCTGCCGTGACTTGCAGCTCTTCTCTTACTCACTCGGAGACTCACGTGTGTCGAGGGCCTGGAGACACACACCGCATGCAGCCATTCTTTCAGATACGTGAATGTGTGTGTTTACCGAAGGCACAATAAAACAATTAGCACATGGCCGGACGGCATGGTTCACGTGAGAGAGAACGACAGGTGACCTACACACACACACACACATACTTTACATCTCAGTCTATTCTGTTCTTACATGCCATCTTAAGTCAATCCAGACAGTTAAAAGTCTCTTCACTCCACCGAGTGGCATGCTACTAACTCATTACAAAGGTATATACTATGGTATTATCATGTTTTTTAATTGTTTATCATGTATTTTGTACCATGGAAATACCATGTTTTGGACATTTACCATAGTAAGTTTGTTCAGCACATCCCACAGATGCTCGATTGGATTGAGATCTGGGGAATTTGGATGTCAAGTCAAAACTTCAAACTCGTTATTGTGCTCCTCAAACCATTCCTGAAGCATTTGTGCTTTGTGGCAGGAGCATTATCCTGCTGGAAGAGCCACAGCCACCAGGGAATACGGTTTCCATGAAAGGCTGTACATGGTCTGCAACAATGCTTAGGTAGGTGGGACGTGTCAAAGTAACATCCACATGGATGGCAGGACACAAGGTTTCCCAGCAGAACATTTCCCAAAGCATCACACTGCCTCCACCGGCTCGCCTTCTTCCCATAGTGCATCCTGGGGCCATGTGTTCCCCAGGTAAGCCACGCACACCCACCCGGCCATCCACGTGATGTAAAAGAACACATGATCCATCAGACCAGGCCACCTTCTTCCATTGCTCCGTGGTCCAGTTCTGATGCTCACGTGCCACTGTTGGTGCTTTCGGCGGGGTCAGGGGTCAGCATGGGCACCCTGACTGGTCTGCGGCTGTGCCGCCATACGCAAACAAACTGCGATGCTCTGTGTATTCTGACACCTTTCTATCAGAACCAGCATTAACTTCTTGAGCAGTTTGAGCTCCAGTAGCTCGTCTGTTTGATCGGACCACACGGGCCAGCCTTCGCTCCCCACGTGCATCAATGAGCCTGGGCCGCCCATGACCCTGTGGCCGGTTCTCCACTGTTCCTTCCTTGGAGCACTTTTGATAGATCCTGACCACTGCAGACCGGGAACACCCCACAAGAGCTGCAGTTTTGGAGATGCTCTGACCCAGTCGTCTAGCCATCACAGTTTGGCCCTTGTCAAACTCGCTCAAATCCTTACACTAGCCCATTTTTCCTGCTTCTAACACATCAACTTTTAGGACAAAGTGTTCACTTGCTGCCTAATATATCTCACCCACTAACAGGTGATGAAGAAATAATCAGTGTTATTACCTTCACCTGTCATTGGTGATAACGTTATGCCTGACCTGTGTATATATACAGTATATGTATTTCAGATTTATTTAATTTAACAAAAACAAATTTGAATAGTTTTAATTTAATAACTATGTTGCTATAAAGAAGTAAGACTAAGAGACACAATTTCTCTGATTGACATGTGGTCAAGTAACAGCATCATAACTAGTGTTGTGTCACTATTGACACTCATATAATCTCTCTACATGTGTCTCAGGGATATCCTTTAATGCATTGGCTCTGTGCAGGCTGAACATCACCTCATTGAGTGTTGATGGTCACCCTCACAAATGTGAACTAACCGAAATACGTCACGAAGTGCAATGCAACTGTACCGCAGCTCAGAGTTAAGAGCGTGTTTAGTGCGCTCTCGGTGTGCTCTGGCACGGACTCACAGCGTTTATAGAGAATAAAGTAGACCGTCTGAAATAAGTAAACATGTAATTAGCTCTTTTGAAAAACAAGACGGACTTGTTGTAGAGTCACAGCTGGTTCTGACAGCAGTAAACCTCAGCGCACAGCACCAGTATCAGTTATAATGCAGCACATCTGATAAACACCAGAACTTTATGACAGAGAAACTCAGTTAAACGAGTGAGAGTCAGGAGGCCGGCCGGCCACAACATGCGTCACTCACAAGTGTGTTTTACATTAGGCCATAAACACTATAAATGTGCCTCTCTCACACACAAAGTGGACGGACAAATTATAAAAATGTGTGAACGTGATTCGTCAGAACTGCATTTCTCAAACTGCACCTCTTTATTAAAGCCTCAAAATGATTTTATTACTCTGTATTATTGTTTTTTTCTATAGTACAACAACGTCTAATGATCTATGATTGGTCTACACTGCTCTGATTGGTCAGATGGTCCAGTCTGTTGTGATTGGTCTACTCTGCTCTGATTGGTCAGATGGTCCAGTCTGTTGTGATTGGTCTACTCTGCTCTGATTGGTCAGATGGTCCAGTCTGTTGTGATTGGTCTACTCTGCTCTGATTGGTCAGACGGCCCAGTCTGTTGTGATTGGCCTACTCTGCTCTGATTGGTCAGGTGGTCCAGTCTGTTGTGATTGGTCTACTGCTCTGATTGGTCAGATGGCCCAGTCTGTTGTGATTGGCCTACTCTGCTCTGATTGGTCAGGTGGTCCAGTCTGTTGTGATTGGTCTACTCTGCTCTGATTGGTCAGATGGCCCAGTCTGTTGTGATTGGCCTACTCTGCTCTGATTGGTCAGGTGGTCCAGTCTGTTGTGATTGGTCTACTCTGCTCTGATTGGTCAGACGGCCCAGTTTGTTGTGATTGCTCTACTCTGCTCTGATTGGTCAGACGGCCCAGTCTGTTGTGATTGGCCTACTCTGCTCTGATTGGTCAGGTGGTCCAGTCTGTTGTGATTGGTCTACTCTGCTCTGATTGGTCAGATGGCCCAGTCTGTTGTGATTGGCCTACTCTGCTCTGATTGGTCAGGTGGTCCAGTCTGTTGTGATTGGTCTACTCTGCTCTGATTGGTCAGATGGCCCAGTTTGTTGTGATTGCTCTACTCTGCTCTGATTGGTCAGATGGCCCAGTCTGTTGTGATTGGCCTACTCTGCTCTGATTGGTCAGGTGGTCCAGTCTGTTGTGATTGGTCTACTCTGCTCTGATTGGTCAGATGGCCCAGTCTGTTGTGATTGGCCTACTCTGCTCTGATTGGTCAGATGGCCCAGTCTGTTGTGATTGGTCTACTCTGCTCTGATTGGTCAGATGGCCCAGTTTGTTGTGATTGCTCTACTCTGCTCTGATTGGTCAGACGGCCCAGTCTGTTGTGATTGGCCTACTCTGCTCTGATTGGTCAGGTGGTCCAGTCTGTTGTGATTGGTCTACTCTGCTCTGATTGGTCCGATGGCCCAGTTTGTTGTGATTGCTCTACTCTGCTCTGATTGGTCAGATGGCCCAGTCTGTTGTGATTGGCCTACTCTGCTCTGATTGGTCAGGTGGTCCAGTCTGTTGTGATTGGTCTACTCTGCTCTGATTGGTCAGATGGCCCAGTCTGTTGTGATTGGCCTACTCTGCTCTGATTGGTCAGGTGGTCCAGTCTGTTGTGATTGGTCTACTCTGCTCTGATTGGTCATTGGTATTTTCTTGTTAAAAGGTAAAACAACGATGTCGGACGATTGTGAATCCTCCTTCCGCACATCTGTAAACACTGACTCTGTACTTCCGCCTACGACAAGCCTGACCTTTTCAACGTAACTGTGTATTACGTGACGTCACGTACACACATCACAGAACGGAGCAAGGCGAACATTTGTGCTTATAAAACGTTAGATTTTCATTAGATCAGACCCTTATTCATCGTCTGGTGTGGTTTAAAGCCCTCTGAAGCTGCACTGAAACTGTCATTCGGACCTTGACCCGTTTGGGCTCCATTGAGTCTATTATAAGGAGAACAATCCTGGAATGTTTTCATCGAAAAACCTTCATTTATTTTCGACTGAAGAAAGAAAGACATGGACATCTTGGATGACATCGGGGTGAGTAAATTATCAGCAAAAGTTTATTTAAAAGTGAACTAATCCTTTAAGCGAGTTTTTGCTGAAAGCAAGAAATAAACAACATAAGACTGTTTTCCCCGAGTTTTTTTTGTTATTGACATTTTTTTCTTTGTTTTAAGCATAAACTCACTAAATTGTGATGCATATTTCAGAAAACAAAACTTAATATCTCAAGTAATTTTGCTTCTGATTTGATTTTTTAGGGCCTGAATGATTGGTGATGTATGACTGTTTAATCTAAATGAAATCCCTGTGCTTAGCCAAAGTTAGCATAACACACTTTCAATATAATACACTCACAAAAGAGCAAAGAAGCTCCATTCATAATGTGTTTCAGCCGTAATGTGTTTGTGACATCACAGTAGTGTTGTTATCTCTATGGTCACATGCTCAGATTTGACAACACATGAGCTGTATAAAGTTTGTCTTCGTGATCTCAGTTTTGCTAATAATATCCATGCTTTAGTGATGTGTGTGAACCCTCCTCACATCGCTGAAGAGATTCCGATCACACTCTCGCTGCGTTCCCACGATCAGAAAACGTCTTGTGTGTTGGTCTTTGTTCAGTGTTGTCAGGCATGTGTCACATGCCTCTGAATAAGTGCTGTCTGTCAACACCGGCTGCAGTTATACATGCGCTTTGTGTCTTTAGATTAAAACAAGAGATTCTGCATTCCTTCAGTCTCTCAGTTCGGATGATCTCTGTCTGTTATAGGTTTGGATCAGTAAAAATCACAAATACAATCTCTTTACTTCAGCAGTTTCTCCTATACAGCAATGAGATTGAAGTGCCACTATTATTTTAAATGTTACTAATTTTGTTTGTGATTGGTCTACTCTGCTCTGATTGGTCAGACGGCCCAGTCTGTTGTGATTGGTCTACTCTGCTCTGATTGGTCAGATGGTCCAGTCTGTTGTGATTGGTCTACTCTGCTCTGATTGGTCAGATGGTCCAGTCTGCTGTGATTGGTCTACTCTGCTCTGATTGGTCAGACGGCCCAGTCTGTTGTGATTGGTCTACTCTGCTCTGATTGGTCAGATGGTCCAGTCTGTTGTGATTGGTCTACTCTGCTCTGATTGGTCAGATGGTCCAGTCTGCTGTGATTGGTCTACTCTGATCTGATTGGTCAGATGGCCCAGTCTGTTGTGATTGGTCTACTCTGCTCTGATTGGTCAGATGGTCCAGTCTGCTGTGATTGGTCTACTCTGATCTGATTGGTCAGATGGTCCAGTCTGTTGTGATTGGTCTACTCTGCTCTGATTGGTCAGATGGTCCAGTCTGCTGTGATTGGTCTACTCTGATCTGATTGGTCAGATGGCCCAGTCTGTTGTGATTGGTCTACTCTGCTCTGATTGGTCAGATGGTCCAGTCTGCTGTGATTCGTCTACTCTGATCTGATTGGTCAGATGGCCCAGTCTGTTGTGATTGGTCTACTCTGCTCTGATTGGTCAAATGGCCCAGTCTGTTGTGATTGGTCTACTCTGCTCTGATTGGTCAGATGGTCCAGTCTGTTGTGATTGGTCTACTCTGATCTGATTGGTCAGATGGCCCAGTCTGTTGTGATTGGTCTACTCTGCTCTGATTGGTCAGATGGTCCAGTCTGCTGTGATTGGTCTACTGTGCTCTGATTGGTCAGATGGCCCAGTCTGTTGTGATTGGTCTACTCTGCTCTGATTGGTCAGATGGTCCAGTCTGTTGTGATTGGTCTACTCTGCTCTGATTGGTCAGATGGTCCAGTCTGCTGTGATTGGTCTACTCTGATCTGATTGGTCAGATGGCCCAGTCTGTTGTGATTGGTCTACTCTGCTCTGATTGGTCAGATGGTCCAGTCTGCTGTGATTGGTCTACTCTGATCTGATTGGTCAGATGGTCCAGTCTGTTGTGATTGGTCTACTCTGCTCTGATTGGTCAGATGGTCCAGTCTGCTGTGATTGGTCTACTCTGATCTGATTGGTCAGATGGCCCAGTCTGTTGTGATTGGTCTACTCTGCTCTGATTGGTCAGATGGTCCAGTCTGCTGTGATTGGTCTACTCTGCTCTGATTGGTCAGATGGTCCAGTCTGCTGTGATTGGTCTACTCTGCTCTGATTGGTCAGATGGTCCAGTCTGCTGTGATTGGTCTACTCTGCTCTGATTGGTCAGACAGCCCAGTCTGTTGTGATTGGTCTACTCTGCTCTGATTGGTCAGACAGCCCAGTCTGTTGTGATTGGTCTACTCTGCTCTGATTGGTCAGATGGTCCAGTCTGCTGTGATTGGTCTACTCTGATCTGATTGGTCAGATGGTCCAGTCTGTTGTGATTGGTCTACTCTGCTCTGATTGGTCAGATGGTCCAGTCTGCTGTGATTGGTCTACTCTGATCTGATTGGTCAGATGGCCCAGTCTGTTGTGATTGGTCTACTCTGATCTGATTGGTCAGATGGTCCAGTCTGTTGTGATTGGTCTACTCTGCTCTGATTGGTCAGATGGTCCAGTCTGCTGTGATTGGTCTACTCTGATCTGATTGGTCAGATGGTCCAGTCTGTTGTGATTGGTCTACTCTGCTCTGATTGGTCAGATGGTCCAGTCTGCTGTGATTGGTCTACTCTGCTCTGATTGGTCAGATGGTCCAGTCTGTTGTGATTGGTCTACTCTGCTCTGATTGGTCAGATGGCCCAGTCTGTTGTGATTGATCTACTCTGTTCTGATTGGTCAGATGGTCCAGTCTGTTGTGATTGGTCTACTCTGCTCTGATTGGTCAGATGGCCCAGTCTGTTGAGATTGGTCTACTCTGCTCTGATTGGTCAGATGGCCCAGTCTGTTGTGATTGGTCTACTCTGCTCTGATTGGTCAGATGGCCCAGTCTGTTGTGATTGGTCTACTCTGCTCTGATTGGCCAGATGGTCCAGTCTGTTGTGATTGGTCTACTCTGCTCTGATTGGCCAGATGGTCCAGTCTGTTGTGATTGGTCTACTCTGCTCTGATTGGTCAGATGGTCCAGTCTGTTGTGATTGGTCTACTCTGCTCTGATTGGCCAGATGGTCCAGTCTGTTGTGATTGGTCTACTCTGCTCTGATTGGCCAGATGGTCCAGTCTGTTGTGATTGGTCTACTCTGCTCTGATTGGTCAGATGGTCCAGTCTGTTGTGATTGGTCTACTCTGCTCTGATTGGCCAGATGGTCCAGTCTGTTGTGATTGGTCTACTCTGCTCTGATTGGTCAGATGGTCCAGTCTGTTGTGATTGGTCTACTCTGCTCTGATTGGTCAGATGGTCCAGTCTGTTGTGATTGGTCTACTCTGCTCTGATTGGCCAGATGGTCCAGTCTGTTGTGATTGGTCTACTTGCTCTGATTGGCCAGATGGTCCAGTCTGTTGTGATTGGTCTACTCTGCTCTGATTGGTCAGATGGTCCAGTCTGCTGTGATTGGTCTACTCTGCTCTGATTGGTCAGATGGCCCAGTCTGTTGTGATTGGTCTACTCTGCTCTGATTGGTCAGATGGCCCAGTCTGTTGTGATTGGTCTACTCTGCTCTGATTGGCCAGATGGTCCAGTCTGTTGTGATTGGTCTACTCTGCTCTGATTGGCCAGATGGTCCAGTCTGTTGTGATTGGTCTACTCTGCTCTGATTGGTCAGATGGTCCAGTCTGTTGTGATTGGTCTACTCTGCTCTGATTGGCCAGATGGTCCAGTCTGTTGTGATTGGTCTACTCTGCTCTGATTGGCCAGATGGTCCAGTCTGTTGTGATTGGTCTACTCTGCTCTGATTGGTCAGATGGTCCAGTCTGTTGTGATTGGTCTACTCTGCTCTGATTGGCCAGATGGTCCAGTCTGTTGTGATTGGTCTACTCTGCTCTGATTGGTCAGATGGTCCAGTCTGTTGTGATTGGTCTACTCTGCTCTGATTGGTCAGATGGTCCAGTCTGTTGTGATTGGTCTACTCTGCTCTGATTGGCCAGATGGTCCAGTCTGTTGTGATTGGTCTACTCTGCTCTGATTGGCCAGATGGTCCAGTCTGTTGTGATTGGTCTACTCTGCTCTGATTGGTCAGATGGTCCAGTCTGCTGTGATTGGTCTACTCTGCTCTGATTGGCCAGATGGTCCAGTCTGTTGTGATTGGTCTACTCTGCTCTGATTGGTCAGATGGTCCAGTCTGTTGTGATTGGTCTACTCTGCTCTGATTGGCCAGATGGTCCAGTCTGTTGTGATTGGTCTACTCTGCTCTGATTGGTCAGATGGTCCAGTCTGTTGTGATTGGTCTACTCTGCTCTGATTGGCCAGATGGTCCAGTCTGTTGTGATTGCTCTACTCTGCTCTGATTGGTCAGATGGCCCAGTCTGTTGAGATTGATCTACTCTTCTCTGATTGGTCAGATGGTCCAGTCTGTTGTGATTGGTCTACTCTTCTCTGATTGGTCAGATGGTCCAGTCTGCTGTGATTGGTCTACTCTGCTCTGATTGGCCAGATGGTCCAGTCTGTTGTGATTGCTCTACTCTGCTCTGATTGGTCAGATGGCCCAGTCTGTTGAGATTGATCTACTCTTCTCTGATTGGTCAGATGGTCCAGTCTGTTGTGATTGGTCTACTCTTCTCTGATTGGTCAGATGGTCCAGTCTGCTGTGATTGGTCTACTCTGATCTGATTGGTCAGAAAACTTGTAATACCAAAACATTCCTTTTTTTCTGGCTGTTGTCAGTATTTTCTGATCCATGGTGTGATAAATAGAGGATTTTGGATTTGTCAACAAAATGAGACAAGAATTAGGTCACACTTTAGATTAGGGTCCAATTCTCACTATTAACTACGACTTTTGCCTCAATAAACGCCTAATATCTGCTTATTAATAGTTAGTAAGGTAGTTATTAAGTTTAGGTATTGGGTGGATGAAGGGATGTAGAATATGATCATGCAGAATAAAACATTAATATGTGCTAATAAACAGACAATATAGGAATGTGCATGATAATAAGACACTGGTTAATAGTGAGAATTGGACCCTAAACTAAAGTGTTATCAATAATTTGTAACTTAATTTAGACAACGCCTCATTTGCAAAAACCCTTCAGCAGTTCTTAATGTGAGTACTCAGCTGGGGAAGTATGGAAGTGAGATATATCATTTATATTCTTACATAGCAATTAACCAAGAAAGGGTTTGCATAGAGAGCGGCATAAACCTTAGCACTGGTGTTACTAACCTATATCAGAAAAGCAGCTTGTTTTTCTAGTTTGTCGAAGCATTCTTCACATAGTGAGTTAAACTGCAGTTATTCTCATTGCTTGTGAGATCAGCGAGTGGTCTGTGTCCTGCAGACTATTGTTTAGGACGTCCATCAACGTCTAAATCATGTTAATTGTAGGGAGGGGTGGGTCTGTATACTGTAATTTAAAAGGAATACGTGCTTTATTTAGAGAAAATGGTGGTTAGGGGGCAAATGTACAGTAATGCGGGACTCTCTCCGCTGATTGGCTGCGTTTGTGTGAAGATCCCGGCTCTTCCCGCTGGTGCTGACCGGCTCCTGTGATGTGGCTGACCGCGCGGGGTAGATGTGGGCCCAGAACCGGCCCTGATGACGGGTTGTGATGTGTTCCCTGACCCAGACCATAACACACAGCTTTTGCCCGCCGGAAGAAAATTACAGCCCTGCAGGAATGTTGCAAGTGTTATTATTTTTCCGTCTTATAAAACGCTGGAAGATGTTTCCATCGTGCCCGAAAATGAGACGTTTTTTAAGCGTGGGGTTAAACTCGCCCTGGAGAAATGCTTAGCGAGTCAGACATGTCAACGCAAAGCCATGCCTTTCTTTTCTGGCTGTCTCTGAACCGCTGAAGTCTCAACATGTAAAATATTCTTCGCAACTAAAAAATGTGCATTAGAATAACTTTCACGGGTTGTCCAAGTTGTCACTTAATAACTGTTAACTTACAGTGAGTAATACATTTTATTATATACACTTGTAATATTAGTAATATTTGTTTGTTTGTTTATGTTAGTTCACAGTGCATTGTTAACAAATACAACTTTTGATTTAAAAATTCATTAGTAAATGTTGAGATTAACATAAAGATTAATAATGCTGTAGAAGTGTCCGTCACTAATGTAGTTGAGTAATGTTAATAAGTTAAACCTTAAAACCTGTTAAAAGGACAGATAAATAAAGTAGGTAATACATTATAATACAAATAATATTACATTATTTTTTTAAATTAAAAAGTAATTAATTTATAAATAAATGTATAATTTATGAAAGTATTTAATATTAAAATTAAAATAATACTTAATGTTATAATATTTATTTATATTTAAGTAAAATACATTTTATTATAAAAATTATATATATATATATATATATATATATATATATATATATATATATATATATATATATATATATATATATATACAATTTTAAATACAATAAAGTCAGAGAATGAATGTTTTATTATTAAAAACAACATATATATTAATGTTATATTATTTATTTTTATTTATATTTACAATTTATATTATAATATTAAAAAGTGAATATAAATAATAATAAAAATAATATTAAATAGTAATTAATTTGTAAATTATTTTTATTGATACATATTTTTTTATTTTTATATTTTATATATATTTTAATAATTTATCAATATAATTTATATTAAAATTAAAATTCTTAATATATTTATATTTACAATGTGAAATAAAGTATTATAAAAAGAATATATATATATTAAATAGTTTATTTTTAAATACAACAAAGTCAGAGAATTGACTTATTAACTAATCAATTTATAAATTAAATTTTTTTTAATCAATTAATTACAAAATAATGTAATACATTTGTTTATAAATAACTGTATAATTTATTAATGCATTTATCAATAAGTTTGTTTATTTATTTATAAATACACTTATAATTGATAAATTAAATTATTTCCCACCGGTTGACACATACTGTACCTTACAGCAAGGTTTGATTTGACAAAAGAAAAGAATTAATATAATACAAATAATATTTTTAAATGAATAGAGAGCTCTTGGTTTGCTAAAAGAAATTCATCCTGTACGAGCCCAAATGTGCCTGATGTTTCTGGAGTGGGAAACACAGGTAAATAAAGTAATGGAGGCTCAGTAGCTAAACGCTCTGACCACGAAGGTCAGCAGAGACTGGAGAGTGTGGTTTGGCTGTGAAAGACTCGCATCTGGGAAATCTCTCCCTCCCTCTCCCTCAGTTTCATTCATTTCATTTCAGTTCAATAAGACATGACAAACTACATTTGTATTGCCGAAGCTTAGCTGCATATATACACACAGATGTTTTTGAATGTTGTCTGTCTCTGCATGTGAAGCTTCTGTCTCCTCGGGCCTTTGACACCTCAGACAGGAGCTCCGGGGGGCTTTAGAGTCAGAGCTCTTGATGACAGATAATCATCGGTATCATCTGAGACGCTAACAGTGCCAGCGGGGGTCCGCCAGAGCAGATAACATCAGATCTACAGGATCAAAGCAGGTGAAATACAGCCCGAGGGGATGAGAATCACACACACACACACACACACACACACCACATACCACACACACACACACACACACACACACACACACACTGCCCACACACACCTACACACACACACACACACACACACACACACACACACACACACACACACACACACACACACACACACACACACACACACACACACACACACACACACACACACACTGCCCCTGCCCCTAAACCTACACACACACACAGCCCCTAAACCTACCCATCTATCACAAACACACACACACACACACTGCCCCTAAACCTACCCATCACACACACACACACACACACATGTTGTGTTTCCATGTTTTATGGGGACATTCCATAGGCGTAATGCATTTTATACTGTACAAACCATATTTTCTATCCCCCTACACTGCCCCTGCCCCTAAACCTACCCATCACAGGAGACATGCTGCATTTTTACTTTTTCAAAAAACATCACTTAGTGTGATTTATAAGATGTTTTTCCTCATGGGGACTAAAAAATGTCCCCACAAGGACAAAAATTTGGATATTGCCATCTTTGTGGGGACATTTTGTCCCCATACCGTAGGGATTACCAGTCCACACACACACACACACACACACACACACACACACGTTTGTTTTTGTGAAATGTGGGGACATTCCATAGGCGTAATGGTTTTTATACCGTACAAACCGTATTTTCTATCCCCCTACACTGCCCCTGCCCCTAAACCTACCCATCACACACACACACACACACACACACACTGCCCCTAAACCTACCCATCACAGGAGACTGCACAATTTACTTTCTGTGAAAAACCTCATCCTGTGTGATTTATAAGCATTTTGAAAAGTGAGGACATGGGGAACGTCCTCATATTTCACCCTCTTTTTGTAATACCTGTGTCATACCCATGTCATTATACACATTTGTGTCCTGATATTTCACAAAAACATGCACACACACACACACACACACACACACACATCACACACACACACACACACACACACACACTGCCACACTGCCCCTAAACCTACACACACACACACACACACACACACACACACACACACACACACACACACACACACACTGCCCCTAAACCTACCCATCTATCACAAACACACACACACACACACTGCCCCTAAACCTACCCATCACACACACACACACACACACTGCCCCTAAACCTACCCATCACACACACACACACACACACACACACACACTGCCCCTGCCCCTAAACACACACACACACACACACACACACACACACACACACACACACACACACACACACACACACACACACACACACACACACACACACACACTGCCCCTGCCCCTAAACCTGCCCATCACAGGAAACATTCTGCATTTTTACTTTCTCAAATAAACTCATCCTGTGTGATTTTATAAGCCTTTTGAAAAGTGGGAACCGCTGGCTGGTGATCTCAGGTTTTCCTTGTGGGGACATTTGGTCCACACAATGTAATATAAACAAGGACACACACACACACACACACACACACACAGCTCTGGCATCCTAATGAGGAGGTGAATGTGCTGATATAAAGGCAGATATCCAGGAGGATGAAGTTGACATTTTTATACATGAATACCATCATCACAAACACTTCAAAGAGTACCATGATTATTTTGTGTGGTATTTTTGAAATAACAAATTATGTAATTATATGAATATATGTATTTTAAAATGCAGTAAAATGAAATATTAAAATAATTCTAACATTTTATCATATTGATTGATATTTAGAATGTTAAATAAAATACTATTTATTATAAAAAGAGTATAATAAAATTATATTTATTTTTAAATACAATACAATTAACTTTTTATTATAAACAAAGAGCATACATTTTTAAATAAAATGTTATATTGTTTATTTATACTATCCTTTATATATATAATTGTATTATATGTTTTTTATAATACACTTTTATTTAAAATTATTAAATTAAATATAATATTTTTTATTATTTCAATAGTTGTATTTTATATTTTATTTTACGATATATGCTCTTTTTAAATTATAATAAAAGTGAATTCTTTGATTTTATTGTACTTAAACATAATTATAATAACATTTAATTTTACTGTATTTTAAAATTGTAAATAGAAATAAATATTGTAACATTTTATTTAGAATTTTTTAATAATATTTAATTTGACCGTATTTTTTAATTATAAATATACTTTAAAATACTTTAAAAATACTTTATTTAATTTTTTCAAAATTAAAAAATAAGCCACTTCAGGCCGTGTGTATATGATTAAAATATTTTTATTAAAAATATAAAACTTTTATGATTAAAAAGTGTGCCTGAAACTCAAACTCTTTGTGGTGAAATCCCTGTATTACTTGTTGTGTTTGGTTTATTGAGTTGAGAACGGGGCGTTTTGTGTGTTCAGCAACATTCATTACTAGTGACAAAGACTATCCTCTTTTCTAATATCATTTCAGATAAACCTTAACCTCAACACCTCACCCTCTTACTGGACACCACGTTTACCCTGTTTACTGACCTGAAACATTACCCCACCTCTTTCTGCTCATGTCCAGCTTCAGTGTTACTGGTCAATCTGACCCCGAGATCACCTGAGGGCAGGTGTTGAAGGCTTGATCTGTTATCACTTTTCCACCCGAATGGTTCTCATTCTGGAGCCAGAGCCTGTTTTTGGCCTCACGAACCGGCCGAGTGTTTCCACAGACTTGAGGAACGAACTGTGTTGTTTGCCTGTCTTAAAACCAACGGTGTTTGTGCATAAACTCCTGGTTCTCTCAACTGTCCTTTTTGGAGATACACTATATTGCCAAAAGCTTTGACATCCCATTCTTAATCCGTAGGTTTAAAATGGAGTCGGCCCACCCTTTGCAGCTCTAACAGCTTCAGCTCTTCTGGGAAGGCTTTCCACAAGGTTTAGGAGTGTGTTTATGGGAATTTTTGACCATTCTTCTAGAAGCGCATTTGTACCATGCTTCTAGAAGGCTCGCCGTCTCCGCTCTAATTCATCCCAAGTTCCTCCACACCAAACTCGCTCATCCATGTCTTTATGGACTGACGCTTTTTTGCACTGGAGCGCAGTCATGTTGGGACAGGAAGGGGCCGTCCCCAAACTGCTACCACAAAGTTGGAAGCATGAAATTGTCCAAAATGTCTTGGTGAAGCATTAAGAGTTCCTTTCACTGGAACTAAGGGGCCAAGCCCAACCCCTGAAAAACAACCCCACACCATAATCCCCCCTCCACCAAACTTTACACTTGGCACAATGCAGTCAGGCAAGTCCTGTTCTCCTGGCAACCACCAAACCCAGACTCATCCATGGGATTGTCAGACAGAGAAGTGTGATTGGTCACTCAGAGAACACGTCTCACTGCTCTAGAGTCCAGTGGTGGCGTGCTTTACCCCACTGCATCCCACACTTTGCATTGCACTTGGTGATGTAAGGCTTGGATGAGCTGCTCGACCATGGAAACCCATTCCATGAAGCTCTTTACACACTGTTCCTGAGCTCATCTGAAGGCCACAGGAGTTTGGAGGTCTGTAGGTTTGGACCCATTCTTTCACAACATGGCACCTGTGGCCATGGAAGGGATTGAACACCTGAATTCAATGATTTGGAGGGGTGTCCCAATACTTTTGGCAATATAGTGTATAGTGAAACTGAAACCATTGAATCAGTTGCTCTTTTGCACATTAGGTCTCTCTCGCATACACACTGAAAACCCTAATAAGTTAATTCAACTCAATTGATTTGAGTAAACTCGTTGCCTCAATTCAATTGAGTAATGGAGTCTCCCAAAACTTGTATATTTAAGTTCACTTAACTTGGTGCTCACATTCACTTTACTTAAATTGTTAAGTTCAGTACACCATGCTGGGTACTACCAATCAAAACTACCAATCAACATGCACTGCGGCATGAATAAATCATGCATCTGAATTGTGACTAATTTTCTTTGATTCTTACTATTTGCTTTTTTTCTGATGTTTTTGTAGCTTGTTTTATGATCTGTTTATTGGAATATTTTTTTTGATTGTCACCATTGTTGAAATTCATGCAGATTATTGATGTCTGTGTGTGTCTAACTAATGCCATAGATTTAAACATTTTGTGCACATAAAAAACAAAATAATGTTCAATTACCACAACAGTGAAGGATCTCATGATTATTATTATTAATACTTCAAAACTATTAATAACCACTTCGACAACCAGAGCATTACACTCTGCATGAGATGTTATCATCATCAATGAATTAACAACATCACTTGTTGATATTTTCTCTTGACTTTTTGTTCCATAACAAATGTGTCTCACAAACACAACGCAGCCAGAGAACCAGTCAAGGGTCAAGGGTCAAGGGTCAAGAGCCCAACTAAAGCAAACACTTATCTCCATCATTGTGTCTTCCAACAAAACTTATCTAAAATTAAGTTTTTAAATTTTTCGAAATTTTTTCATTAAAACAGAAATAAAGTTTGGTTAGTTATAAGTTCTGGTTAGTTATAAGTTAGTTACATATTTAGTTACATTACATATTATTGTTAGGTTTAGTAACTGAAGTAAATTTTCTACTCAAAATGACACATCCATACTCAAAGCAATCTATCAAATGTTTGTAATCATGGCTGCGTTGCGTTTTATTATAGCAATGTACCATTACTATTTAACCAAACGATCTTGACTCCTTCTGGCCATTAAAAATCACACAAAAATAACTTTTTATCTATTTATTTTTACTTACCGAATTTAAGATCGCACACAATGAAAATTTGACAACAGACGAGGCGAAAAGGACGGCCTTTTGTAAATGTCCTCCAATCAATGAATTAGTTCTCTTGTTGCCAGACAGAACTCTTGCATGACCAATCACATCAAAGCGAGACCAGAGTGAGCTATTTTAATTAATTATGATTTTGAGTTCATACAACTTAAAATCTAAAGTTTATGTATTTTGTAGGTTAATAAGTTATACTAACTTATATTGTTGAGTTTCTGGACTAAACTAGTAATATATAGTCAAGATTACTTGATTTGTTTAAGTAAAGACAACATTAGGGTTTACAGTGCACATTTGATATATTTAGATATAGATATAGTGCAACTTCATTATATGGCTCAATGAGACGCCCATACCCAGCCGCCATTTCACGTCTCGGTAGACCCAATATAGTTCGTAACCCCCTTCTAGCCAAAATAACCTTGAATTTGGTTGCATGTCATTTTGCCAAAATAACTTGTAAGATGTATGCTATTCCATCATGTAAGCAAAGTCAACAGTGATTACAAGGTGTTTGGTTTCATGTCATGTTCTAGATGAATAGTCTATTCTTGGGATATGGTTAGACGTAAATTAGATTTTCACTAACAGCCCAATTTTTTCCTGGTTTTAGCCTAGACGTCAGGGCTGTGTTTGGATGGCTATTAGATGTCTTTTGAATGCAAAATTGCTTGCTGGGTAGAAAGAGACAGCCTTTCTCCACTGTTTGTGTTCATATAGAGATCTCTGACTTTGATTGCTGGAGAAACTTATGAGAAGCAGGAGATTACTTTAGACGACCTGAAATATATGGACTGTTTTTATGGTACTTGTTTTGTCCTTTTTTTGGAGCTTAACAGTAAGAAAATCATAGGAGTTTGGAAAGACATGAAGGACAGTAAATAGCTGCGTTTCCACCTCAGGAACTTTCCCAAGGAATGAGGGACTTTGGGGTGGTACTTGGTGTGTTTCGACCGCACAGTCTAAATAAAATTCTGGGTAAAGATTTCCCCCTCAAAACGGCCCTGCTCGTGAGGTAGAACTTTTTCAGGAAGTTCAGGAACTTTCAGGGGTGGGACTTGGGTGCTGAACATGCTGATTGGTTGAGCTCACGCAGCATTTTATTTCAACCTAAAAGTCTGTTGCGACACGTGCAGTAAGAGATGTTTGCTATTCGAATCAACAATGGAGTTACGACTGATTATCCGATGACTAGGTTCAGGCTTTATTAAGCTTATATGCGGAGGACGAAATCCAGTGGGAACTGGGAAGTCGCGTACAGTCCTACGTCACCGGTCTAATTTTCACGGTACTTTAGACCGCGATGGAAACGCAGACAGCAACAGGTCTGGGGGATAAAGAGTTCCTGGGACAAATTGTTCCGGGTAATTTCTGTGAAAACAAGGCTAATGATGACATTTTTGGGTAAATTTTTGTTTAATAATGACAAAGTTCACCATTTAGAATTTTTTTTTTTAATCAACCCTGAAATTATTGTCAGAATTTTTTTTTTAAGGACCACTCCATTGAACCTTTAGACAAAATATAAAAATAAATCAAAAAAGGTTTGCATATCAGTTTTGTTGTTAAGTATCATATTTGATATATCCTGCTTATATAGTATGATATAGTGAGAATACGGAGAGATTATTCAGAAGCCCAAAGTGAGCAAAAATATGCAATTGAATGCATTTCCTGATATTTATATGATCAAAAGTTGATGAAATTCTGATCTTTCAGGATTCAGGTCTTTGTAACATTACTTCAGACTACTGTATATGCATATAAATATCAGTCAGTATCTGCCAGTAATATTTGTCTTATTAGGCTTATATTTAATGCTTAGCTTTATGATCAAAGCTCTATAGTTTTAAAACATAATGCAATGCAATACAATGATGAACAAACAAACCTTCCTCAAAAGCCTGAGGATCATATTTGATACTCAAGATTTTTCATGCTAAGTTGCTCCGGCAAGTTTTCATCCTGAAATATTACTGACAATATAAAAGTTATTCTTACGTTTACTTAATAGAAATCAGTGCAGATTTCACAGCAGAAAGACTTTTACTTGCTGTGAAAGTCTAAACCATCATGGTAGTGTAGCAGACTGTGTGCGACAGGTTTTGATCATGTTGATCATTTAGAAACTTGCATATCAAATATGAAGCAATAGGCTTTATGGAGTTAAACGCTGTAATTCAGCAGGTGATGTGTTTTTTCACTCTCTGTTTCTCTGCTCTCTGTCTTTATTACTCCATCTGTTTCCTGTACAAGTCCTCTTCCATCTCCTCACCACATAACTGCCGAGCTCACTGCCTGAGTGATTTGTGTACTCCAACCATAATTGGAGCGCGGCCTCTCGTCCCGGACCACTTTCCAATACTGCCATGTGCCACCGATCCAAGTAAAAATAACCCTGGGAGAGACGGACACCTCCGATGGGCTGGTCTGTGGGCATATGACCCCTCACTCCTGACATTATAACAGCCAGAGAGAATCCAGTCATCTCGACATAATTATGCTCAGAGGCGAGTAATTATAGCAGAGCTGGGTTTGGGTAAAGCCGAGGGGTTTGAGATATTCCTCTGGTTGGAGAAAATTCAAGGGTGAAGTGAAAATAGCAAAATCCAAGCCACATCAGGAGAATCGCTTTAAATAGACCCCCACAAAAAAGACGGTTTATAATGAGCCCCCTTCATCCGCACGTCTATAAATGTGTCTTTTATGAGGGTTAGGGTACTTCAAGAATACGCTGTATTTATGTTGGTTAGTATAAAGCGTACGGGCAGCAAAGTGTTTCAGCAGTCGGAGAGTCTTCTTTTGAAGGGCATTCCCTCCTTTCCCAGTCTCATCTTCCTCCTTACAGGGACACAAATGAGAAGGTCCCTGTGATGAGTTTGTGTTCACACTTGCTTGGTTCATTTGAATAAGTGTGAACCCTGCCGTCTGAACCCTGGTGCACACCAAACAAGCTGAAAACAAAACTGGTGCGGTTCGACTGAAATATGAACTGACCAGACCAAACACATGTAAACGAACCAAAAACAGGACATGATGTCACAAGATGCAACCCTAAACATGTCAGAAAGCTCATGCATACCTGCTTTTTCTCATCATAGTCGTGATGTTGCCCATCACAGTTCGGCACAGGCGTCAGAACCGCGTCTCCTCACAGCAGATCTTGGTTTGTGTGTGTGACGGAGGGATTCCTGACTCTCCTTTACACATTTTATAAGCTCTTCATGAGTTCTCAGCTGGTCAAAATATCATCATATGTAGCGACGCACACACAACGAGCACATTTAGCCCAGAAAACAGCATTGCTTTAGATGTTCGGTAAGTTCAGGTGCGAAAAACACGTAATAAAAGCAGACCAATCAGGTGAACATATCCCTACGCCTTTAGGTTCGGTGTTAAAATGCCAATGTGAAAACACTTTTTTGGTCCGGCCCAAATAAACCAAGTCAACTTAACTACAAGTGTAAACAACACACATAGTTGTGGCATTTTCTCTTAAAGGGTTAGTTCACCCAAAAATGAAAATGACCCCATGATTTACTCCCCCTCAAGCCATCCTATCGTCGTATGTCATTGTTCTTTCAGACAAATACAATCAGTTATATTAAAAAGTCCTGGCTCTTCCCAGCTTTATAATGGCAGTGAATCGTTTATGAAGTCCATAAAAGTGCATCTATCCATCATATAACTGCTCCACACGGCTCCGGGGGTTAATAAAGGCCTTCTGAAGCGAAGTGACGCGTTTGTGTAAGAAAAATATCCATATTTAAAACTTTATAAAGTAAAATATCTGGCTTCTGGTGTGCAATGTCGTCAGATGCTTTAGCGTAACCTTTTGCGAGAGGCACTACACTTTTAAAGCTTGGAGGACTTTTTTATTATAACTCTGATTGTGTTCGTCTGAAAGAAGAATGTCATAAACACCTAAAGGATGGCTTGAGGGGGAGTAAATCATGGGATAATTGTCATTTTTGGGTGAACTATCCCTTTAATGCTAAAAGGAAAATTTCTGAAAAATTATTATGGAACTCTTTATTAACAGTACAGATACATCTGTGAAACTCCAAAAAGGGCATCCTGTGTTTCATGGAGGAAAATTAAATAATGCAGTGTTGGAAACAACATGGAGGTTTGTAAACGATGATAATTTCAGGTAAACTATTCCTTTAAATTCGTAGGCCATGGGACATTTTTTTGCGTACACTCTTAAAAATGAAGGTTCTTTACTGATGTGGAAGAGACTTTAACATCAATGAAGCCTTTTTTGTTTTGTGTTCATATTTCAGTCGAACCGCACCAGCGTTCGGATGACAGCATTCACACAATGACAGCCCTTACGAAAGAAAAGGTTTATTCGAGTGTGCTATTAGTAAATGGTAAATGGACTGCATTTATATAGCGCTTTCAACAGACCCATGGCCATCCAAAGCGCTTTACATCTTGCCTCACATTCACCCATTCACTCACTCATTCATTCATAGTATACTTCTTTTAAAGTAAAAAATAAGAAAGTAGACTTTCAGTCTACTTTTTAGAAATATACTTAAAATTGCACAGAAAAGTCAATGTATATTTGGCCTGCACTTGTACTCAATCTTTTGATCAAGATATGGTTAAAAGTATAATTAATTATTCAAAGTATACTTGGTTTGCAATTGTGTTTAATATTTTGATTGAGTAGATATATATATATATATATATATATATATATATATATATATATATATATATATATATATATATATATATATTGAATATTGTTCCTAATAATGTGTATCTGAATTTTAGTGTAGGCTAGTCCACTGGTAGTGTATACTGTGTATGAATTTACTTTAAATCAGTATTCATTTTGACTGCAAATTTTGATTTAGTTTTAGTCATAGTCTTTTGACTTAAATGCCATTTAGTTTTAAGTCATATTTTAATCACCTGAATTGTTTTAGTTTTAGTCAACAAAATGTCATAAGATTTTAGTCGGCTACATCTACAGTTTATTTAGTCTCCTAAAACCAAATGAGTTTAGTTAAATTGTAATGCATTAATTGAGCATTTAAGTATTACATAACCGTCTGTTACTTGAATATATAATTGTGTTTTTGGACGTTCAAGCACAAAAATACACAAAAAAGATTAATTTACTTTTGATTGTTTGTTCTTTAAAAACATCTAAATAGTTTTTATAACGTATTTCTGTTTTAGTTAGTATATCAGGTTAAGCTAAAGCTTCAAATAATTTTTATTTTTATTTCAGTTAACATTTATTTAATTTCTAGTAATTCATATTTTTAATGGTTTTAGGTCACTTTTATAAACCTGATACTTTATTGAATGATATGTGTCAAATACTGTTTTTAGTCTTTCCTCCTGACTATGAATTAAATGGGAATTAAATTGAATACAGTTTATTGTGTAACCAAAAACGTATTTAATGCGTGACTTAATTATAAACAAGCTCGAAATACACCGGGACTCTTATTTTGAAATGTCTGCGTCTCTATTGCAGTTGCTGGAGCTCATTCAAGTTCAGATGAGGGAGATAAAATATACATTGTTACAACCGTTTACAACATATTACTATAAGCATCGTAAAGTAGACATTGTCATTATTCATCAGCATTAGTTCATAAAAAAATATCCTGGCATAAATGTGTGTTATTCAGCCGCTCTGAAGCGCTGTCGCGTGAGCCTGGAGAAGCTCAACAGCTCCGTGTTTTCCCGCCGTTTGTCATTGAATTTTTTATTTTTTTAAATTATCGTCTCGTTTTCGTCAGTGAAAAAAAAAAGATTTTTGGTGAAATTTATGACGAAAATTATTCGTAAACGAAATTAACACCGTTTCCTGAAAATGTCCAGCTATCCGCGTAACGTTACATCGCTGTTATACGGTAGGGGGCGCTTTGAAATATTGTCTAGTACAGAATCTCCCGATCAAATTACAGGAGAAGAAGCTGAAACAAGCGATAGAAGATGGCGCACGCAAATGTTAAACAACGCGATCATCAAACATTAAAAGTCGTGTAAATCAAAACTGCCCAATGCTACTACGACTGAAGCGTTGGGGGTGTTGATGGACTCCAGCTTTGTCTGATCATCGTTCTCAATCTGATCAAGGTGTAGTAGTCTTTGACACAAAATCAAAACCTTTTGTTTAAAATGTTGCCTTTCTTTATGAAACTTACCCACATTCAAGTATTGATAAAAAGGATGCATGAAGCTGGAATGACATGTTTTTAAAAATGTGTTAAAGTACAGCTAAAGGTATAGTTCAAGTATAAATAAATAATACCTAAATATGAGCATAGTAGTATAAGTTACTGAAAGTGCCAAAATATAAATAGTCAACTATTAAGTATAATTTTATGTTCACGTAAAGAAAACGTACAAGTACACTTGCAAGTATATATTAAGAGTGCACTTTCATAAAATAAAAATGTACTACTTGTATTAAAATAGTAAACTACTAAGTATACTTAAGTTCACTTGTAGTACAAATGAGAAACCTAGTTGTGCACTTATATAGTACCCTTAAACATATATTTTTATATGCTAAAAGTGGGCCAATTTAGTATATTAAAAATATACTTGAACATTACTTAAGTATACTTCATATATCAGCGTTCACTGCACGATGACTTCCGGTAAGAGGTCGAAATACATGGTATGGCGTGGAGATCATAGACTATAAAAATATGAACGTAGTGTCCGTGACGCCACCCATAGGATTCTGAAGAGCAGTTTTAAAGCGTAAAGTAGAGTCGAGCTGGCCGCTGTCATCGCGCATCACTCCCGGATAATAAAAAATGGGCAAAGAGGTGTGGGCGGAGCTAATGTGATGTGATGACTAACAGACAGCAGCTAACTGGCTATCCACCTGTCACTCAAAGTGACCACGCCCTTAATTATGCAGAACTGTAAGGCTTTTTATAATGTAAACGACTGAGTTATAATACAATCCCCCCCCTCACAGTCGTCATGAAGGGCAGAATTAGCCGTTTAGACCAAAACTAGAATTTGTCCCAGACTGTAAACATGTTTTATTCTGCTGTAAAGTTGGGCATTTTAACATGGGGCTCAATGGGATTCTGCTTTTCTAGAGCCGGTCTCTAGTGGCCAGTCTACATTTGACCTCATTTACCAGAAGTGATGGCGCGCTCAAGGCTGTTGGACATGAGTGGCAAGAAAAAGTATGTGAACCCCTTGCAGAATCTGCTAGTAATGTTAACTAAATGAAAGAGATCATACAATATGCATTATTTTTTATTTACTGCTGTCCTGAATAAGATATTTTACATATAAAATGTTTACATATTGTCCACAAGACAAAAATAGCTGAATTTATAAAAAATTAGGGGCAGTGTGTGTGTGTGTGTGTGTGTGTGTGTGTGTGTGTGTAGGTTTAGGGGCAGTGTGTGTGTGTGTGTGTGTGTGTGTGTGTGTGTGTGTAGGTTTAGGGGCAGTGTAGGGGGATAGTATGTACAGTTTGTATGGTATAAAAACCATTACGTCTATGGAGAATCCGCACAAAGATAGTGAACCAGACGTGTGTGTGTGGTTCCCTGATGATCCACGGCTGTGTGTGTGTGTTCTTCAGAAAAATCCTCCAGTTCCAGGGAAACACACACACACACACAACCGTGGATCATCAGGGAACAAAACACACACAAACACACACACAGCCTTGGATCATCAGGGAACAAAACACACACACACACACACACACACACACACACACACACACAGAGGTGTCAAGTAACGAAGTACAAATACTTCGTTACCTTACTTAAGTAGAAATTTTGGGTATCTATACTTTATTGGAGTAATTATTTTTCAGCCTACTTTTTACTTCTACTCCTTACATTTTTGCGCAATTATCTGTACTTTCTACTCCTTACTTTTTTTAAAATAGCCTCGTTACTCCTTTTTTTTAGCTTGTTTGTTAAAAAAAACTATGCAGATAAATCGCGTCATCCGGATAGTGTGAATTTGACTGTGGTTGGATGAGAAGAAGTGTAAACATATACCATTCCAACACCCTATTGGTTACTACGAGATCCATCGCGCCCGCAAATGGTTCAGAACACAAATCATTTACGGTGTTGCCAGATTGGGCGGGTTCCCGCGGATGAGCACGCACGTTCAGCCAATCAGCGATCAGCAGGCAGGCAGCGCTCATTCAGATCATGACAGCCAGGTTTTTAGCGCGATAACTCCGTATAGCTGACTGTATATTCAAGACATCGCTATGCTAAAGTGGCATATATATATAAGTAGGCTACAGTAAGCTGTATCTACAGTAAAGAGTGGGAGAGTGAACCAACTCTCAAACGAGGATTACACCTGTGACTCGAAGACTCTGTATAAATATAATCATGACTCCTGTCCATCATATACACACTCAGGACATCTGCAACCCCAACAGCTGCTGAAAGAGGTTAGAATCAACAATTCATCAGCTTTGACTGGGCTAAGTGTTCTACTTCACGAATGTACTGTCATTTTGTCAGAGCAAAGCTAAACGCATTGTTGTTATTTTTTTATTTGCGGATTATTGTACAGTATCGCACATTTTGGCAGTGGTGTGTTAATAACGTGTGAAATGCCTGTCAATTACGGTGCTTTTTCCGATCTTTTATATTAGGCACTTTTTGCACTTAAAGTGGCTAATTCAATGATATTACATTATTTTCCCAGTTAAAGTTTTTTTTTTTTTTTGAGCGGGCTGATTTTGGTGAGCTTTGAGCCCTGCACGGGCTTCAGTTCTAGGCCCTAGCCCGGTCCGAGTCCGACTGGAGCCTGTGTTTAGTTTGTTTTGAATCCTCCTTATGACACACTGCTGCAGTCATTGAAACAGTTCAGCTTTGTTTTTAATGTCAAAGTAGTTATATTTCGTTTCGTTTCTTTATTAAGTTCATTTAGAAAAATGTTTGGATATTTTTTAGTTTTTAAATTAAAGTTTTTATTTTTAAAGTGACAACCAAGCAGTTAGCGATCGACAGTGAGTTACACAATCTAAACAAATAAAATAAAAATAAAACATGCTGGTTGTCTTACCTTACACCTCTCCGGAAATGAATAGCTATAAATCGATCGCGAGTTCACCAAAAGATATGAGCTGCATTTTATTCATAATCATCTCATTTCAAGATCAAAGACATAATATGACAAAAAGCGAGCTAAGCACTAGTAAGATCATTTAGTCTCATTCATTTTATTGAAGATGATTATGAGTGTCTCAATCTGCTCCCTAGTTCAGTAGTCAGGGCACTGATCTGGGATCAGCCTATTGACTTATGTCCTGATCAGTGCCCTGACTACTGAACTAGGGAGCTGATTGAGACACACGCCATGTGTTTTTGAGCATCTAAGACTTATTTTTAGTTTCACTATGGCCGTTTGAGTGTTGAGTGTAGGCTACTCATTTGTGGCGACGCATGTTGCAGTAACGCCCGTCGGATCTGGCTACAAAAAGCCTATAACACGCTCTCACTCGTTTATCTTTTAACAATTTGCCAGGAGTGAAATTTACATATGTGGTTTAAACAACCAGATGCATTTATACTTGTCCAGTTTTGTCTGAAATGTTTTGTAGACCACCTTCTGAATTGGTTTGTTTGAGTGAACGCTCCTGATACTGCTGCTGGCGCAGCCGGACTCTGAACACTGTGTGAGTCAGTTTTGACAATCGCCTATATCGCCTAATAATCGCCTAATAGCCTATCATGGTCTCATGCTGTTTCCACCAGCGCAGCACATCTCTCACTGTTTCTTTTAATTACTAAAATAAATATAAAATGAAGGAGAAGCCTAAAGGGCCCGAAGCCAGGCCGCGTTTGAGGTATGACATGAAAATTGGCCCGAAGCCCCCATAGGGCGTTAAAAAGTCGGGTCCGTCGGGCTCGGCCAGAAATGTAGGGCTCTAAATCGTCGACCCAATCTGGCAACACTGATTACACATGTAGCCTACATTTACATTCCAAAAAGGTAATTGATAACATGCCCCGAGTTTAATGTTTTGCACCATTACAATACATATAGGTAACTAGTCATCATATCTTCCGCTTGATGAAACACATGTTAATGCTCAGCAGTACACATATGGTATATTTGCATTGTACTAAAATGCATTCATTTTCAATGGGTATATATGCGGCCTGAACAGGTAGCCTAGTGCATCCCAAATTTTTCAACATTAATATTTTATTACAACATTATAGTAATTATGGCCTTTAGAAAAATGCTTTTTGAGGAGGTGGGGTAGTGCACTATAGACCCCTGTCTGTAATGCACTGTAGGCCCCTGCGGCCTAAGCTTTTGTCCTTAATGGCATTTGTTCTCCTTACATTACTTTTACTTTTATACTTTAAGTAGTTTTAAAACCAGTACTTTTATACTTTTACTTAAGTAAAAAGCTTGAGTTGATACTTCAACTTCTTTAGAAGTATTTTTAAACCCTAGTATCTATACTTCTACTTGAGTAATGAATGCGAGTACTTTTGACACCTCTGCACACACACGCCGTGGATCATCAGGGAACCACACACACACACACATGTCTGGTTTACTATCTTTGTGGGGACTCTCCATAGACGTAATGGTTTTTATACCGTACAAACTGTACATTCTGTCCCCTACACTGCCCCTAAACCTACACACACACACACACACACACACACACACACACACACACACACACACACACACACACACACACACACACACACACACACACACACACACACACAGCCGTGGATCATCAGGGAACGACACAGTTTTAAGAATCAATGGTTCATACATTTTTGAATGGGGTCATTTTAATAAATTCAGCCAATTTATACGTAAACATTTTTTAATGTAAAATATCTTATTCACAACAGCACTAAATAAAAAATAACGAATTTTTTATCATCTCTTTCATTTTGTTAAAATTATTCACATTTTCACAGATTCTGCAAGCGGTTCACAAACTTTCTTGTCACTGTAGATCACAGTTTGGTAGGGTCGCCGCTAGCTTAGCTTAGCATAATGAATGGAATCCTATGTTGCCAGCTAGCATGACCCGAGTAAAAGTGATCCCAAAAAACCCCCCACCTAATTACTTCTTGTGGCCTGCATATTCACAACGAGTACAAATAGCGATGGAGATTAAGACAAGGTGATTTCCTAGGCAGATATTGACATGGGACTATATTATGGGGAAGCACAGGCGAAGCACTGCTACTGCAGAGATATCATACAACACATGCACAACATACGGCGGTATGTTGACGGATGTTTGGGGATTTCATGTGTTGTGTGATATCTCTGTGCCCAAGTAGCAGTGCTTCGCAGGCCACAAGAAGTAATTAGGTGGGGTTTTTTTGGGGATCACTTTTACTCAGGACATGCTAGCTGGCAACATAGGATTCCATTCATTATGCTAAGCTAAGCTAGCGGTGACCCTGCCAAACTAAAACAATGCATGCACTGAGACAAAAATGCATTTGCCCACATATCTAAATGTAGGAAAGATGTTGAATAAGCCCTATTTCTAAAAACAGTGGAGTGTTCCTTTAAGCAATTCTTTAAGCAAACAGTGCATTAAAACATTAATAATGGCTTCATTTGTTTTCTGTCAGACGTCCCAAACAATCACTCAACACCTCGTCACGTTGTGTTCACCGGACAGTCGAACTGTCCCTGATGTCAAACACACGTTCCTGCTTTCTCCGCACAAACAAACGGGCCTATTTCGAGGGCTGGTTAGTTCGCTGCGTCTCCACATGGCCTGTTTGCAATCTGGAAGCCACAGTGGCTTTTTACATGATCACTAATTCACAAACGCGGTCGGGCAGGAATTCATCTGCTGCCTTACTGTTTTGCTGTTGCCATGCACATGTGCTAAAATATCACTGTCGGCAGGAAAATAAATAAATAAGAAGCCCAGGGAAAATCTGCAGAAGGAAGCTATGGAAGGCCGCTTGCCCTTCCCAAACAGGAGGAGGAAAAACCTGAGTGTTTTCAGTAGCAGCATGTAAAAAGCTTCACAGCGAATCAGGGCCTCTGACAAGGGACTCGCAGATGCTGAAATGATCACAGTTTCCGCTGGAGGAGGTAATGGTGGTGATTTCTGCCAGCTGACTACTAAGGCAACATCCTAATGGAAATCGAACCTCGTAAGTGACTGAATTAGGGCTGGTTTGGACAGAATGTGGGCCCTATCATACACTTTGTGCAATGTGAGGCCAGTCGCGACGCAAGTGTGCTCTGCTAGTTTCAGCCGGACGCAGTTCTCATGTTCTCGTCCAGCTCCTCGTTATTTAAATATCAAACACACTGGCGCATCTGTTCACCCATGGGCATCTGGTCTGAACACCAGGGGCCTATTCCATGAAGCCGGTTTAGCTAGCTAGCCAGATATGTTTAAGCTTAGTTTGTACCAATTCTGGGTTTTAAGTACAATCAAAGTGGTTTGGCTTTTAGCAGCGTTCATCTCCATAGTAACTTACGCTCCGCAGCTAACCTGCTCCGGAGCAGGTTATGTTCGGGATAAGAGATTGCAAACTGAATTTGAACCAATCAGCTGTGATTGTCTAATGATGATTACTTAATATAATAATTGTACAATAATAAATGACATAGTAAAATATGTTCAAATAGAAATCAGTTATTTTACATTTTAATAATATTTCACAATATTAAAGTTTTTAATATATATATATATATATATATATATATATATATATATATATATATATATATATATATATATATATATATATATATATAAACGTAAATGCAGACTTGGTGAGCACAAGAGACTGCTTAAAAAAAAAAATATAATATATATATATATATATATATATATATATATATATATATATATATATATATATATATATATATATATAATATATATATAAACTACTTTCACAACTATTTTCTTTATTTATCCACTTACATGGAAAAGTATTTTCTTCTTTGTAAATGCATTTAATACTTATATACTTCAATCTCTTAATCTTCAGCAAAAGGGTTTTGAATCACGTTAGCTCTCTCGCGAAAAATGAGTCACACTTTGCGTTGAAAGGCCTGTGATTGGCTGCTCACTGCTGATGTCACACTTTCACGTGCACATGCTCCACAAACTCAGGATCAAAGCCTGAGTTAACAGAGAAAGCTGATGATCAGCATCATGGGACCAACAAAGCCTGAATTGATTGGTTTGGTTTTGTCAACTCGAAACTAATCCTATAACCCTGAGTTTGTTAATCTACCATCATGGTACGGGCCCCAGGTGTGTGTGTGTGTGTGTGTGTGTGTGTGTGTGTGTGTGTGTGTGTGTGTGTCTGAACACCAGGTGTGTTCAGGAGCATTGTAGGAGCGTTGCTGTTGTGAGGAACTGAGAACCACTGACATTTGACCAACATACACCTGCTCTAAAGTCAATAGCGCAGATTTTTTTGCACCCTCAGATTCCAGATTTTCAAATAGTTATAATGTCCTACCCTAACAAGCTATACATCAATGGAAAGCTTGTTAATTCAGATGATGTATAAATCTCAATGTCAAAACTGGGACCCTTATGACTGGTTTTGTGGTCCAGGGTCACATATACAGGGAGTGCAGAATTATTAGGCAAGTTGTATTTTTGAGGATTCATTTTATTATTGAACAACAACCATGTTCTCAATGAACTCAAAAAACTCATTAATATCAAAGGTGAATATTTTTGTAGTTTATTAGGAAGTAGTTTTTAGTTTTAGCTATTTTAGGGGGATATCTGTGTGTGCAGGTGACTATTACTGTGGATAATTATTAGGCAACTTAACAAAAAACAAATTTATACCCATTTCAATTATTTATTTTTACCAGTGAAACCAATATAACATCTCAACATTCACAAATATACATTTCTGACATTCAAAAACCAAACAAAAACAAATCGGTGACCAATATAGCCACCTTTCTTTGCAAGGACACTCAAAAGCCTGCCATCCATGGATTCTGTCAGTGTTTTGATCTGTTCACCATCAACATTGCGTGCAGCAGCAAACACAGCCTCCCAGACACTGTTCAGAGAGGTGGACTGTTTTCCCTCCTTGTAAATCGCACATTTGATGATGGACCACAGGTTCTCAATGGGGTTCAGATCAGGTGAACAAGGAGGCCATATCATTAGATTTTCTTCTTTTATACCCTTTCTTGCCAGCCACGCTGTGGAGTACTTGGACGCGTGTGATGGAGCATTGTCCTGCATGAAAATCATGTTTTTCTTGAAGAATGCAGACTTGCGATGCTACCGTCACATTTTAGTTACACTGAAGTAGGTTGCTTTAAAACAAATCTTCTTTGGCGAAATTACACGTTTTAAATAACCCAAACGGGTTGACACCTCTACATCACCTCGCAAACGCGAGTTTGTGTTTAATTCAGATAAAGTAGCCTACATCGCACACACAGATCTACATTTTGAGCTAATCATATTCATCATTTATAACACAGCTTGTTTTATTAAGTTAGTAGCTATAAATATTGCTCGTATCTCCTCAGCTGCCGCGCAAACTGCCGCAAATGAAACCTAAATGTTCAGTGTCGTATCCTGAAGCTCAACACACAGTTGTCTTCATTTAAAAATAGCGAGACTAAATGATATTAGCAGTGCTGATGCCAATCTCTCTCGCATTGCGGTCTTTGATCTCGACATGAGCTGAAAACGAAAGTTAAAGAGCGACACATTCATTGCATTTTATCGTGAAATTAGTTCTGCGTCTTAATTAAAATCAACACATCAATGATTTCTCTCATCCACCCGCAATATTTGGGATGTTTACCCGCCTGAACCGTATACTCCGAGTCCTTATACACAAAAAAAATATTTCTGCAACATCCGTGTGTAGTTAAATGAACTAAACGAAGCGTCGAGGCAGATGATTTTGCCTCAAGGATTTTTTCAATTCGATTAACTCGAGTTACTCGAGGAATCGTTTCAGCCCTAATACATATCAATTTTATTAATTTAGTACTCCTTCAGAAGCAACAGAAGATACTTACATGTTTCCCAGAAGACAAATTAAGAACAATTTACCTTCAAATCTCTTCAAGATCTTCAAATTCAAAAGTTTTCACCCCTTAGATACCTTAGACTGACCTGGTCATCGGTGGTGTTTTATGATGCATGAACATCAGAGCAGGTTAGTTGTCATGAACAGCTGATTTGGCAGGAAACAGAACAACACCTCTGCTTTACAGTCTATAAATACACCAGAGGTTGATCTGATTTCAGCCAGGCTGTAATTCGAGCGCCGTGATCAGACCGGAAGTGGTCCGTACACAATGACCTGAGGCCAGAGGCACTGTGGCAGATCTGTTCATGCCATCCATCAGTCTCTCGGCCCCGTCTGCTGTTGTTTCAGGTCATGTATAGCGGTGAGAACCTGCGTTTGACTGAAACCTCCCTCCGGCTCTCACAGGGCACAGATAAAGCTGTATATCTCAGATGTATTTCATGGTTTGACTGAGGTTGGCTGTGCGACTGAGTTTATTACATAACAACCGTTATGAGAGGTTTTCCACAACACAGAACATGTTGGTGCATGGCTTTGTTTTGAAAAATGATGCATACAGTAACTCAGACAACACTTTATTGTCTCCATATACTGTATCTGAAGCATGCAAACTAAAACATTGTCCAGTAAAATTTTTAACATATGTGAATGGAAATATGCAAGAAACAAACTTTTTTGTCTTAAAGTCACCTTTATTTATACAGCGCTTTTCACAAAGCAGCTTTACAGTGATAACAGGAACTGGAAGAGAGATTGTTTTGGCTGTGCATCAGCTCTAGAAAAAACTTATTGTTCAGCTAAAGTAAGTTTTTGATTCATTTCCGTTGTAAATAATCATTAGAATGGTGAAGGCATGCATGTAAGAACTATGTGTTTAGTCTAAAGGCACACATGTCTGAATGCAAATGTGCAAAGGCTTGTAGTTTTCCTTTACAAAATGACTGCCAAATGACTTGTCTGCATTGCATAATACAGTGTTTTTAGTCGTTTCAGATAATTTGGGTAGTGTTTCATCTGTACAGAGGGAAAGTGAAGTGGAGGAGGTTCCAGAGTTTAGGTGCTAAATAGGAAAAGGATCGACCACCTGCAGTTGATTTTGATATTCTAGGTATTATCAGCTGGCCAGAGTTTAGAGACCGCAGTAGACGTGATGGAGTATAATGTGTTAAGAGCTCGCTCAAGTACTGGGGAGATAAACCATTAAGTGCTTTGCATACATTTTAAAATCTTGCTTATTACTTACAATGTTTAACAGGGAGCCAGTGCAGTGTTGACAGAACTGGGGTAATATGGTCATACTTCCTGGTTCCAGTAAGAACTCGAGCTGCTGCATTTCTGACCAGCTGGAGTTTGTTTATTAAGCGAGCAGGGCAACCACCCAGTAGAGCATTACAATAATCTAGTCTTGCGGTCATGAACGCATTGAAAGCATGTGCTATAATTTAGATCTATTTTTAAGATGGTAGAATGCAGTTTTACAGATGATGGAAAGGTGACTTTCAAATGAAAGACTGGTATCAAAGAGCACACCCAGGTTCCTCACTGATGACGAGGACTTGACAGAGCAGCCATCAAGTGTTATAGGCTATTATAGGTTACTATATGTTTCTAACTGAAAACATTTTCTTTCTTGTTTTAAGCCTCAGAAACCTTTAATTATTTTAAATATTTATACATTTTATTTAAATCAGCATTTACAAGTACACCCATTTATATACATACTGTAGTATATTTCTGAATTCTATTTTTCATATGAGAAGTGTACATTTACACTGTTTTTCAGATAATATTTCTTGTGCATTTTTCTTACCCAATTAAAACTTCTTCAAACTATTTCTTTCTTTTTTTAAGGATAAACCTCAAAATACTTTTAATATATGTTTATCATTTTTCAAATCTCATTTTATTTAAATATTTCAACATTTTATTTAAATCTTCATTATTTCAATTACATTTAGTACGACAAATACACCTGGATGTATAAAGACAATAATTTTCATATGAGAAGCAAAACTGCAAATGATATTAAGACAATAAATATTTTCAGATTATATATATCATTTATTTCTTACTGGAGTTGTTTTCTTATATATATATATATATATATATATATATATAAAATAAGACTTGAACTATATATATATATATATATATGTATGTGTATATTATCTGTATACTATGCTATTAAATGTAATTAAAATAATGCAGGTTTAAATAACATTTTAAAATATGAAATACATATATTAAAAAAAAATCTGCATTATTAAATTTTGTACAACAAATATAGGCTGCCATGATGTATAAATAGGCTACTATCTGAACATTTTAAATGCGTTTTTATTCCAACCTTTTTATTTTTGAGTGAAATATGATCTGCACACGTTTTGACAGGTTTGTTGTGTATTATGCTAGTAACATAATGAGTGTTATTTTCACCACAAAACAACAAATACATAGTGAATTTTCTCCCTTCGTCTGCTAGAATAGATGATTGGCAGAAAATCATATTTGGACTTGCAATATATCACCAGGCGTATTATTTTCCAGAACACACTTGATGTTGTGTGGAAAGGTGAGAGGTTTACCCACCGGAAGTCATGTCGTAAGATGTCATGTTATCAGCAGATTGATCTGGTGCAATACCTGCTGTCTCAGCCGTCCTCCTCACACGTCATCTTTACCTCAGAGACCTTGAGCTGCTTTAGATGACTTATCACCACAGCAACGGTCTTTCCAAACACACACACACACACACACACACACACACTGGAGGAGGTAAATATGGCAGCACTGGGCCAAACGTCTACTTTACTGCGCACTTTCACACACTCACAGTAAACCTGGTATTTGTCGCCATAAACTTGTGAAATGCTGTTTGACCTGCATGTCAAATGATATAGTTCTGAGAAAATTCTCAGGTGTCATGAGAAATCAAGTCCCCACTGGAATTGGGTCTCCTTTAGGACCCAGGCGATAATGCCTGATCAAAAGTACACGCAAACGTAATTAATTAGAACTAGTTAAATTCATTCATTTGAATTTGAACTATATAGCAAGTTCTTACACTTGTCACTTGATTAACATAATAATTAATAATACATCATTGCATAGTTATATACCCAATATAATGTACATTATTTCATTAGATGATCTGTTAATTACAATAATACAAAAAGTGACACGAATAATAATCCAAACATATGTAGGGTAAGTTCAAATGCATGGTGTATAGGCTAAGATAGCAAGCTAATCGGTTAGCTGTATGCTATGCTAGTATGTAAACAAACTAAAAAAAATTAAGAACGAGAGATGCTTGATTTCGCAACCTATAGCTTTGGTTATATACTAGTATATGAACCATGTAATTTAAAATACATTAACGGTCTTATAACGCATTTTAAACATTTTTACATTAAAGGAATTGTAATCAGGCGCTAAAAATACTACCCAATAAAAGTCCCTTCAAGACGAGTCATTTCACTCGGCGGCCATCTTTGAAACGCCTCTCAAGCTTGCAAGTGCAACTCTGATCTCTTTGAATGGGGAAACATTAAAGAGCACCTATCATTGAATTTTGAAATGTACCTTTCATGTAGTGTGTAACATAGATTTAAGTGAACAAAAACATCCTGCAAAGTTTGAAATATGACAGTGCACCGTATATAAAGTTATTGTCTTTCAAAAGTAAGAGTTGACTCTGAGTCATTTTTATGAATCGTTAGAAGACCGAAGCTTTTTCTGACTAGATGACGTCAACTTGTAAAGTAATTTGAATATGATACGCCCTCTTATTGAGCACGCCAGTGAAAACTATAAAACATCATGAGACGCTGTGTTCTCAAGTGCGACTCAAAAGCAAACTCTTCTCATCTGAGCATTTGGAGACTAGTGGCTACAATTCATAATTACAACTGAACCACAGGAGTCCGAGCCTTGAGCTTTGGTTACGCCATTTTGAAGACGATTGCTTTACCAACTTAAATGCAATCAAACTTGGATTGGCGAGCCGGCTGATATTGAAGGAAGGTTCAGTTCCATGTGTATCTGCATCAGCTTCCTCCTCCGTATCACTAACTGTAAGTCTTATTAATAATTGTTGCTTTTATGTTTTATGTAGCATGCTTAATAATTGTTTGGTTTGTTGTGTGAGCACCGTTTAGCTTCTAGGTCTTCAATGACAATTGTATTGAGATATGTGAATTATTTGTTGTTGTTATCTGGTTTTTCTTTAAGAATAGAGTCATACGTCGTATGAACGTAACGTTACTGCATTTTTATTTATTTTTTGGTAAAAACTTTATGTTTATGCATCGAGTTAACGCTCCATTGGCCTGAAGTGACAACTAACGTTACATTGATGCTTACCATTGAGAAATATCCTGCTCCAGTCGCGGTGTTTGCCATTGAGTTTGTTGATCATTCGCATCTCCAGACGCTTTCTTCATATTCAGGCTCGAATTGATAGGGTAAAACTGATGCCATGTTTGTTCATACACTTTATATGCGTTTAAACTTGTTAAACCGAAAACCATTTATGGTGATGGGTGTAAAAATATCTGCACAGACTATACCAATCACAACTGACCGGGTCATCGGACCAATCACAACTGACCGGGTCATCGGACCAATCACAACTGACCGGTCATCGGACCAATCACAACTGACCGGGTCATCGGACCAATCACAACTGACCGGTCATCGGACCAATCACAACTGACCGGTCATCGGACCAATCACAACTGACCGGGTCATCGGACCAATCACAACTGACCGGTCATCGGACCAATCACAACTGACCGGGTCATCGGACCAATCACAACTGACCGGGTCATCGGACCAATCACAACTGACTGGGTCATCGGATCGACCAATCACAACTGACCGGGTCCATCGGACCAAACACAACTGACCGGTCATCGGACCAATCACAACTGACCGGTCATCGGACCAATCACAACTGACCGGGTCATCGGACCAATCACAACTGACCGGGTCATCGGACCAATCACAACTGACCGGGTCATCGGACCCATCACAACTGACCGGGTCATCGGACCCATCACAACTGACCGGTCATCGGACCAAACACAACTGACCGGGTCATCGGACCAATCACAACTGACCGGGTCATCGGACCAATCACAACTGACCGGGTCACCGGACCAATCACAACTGACCGGGTCATCGGACCAATCACAACTGACCGGGTCATCGGACCAATCACAACTGACCGGGTCATTGGACCAATCACAACTGACTGGGTCATCGGACCAATCACAACTGACTGGGTCATCGGACCAATCACAACTGACCGGTCATCGGACCAATCACAACTGACTGGGTCATCGGACCAATCACAACTGACTGGGTCATCGGACCAATCACAACTGACTGGTCATCGGACCAATCACAACTGACCGGTCATCGGACCAATCACAACTGACCGGGTCATCGGACCAATCACAACTGACCGGGTCATCGGACCAATCACAACTCACTGGTCATCGGACCAATCACAACTGACTGGTCATCGGACCAATCACAACTGACCGGTCATCGGACCAATCACAACTGACTGGGTCACCGGACCAATCACAACTGACTGGGTCACCGGACCAATCACAACTGACTGGGTCATCGGACCAATCACAACTGACCGGGTCATTGGACCAATCACAACTGACTGGGTCATCGGACCAATCACAACTGACCGGGTCATTGGACCAATCACAACTGACTGGGTCATCGGACCAATCACAACTGACCGGGTCATTGGACCAATCACAACTGACTGGGTCATCGGACCAATCACAACTGACCGGGTCATCGGACCAAACACAACTGACCGGGTCATCGGACCAATCACAACTGACTGGGTCATCGGACAAATCACAACTGACTGGGTCATCGGACCAATCACAACTGACCCATCGGACCAATCACAACTGACCGGGTCATTGGACCAATCACAACTGACTGGGTCATCGGACCAATCACAACTGACTGGGTCATCGGACCAATCACAACTGACCGGGTCATCGGACCCATCACAACTGACCGGGTCATTGGACCAATCACAACTGACTGGGTCATTGGACCAATCACCGCAGATTAGCGTCACGTAAAGGCGGGGTTTTGAAAAGTGAATCACTAAACGAATCATTTGAGAATCGCTGTCAAAACAGGTAAAAATAAATGCATATTATAAGAAAACTAAAGTCTTTTTTGTCATTGCATGCATGCAAAACTGTTGTTGGGGACTTCTAAAACAATATTTGGAACATTTGCCATAATAGGTGCTCTTTAAATTCTCCAAAACTGTTTTCGAAACTTACAATTCAGTTTCATATTCTAAATCACCAATGAAATCTGACCACAACTGTCTCATAAATTGTTTCTAAATGCTCTAATCATGACAAAAAAACGAATTTTTCATTTAAGCGAATGCGCACGCGCAGTCCTAAACGCGCATATCAGAAAAAACACTGCCTGTTTCTATAGCAACCGGAGCTTCTAACAGTAGTGATGTAATGACTTTACTATTCAACGATTGGCTCTTTCATTTAGAAGGCGGGGCTTATGCACCATATTGGGCGTTCTCCCATTCATAAGTAATCGGATTGTTCCATCTTCCTAAGTCTTTGGTGTTGAACCCACTCAGGGTCCTAAAGGAGACCCGAATTCTCATGAGACCGGAGTGCTGAAAAGGGGCGGGGCTACATAAACTTCTGTTTTTTTGATAATTGTGCGCAGCGTGCTGTTCATCTCTCATTGATCCTCATTACAGTCATTTGCAAATGTAATGGGTGGAGATCAGGTTGGGCTGAAACCACTGATGTTGACTAATAAATCAATGCATAATTGTGCATTAAACGCACTGCGGTTATAGTGAAGGAGCAGGTTCATGTTACTCTCCAAAGGTTTGTCACATCAGATTTATCACCTGAAATGTACAGCTCTTAATTAGAGCTTATTTCAGCGAGTTTGGCCTTGCTCGTCATTGTAAATTACAGGGTAAGTTCACCTGCTTGTCTCGCATTTTTCATGCACTTTTGCGTAATAATATTAAAGGATGGTTTCCTTCCGCTCCCTCTTTATTTCACTGACTCAGAAGCTGCTTATCTATTGCAATGGCATCTAAAAGAATTCCTTGATTTTTATCAATGCGCCTCCGTGAGAGAACAGCCTGTGTTTGACGTCACGCGAGCCATTATGCGGTCCTCCCCCCCTCCCCCGGGCGATCGTGTAACCAGGGCTTCCCTCGCTCAACACACGTTGCCTGGCAACAGGATTCCGTGCTGAAACAAAACACGGGGGTTCCGTGAGACGCTCCTTTTGTGTGACCCGGTGAAACGCCACGCTGTCTGACATTGTGAAGCAACACTAATCTCTTCCAGTTTCATAATAGTGTGAAATTACAGGACGCTTTTATTACCCCGTGGGTTTATCATATTCAAACCCGCTGACAATTGTGCACTCTCTGCACTGCCCTGTTTTCATTCCATGCACGGCGGAAATGAAATTACACAGCACAAAAGTTGTGCAACACTGATGCACCTGTTTTGAAAACCAAGTGTCGTAACAAACGTGAATATAATAATGATTAATAATAATGGGCCCCTAAAGTCTGAGCACGCTAGTGAAAATACTCAATTCTCAATGCAAATGATATGAGAGAGAAGTTGAATTTAAGTGTTTCTCCTCTGCTTTAATGATCATGTAAACAAAAAAAGTTTGAATTAAGTTCAATCAACTTTGGATGTTTAAGTCATTTCAACTTAAATTCAAAAAATGATTTTAAGGCATATTACACTGTAAAAAATATTTTTCAAGGGATATTACACTAAGGCATATTTCACTATAAAAAATGATTTTTTCAAGAGATATTACACTGTAAAAAATGTCAAGGATATACTGTAAATTATTATTCAAGGAATATTACACTGTAAAAAAATATTTAAAGAAAAATTACACTGTAAAAATCTTTTTCAAGGCATAATACAATGTAAAAATTATTTAAGTATTACACTGTAAAGCATGTTTCAATATAAAAATGATTTTTCAAGAAATATTACTGTAAAAAATTATTTTTCAAGGGATATTACACTAAGGCATATTACACTGTAAAAATTATTTGAAGAAATTACACTGTAAGGCATATTTCACTATAAAAAAAGATTTTAAGAAATATTACACTGTGGGATATTACACTGTAAAAATGATTTTTCAAGGGATATTACACTAAGGCATATTTCACAATTTATAAAAAAATAAATTAGTGTAAAAATATATATTTTTCAATGGATATTACACTAAATTATTATTCAAGGAATATTACACTGTAAAAAATTATTTTAAGAAATATTACACTGTAAAAAATGATTTTATCAAGGGATATTACACTTTAAAAAAAATTCAAGGCATTTTTCACTGTAAAGAATTTAAGACATATTACACTGTAAAAATATTTTTCTTTACACAAAAAATGTTAGGCATTTTACTGTTAAGCGCTTTTGAGTACCCAGAAAAGGGCTATATAAATGCTTTATTAATATTATTATTAAAAAAATAATTTCAAAAGAAAAGATTATTGAAGCACTTTCATTCTTTACCTGTAAATTTCACGTTTAATGTTATTTGGCATGTAATTATTTGTGAAATGTACAAGCGGTGTCTGAGTGAACAGTTTTCCTCCAGTGTAGAGTCTCTCTTCTCCACCAGATCCCACTGTATGAGCCAAACATCACAAAGGAAAAGGGGCCAGGAAGAGTTCCGGTCAGTGAATCCAGTGGTTTTCTGTGTGCGTGCGCTGAGAGAACCGGCTCTGAGGAATGTGATCGTATGAATGGAGCCTGTACACGTGTGGAAGAATTCTCTTACCTGCAGAATGAAGACAAAAGATTGTCCTTTTCTACTCCCACACAAACCTGATGAGCCAGAGGAAGCGCTCCTGTTTTCTGTCCTGAACAGTAACCATGACAAATGCATAACACTATACATTACATTTTAACCAACATTCAGGATAGTCAAACACATTCAATAAGACATGCAACATTTTCTATTAAAGCGTATTCCAACTTTTTTGCAAATGCAAAATACGTTCTTTATAGATGTTGTAATGATACATGATGATATGAAACATTTATGATTATCAATGTTGAAAACAGTTGTGCTGCTTCATATTTTTTTAGCGTTTATTTTTAAAACAGTAATCTTTATAAATGCATAAATCTTGAAAAAAAGCTTAATTTTTGGAGTGTTTGGATAGTAGAGGCATATTACACTGTAAAAACTATTTTTCAAGGCATATTACACTAATAATTAAGCCTTTTTAATTAAGATTTACACCTAATTGAATTGAACAATCCTTAATCATTTATTCAATTAAAGCACATTAGGCTTAAAAAGCATATGGATAGTAAAGTCATATTACTCTGCAAAATTATTATTAAAAACATTATACATTTCTGATCAATTGAATGCATGCTTCTTTGCTGAATAAAAGTATGAATTGTAAAAAATTTAATAAAAATCAGCATGCTTATGAAATAAACAGGATATTAAATTTAACAAGCGGTCTCATAAACGTGATTCTCCACTTTTCCGGACCGACCGAAACTTGATTTTGTGACTTTTTATGACGCTATATTTTCCGCCTCCACAGTAGGGAATGTTTTGCAGAACAATAAAACTAAGCCCTGTGCCAGCAGAAATTAATGTTTAAATGTGGGCGTAATGATCAAATTGCCAACCACCATATATCTGATTATCCTCATATAATCTTTCAAAGCTTTTGCTGCTTGATCTTGTAAAACACAAGCAATACTGATAAAAGGGCAAGTTCATAGCTTACCTTCCTCTGGCCACGGACTCCAGACTAGTGTGGCATTCCTCACACAAACCACTGACTGCTGCTTCTGATTGATTTGAGAGGGAAACGCTGCTTATAACGGCTGGTCTAGGATCAGTTTTCTCTGTTAAAATAGTATATTGGTGAAAAAGATTTGGCAAACGTTCCAGTGCGTATCTGTGTTTGTGTGCAGGAGAGTGTCGAAGGTTTCTATTTACAGCGTGTTTTGCAGCGTTGAGCACTGTAGCCAATCACAGACATAAGGCCATGTGTCCACACTAGGCGCTCTGCTGTGTGTGCTTGAGTGTTTTTCCAGTGGAGACGCTTTGCTTTCTACGATACTGAATATCCGCGGAAGTGTTACTAGCATCTCATTTCACAGAAAGTTGGTTTCTGTATTGTTTCTATATAAAATTGTCGTCCCTGCTCTGGCTCGTTTTAAATTATTTTGTTCCGTTATGCTTCTTCTTGTCATCTGTTGTACAAGCAGAATGTGGTGGTTTGGCCGATTTGTGTCGATTTGATTGTTTGATGGATGGAACGATGGATTGGTTAATTGATGAATAACTAGAATGATGGATGGATGGATTGATGTATGTATGAATGGATTTATCGGTAGTTGGATTGATGGATGGATGGATGGATGGATGGATGGATGGATGGATTGGTTGGTTGGTTGGTTGGTGGGTTGGTGGGTGGATGGATGGATGGATTGGTTGGTTGGTGGGTGGGTGGGTGGATGGATGGATGGATGGATTGGTTGGTTGGTTGGTGGGTGGGTGGATGGGTGGGTGGATTGGTGGATGGATGGATGGATGGATGGATGGATGGATGGATGGATGGATGGATGGATGGATGGATGGATTGGTTGGTTGGTTGGTTGGTTGGTTGGTGGGTGGGTGGGTGGGTGGGTGGGTGGGTGGATGGATGGATGGATGGATTGGTTGGTTGGTTGGTGGGTTGGTGGATGTGGGTGGAACGATGGATGGATTGGTTGGTTGATGTATGTATGTATGTATGAATGGATGTATGTATGTTATAACTTTGCTAACATAAATTGACACAATGCTAGATAAGCATGTTTTAACACATTGCTAACACAAATTAGCACAATGCTAACATGAATCAACATGTTTTAACATGTTATCATGAAACAAATATATTGCTAACATGTTAGTGAACATTAATTAACATTTCTGCACATTGCTAACATATTTTAACTAATAGTTATTGCAGTCATGAGAGAGACATTAAGTGTGTGTGAATGACCTGAGTCTGTGTGTGTTTGGCAGGAGCGTCTCTACTAATAGTGAAACTGTAAGTTTATCTGCTTCAAGAACAGCGCTGTTATTCCCTCACTAGTGAGAAATGTCATGTAGCTTTTAAGTTGTTAAACTATTTTACTGATAAACTCATCAGAGCAGCGCTGACAACATGTTTCTGTGCGAGTGTGTGTGCATTTAACACATGTTTGACAGTGTCTAAGAAGGCAGAGTAAATTGCACATTTCAAACCACAGTAAGAATGCGACCGAACAGAAGAGGTATTTTCTAAACAGGTACTTTATGAAGCTTGACGTGTACAGAGAGGTGAATAATTTAAATGAGATACAGGAACATTTAGAAAGGAATGCAAAGTCACATTTCAGCTACACTACATGCAGTACCATAGTAAACATGGTAACCTTCACATTCGTTCCTTTAAAGGCAAATGAAATGAACTGGACAAAATCAGCAAATCTGTAATACAAAATTAATATGTTTTCAAAATGGCACAATGGTTGACCTTAGACTTCAGTTGTGTTGAATTAGATTTACTCGAGTGTAATTCTGCAGTTCGGTAAACTCATACGAGGTACTGTGAACGGCCGCGACTGTAACCAATAACACTGAATTACACATGAATACTAGAAATAATAGCAACAAAAGAAATAACGTCAAAAATACTGGCAAAAGCAATCTCCGAGGACGTCCTGACAACTGCTACTGGAGTACCTCGTGTAAAACGGTTCAATTTGGACTATAATATTCTATTTGGTTGACCTTTTTGGACTTGAACACTTCTGTAATGTGCAACATACTATATCTCTGTGTGTGGCAAGCCATTATGACCTTTATTCATTCCCAGGATATGAATTCTTCATATAAACAATACAATTTTCACTAGTTAAAATCAAATTTTTTTTAGTTAATTCTTGATTTCAACAATGACATCACTTGCACAAATATGAATTCTTGATATCAAGAATAAAACTGACCATAGGCTGACATTCAAATTCAATTGTTGATATAAAAAGTTGATTATCAATAATTGTTTTCTTACTAGTTGAAATTCCAATTTCACAAATCATAAATGCAATTCTTCATTTTTAATATCAATAATTACTAGTGAAAATATCAAGTTGAAATATTAATTATTCATATGTGTAAATGTTTCAACATGTTATTTCTGAAAATGTATTTCTGATATCAACATAATTTCAGATTTCTAAAATGTCTTTTTTAGTAGTAACAATTACATTCATGTTATCACTGGTGACAATAGAATTATTGATATCAAAAATGAACATTTTCACTAGTAGCATTTCAATTGTTGATAACAAGAACAGACATTTGCACTATTAAACATTTGTATTTCGGCAAGTGATGTCATTATTGATATCAAAAATAGACATTTTTACTAGAAGAAATGTAATCCTTGATATCAAGAATTAGCATTTTAACTAATCATTAACTAGTAACTGCCAATCAATATCAAGAATTGATTTCCTACTAGTTTAAATTATTTTATTTGAAAAAATAATTTTTGCTATCAATAATTGTGTTTACTAGTGCAAATGTCTGTTCTTGATGTCAATAATTAAAATGCTACTAGTACAAATGATCATTTCTGATATCATGAATGTGATTCTTATTAGTAAGACAGCCATTTTAGACATCAGAAATAACATGTAACATTATAAAACACATTTACACATCAAGAATTAACATTTACACTTGTGAAAATTGAGTTTTTGATATCAGGAATGTATATTTTCACTAGTAACTTGTAATTATTGATATCAAAATGATGATTTTTACCAGTAAGAACTGTATTTATGATGTAAAATTGGAATTTCAACTAGTAAGAAATCAATTCTTGATATCAACTATTGAATATGAATGCCATCCTATGGTGAAAATAGATTTGTTGATATGAAGAATTCATATTCTGGGAATGAATAAAGGTCAAACGGCTTGCCACACTCTGTGACCTTACGACTACTGTTGAAATAACCGTAAACATGATGCGTTTACAGTACGGAAACATCGTCTTCTGAAATGTAACGCTCCTCCTTTGAGATGTGATGTGAAGCCGCTGGTTAATAAGGACTGCGCTGCGTGAGGGAACATGACTGGTCCAGAACTGAACACACACATCTGCAGAAGTCATAAAGCATGGAGGAAAGACCCTGAAATGACTTCAATACAGGCATTTATGCCGTTTTAGTGAATCTCACGAATCCTCTCAAAGACATCGGGCTCATATTTCAACACAAAATCATCAGAATCAATGAGAATTTGAGGGGAATGTGATTGAATTATCATGATAATAATAAGTAAAGATTCATACGATTCAAACGTTACAGAGCGTCTTGTAAGTTTCATTCAATCGCCTTTTCTAATATTCAGGGTCTTTGTAAAATTTGGACGAAATCTAAGTAACGCTGTATGAAAGATTCAATCCCAATCTATAGATCTAGCCAAAACACGACCTGTATTTCTTTTAAATCAGACAAAGCACTACTGCAGATGAGAGAGACAGACACACATCCTTTGACCCATGATGCTCTGGATCAATTCTTCACGTTTACTGAGTCCGCAGCTGATAGTCTGCAAAGAAAGGAGGAAATGAGCAAAGCTTAATTAAATGCCCAGAACGACAGGAAACGGGAAAAAATGAAAACAGCTGAACTTTCTCTCTCCACCCATCAAAACACAATCAAAAACACAATCAATCCGTAAGATTGAGACAGAAGTTCACAAAATGCACAGAAGACGAGTAAAACACTCGCTGGATGCTGATTGGTCAACAGTCGTGATCAAGTACACACAAAGGGAAGACAACTAAATCTAGTTTACATGATTATAGAAAGTTAAGCAACAGTTTTGCAATATGAACACATTAAAACGTTTCCCAACCCCGAGAGCATCAACACACAGAGGCTTGAACAGTGTGTGATTTCAACTCCAGCAGGACACGCGGCGCTAGAGTTCACAGGTCAAACCGTCCTTTAGAAATACATTCAATCATTTGTTTGTCATCATAAATGTCAAAAATAAATGCAAGTAAACTTTTCAGTATCAAGATGACTTATTTGAACTTTTTGTTTTGGAATTTGTATTACTTACAATGACTGTTGGGTTACAAGGATGGTTCCTTCAATATATGTACAGTCTCCATAGGCATCATTTATTTTATTAGTAAAACTTATATTTGACTATATCATTATAATTTATGTATGATATAAAACATTAATGTGAGAAAATAATTATAATGTATTGTATTATATTGCCTTATATTATATTAATTATATTACACACACACACACACGAGAGAGAGAGAGAGAGAGAGAGAGAGAGAGAGAGAGAGAGAGAGAGAGAGAGAGAGAGAGAGAGAGAGAGAGAGAGAGAGAGAGAGAGAGAGAGAGAGAGAGAGAGAGAGAGAGAGAGAGAGAGAGAGAGAGAGAGAGAGAGAGAGAGAGAGAGAGAGAACCGGTCTAAAGTTTGGAAACATCACTATTTTAAGGTTTTTAAAAGTAGTCTCTTCTGCTCATCAAGGCTGAATTTATTTGAGCAAAAATACAGAAAAAGAGTAATATTGTGAAATATTACAATTTAAAATAAGGGTTTTTATCATCATTACTCCAGTCTTCAGAGTCACATGACCCTTCAGAAATCACTCTCATATGAGGATTTGATGCTCAAGAAACATTTATGATTATTATTTATGATGATTTATTAATGTTGGAAACAGTTTTTTTAAACTGTGATACTTTTCTTCATTATTGTTTGATGAATAAAAAGTTAAAAAGAACAGCATTTATTCAAAATAGAAATGTACTATCACTTTTTTTTATTTTATTTTTGCTGAATAAAGTATTAATTTTTTTAAAAATATATTTTTTACTGACCTCAAACTTTTAAATGGTAGAGTTTATTGTTACAAAAGATTTCTATGTTAAATAAATGATGTTATTTTTTATTCATCAAAGAATCCTGAAAAAAAGTTTATAAAAAGTTTATAAGTTTATAAAAAGCAGAATAAATGTTTCCAACATTGATAATAAATCATCTGAGAGTGATTTCTGAAGGGTCATGTGACACTGGAGACTGGAGTAATGATGATAAATTCAGCTTTGGTCACAGGAATAAATCACACCTTTAAATATATTAAAATAGAAAACCCTTATTTTAAATTGTAATAATATTTCACAATATTACTGTTGAATTTCTCTATTTTTGATCAAATAATTGTCTGAATCAATCTAGTAAAGCGTTCGGTGCAGAATTCAGTTATAACCACAGATATCAGATCAAACAGAGCTGACGTGGACACCACATCCAGGGGTTTCAGACACAAATCATCATCATTCACCGGGGATTTACTGAAGTAATGCCCTATGGCATTGTGGAAGAAATAGTCAAACATTTTCTCTTTTCTTTTTTACATTATTTGACTCAGTCGAGATGGTAATACAACCTTTTGAGAGTGAAATTCAAGCACTTTTTTTCAAGTGTTTCACACTTTTCCCAAAACGTCAAAGCTCTATTAAATTTTAATATTTTTAGTTTGATTATTTGTAAAACTAAGTTTAAAGGTGTAGGCCACTTTATGGCAAAAAGCACTTTTATAAAAATACATGAAATGACCACTATAACCAGTAGGTGGCAGCAGAGGAGCACTTATGTGACTTCTTAGACATTTCCACTCCTTAATATATGGAAAAAGTAGGAAGTCACAAAGTCTCATGAAAAACTAAAACTTTACTTCAAACTGTGACTGAATTACACAGAAAACAAGTAAAGAGCTGCTTTAATAATCACTGAAGCTGTCGGTCAGTGTGAGACTACAGAAGATCAATGGCACATTTAATAAGAGCAGAATAATAAAATGGTCCTTATAGGTTTTTATAAATAAAAGTGATTTTTTTCTGCATATCAATTCAAGCTCAGAGCTTCACTGTCAAAATTTCCAATAAACAATCATGTACTATTATTAGTAACTGCACTTATTAACAAAACAATATTAATTTTATGATACATTTTCCTCCAGCGCCACCATCAGTAGCTCTCTAGTGTTGGAGCACTGTATCATATATCACTTTACTATACTACTAAAAATTATAAACATTAACTTTGACTAATAAAACATGTGAAACATACGGAGGCTCATCTTATGGTTGTAACGAGACAAATTTTAAGATGCAAATTCAAAGAAAGTGTACACTGTGTGCTACAAACTGTACGAGCGCTTCTAATTTTATCTGGGTTTCACCATCTCAACACGCGTCTGTCCTGAACATCCTCTTTCCACAGAACAATTTCACCCCTGCATTCAACACTAATCTCCCATCATTCTGTACCGCATTGCTTAATTGTTGCCAAATACCTGCAATTCTGAGAAAAACAAAGACAAAAATAGAGAAAGAGGGAAGCGAGTCTCTTACCTCCGTTCTGGGTGATGTATCGAACCCACGGGAGCGCCTGATAGCCGCTCTTCTCGATGATCTTCAGGTAACGCACCTGTCGAGACACAGACCATTGTGTGTGAATTCATTACACTACAACAATATGGAAAAACCAACACATCTGAGGGAAGCAAAAGAACAGTGTTAACGCCACTGGTTCGGTGTAAATGATAGTTGCTTTACAGTGAAAAATTGGCAAAAATAGAGCAAAAATTACAAAAGTATTGTATTTTAGTATGCAATATCACTATAAATCCTGCACACTTTATTCTAGCTTACAGCATTGTGTTTTTATAATTGCCTTTGTCTTACGCACACATCAATTGCAAGGTAGTTGTGGCATCTAAACATAATTTTGCATTTGCTTCAGGTCACACCAACGCGGGCATCGCACGGGCAGCACAGCCTGGGAAAGAGACGGTGTGTAACGCCACGGGCGGAAGCACATGAAGAAGTGAGATTGGGGAAACGGCACCTTTCAGTGCTGGGCACTATTGAGTCACTCGTTGCATCCTTACGACGGGGCCTTGCATCACTGCTCAACAACAGAAGCTTTTGCACAACCGTTCCAAACATGCTGAAAGAGCACAATCACGTTTTGTAAGAGATGACAGATACACTGATACTCAGAATTACAAGTGAAAATAGTCATTTTCCCATGTTAAAACACGGTTTAGCAAGTTTATTGTGCTGAGACAAGTATTTTTAAAGTCTTATGCTTGTTATGGCATTCTGGCTGGTTTCTTACAGCCTCACGTACCTCTTGAACTTGCTGTGTATTTAGCTTCTACATTAAACAACATATGACAGGTGAAGTGAATAACACTGATTATCTCTTCATCACGCCTCCTGTTAGTGGGTGGGATATATTAGGCAGCAAGTGAACATTTGTCCTCAGAGTTGATGTGTTAGAAGCAGGAAAAATGGGCAAGCGTAAGGATTTGAGTGAGTTTGACAAGGGCCAGATTGTGATGGCTAGACGACTGGGTCAGAGCATCTCCAAAACTGCAGCTCTTGTGGGATGTTCCCGGTCTGCAGTGGTCAGGATCTATCAAAAGTGCTCCAAGGAAGGAACAGTGGAGAACCGGCCACAGGGTCATGGGCGGCCCAGGCTCATTGATGCACGTGTGGAGCGAAGGCTGGCCCGTGTGGTCCGATCAAACAGACGAGCTACTGGAGCTCAAACTGCTCAAGAAGTTAATGCTGGTTCTGATAGAAAGGTGTCAGAATACACAGAGCATCGCAGTTTGTTGTGTATGGGGCGGCAGAGCCGCTGACCAGTCAGGGTGACCATGCTGACCCGTCCACCCTGTTTGTTGCTTCAAGAGTGGAAAAAGTGGCAATCAAACAGAACCAAAACCATTTAGATGAAATGTCCTTTAAAAAAAACAACAGTAAAATGTATTATATGCATTTAATTTTATATTAATTTACACTAAACAGTCCAGGTTGGAAACATTAGAATTTTTTATGTTTTTGCAGGAAGTCTCCTATGCTCCTCAAGGCTGCATTTATTTGAGCAAAAATACAGAAAATATAATAAGTAATATTGTGAAATATTATTACAATTTAAAAAGGGTTTAGTTCTTGTCATATTTTATTAACATTTTCTAAACTATAGAAAATAAACTGATAATGTGAGAAAATGTTGAAGGTGTCTGAATACATTTTGGTTTGACTGTGTGTGTGTGTGTGTATATATATATATATATATATATATAAAACTCCAAAATGTCAGTCAGTGAGTTACTATCTGTTTGACAGAACAATGAAGAATGAGGGTGGAAGGGGCGGTAGGAGTGTTTTGGAAGCTATCTTTATTTTTGCAATTCCATTTGATGTCGCTAGTCCCCTTTAAACGTCTCCCGAGATCAGGGTGGACATTTAAGAGAAATGAAATTACAGTAGTCCAGTCCAAGCGCGTCCTCCAGCCGCTCTGTGTTTGTTGATTTTGCAGGGTTTTTAATCTGCCGAGCGTTTGTTCTAATCATGGACTCTATTCTCTCCGAAAACCTCCCCGTCTAAACGTTCAGAAATAGCCCTGCCGACGCAATATAGACTTATGCAGAATGAGAGATGTATTCTAGGTATCAATGCAGATTTTAAAAAGAACTCGGTCCAGTTAAAGCATGAGGACAACCCTGCTGGGCACGTTTCGGGAGGTATTTTGGGAGCACCGTGTCCTGGCGTCCGTGGGCCGGTGATGTGCCACTCTTGGGTGCAGCTCACACAAACTGACCAGGCCACCATCAGCGCCCAGCCTGGCTGGCCGGAGCGAACAGCAGACGGGCACAACGAGACGGCCAGACTGTAAAGGTCTAAATGCAGCACCATCTGAGCTACTGTGCAACGCTTGTTTTGTGTAAATGTAGCGATTCGGTCTTGTCGGGCTGCGTTTATGTCATGCTTTGGTGTCTTTGGCTCAGTCAGCCCTTCACGAACACAAATGTATATTTGTAGTCGTCACTGAGGACGTAGTGCTGAGATTTGCGTGGTCACCGGTCTCTCATTAGCGTGAACTATCTGGCCTGTGGAGTGAGCTCACAGATGGGTAGTCAGACTTGCATGAACTTAAACGGCCACAGACACACACACGCCAAAACCTCGACCTGTCTCTGACTCAGCTCTTCGCATGCATCAATCGTTCACTATGTAAACAAGAAAACAGAATGTGCATGAGGGGTGTTGCTGAAGGACAGCGGTTCAGAGAGTTTACGATGATAATGAGATGCATCATTACAATCATTTTAAGTGGTGTGTAACGCAGTAACCCCAACTAGCCACTTTGGGATAGGGATGCGGCGATTACGGTTTCACGATAAACTACGATAAAATGTACTGATGGTTAGTATTATCGTTTAAAATTGAAAACAGTGTTTGTTTATTGTGATTTTGAAAACTTGCGGATGTTCAGTCAGCATCAGTCAGACGTTTTTTGAACAAGATGAAATGGCCGAAAGCAGTGACAGCGCTCTGATTTTTCTGACTTCTAAAAGGACCAAATCTGACATGTGGTCATATTTTGGCTTTGACAAAAGTCCTGCGGGAACGGCAGTTTCCCGTGGTATCGATGTCAAAATTGTGGCCAGTGAAAATGCAGAGTGGCTAGTAATCTAATTTTATTTAAATATTTATGCAATTCTAGTGATTATGAAATCCAGAACAATACGCAATACTATATTATCAAATTTAAAGTGCAAAAAACGATGATTAAAATGAACTAAATGAACACTGGTTTTGCTTCAAGAGTCAGATTTTAAATTGGAAAAAGTGGCAATCTAACAGAATCAAATCCATGTTAGATGAAATGTCCTTTAAAAACAACAACAGTCAAATGTTTTATATGCATTTCATTGTTATGCTAATTTGCATCTAACAGCCCACGTTGGAAACATTACTATTTTTTTGTTTCTGAAAAAGTCTCTTATGCTCCTCAAGGCTGCATTTATTTGAGCAAAAATATAGAAAATAACTAATATTGTGAAATATTATTACAATTTAAAATAATGGTTTTCTTTTTTTAATATACTTTAATATATAATTTATTGTGTGTGAGCAAAGCTGTATTTTCAGCATCATTACTCCAGTCTTCAGAGTCACATGATCCTCCAGAAATCATTCAGATGTAATGTATTATCAATGTTAGAAGCATTTATTCTGCTTAATATTTTTTGGAACCTGTGATACTTATTTCTAATTTAAATAAATGCAGCCCTTTTTTACTTTTTATTCAATGAATCCTGAAAAAGGATCACAGGTTATAAAAAGGATTAAGTGTATCCAACATTGATAATAAATCAGCATATTAGAATGATTTCTGAAGGATCATCTGTGATTCAAAAATGTAACACTTTATTTTAGGCCTTTATAGCACTTTTCTGGATGAATATGAGAAGATATGTTTGCAATGACTTGAGAAAATGACCAGACTCGAACATGTCATATTAGGCCATAGCTCTGACATGAGCCCGGTCCTTAAGAGCTCAGAGCCACAACACAGAGAGTTAAAGATTGTTTGCGTTCTAGAAATATTTGAGAAAATTACACGTCTACAAAGTCTGTGCCCTCAGAGCCGATGAGCTCCTGACGGTAATGAAGAAACGCTCATTTACTGCAGAACTGGCTACGCGTTACACCTAATAACAGTGTGCAAACACTTATCAAACAAAAAGCAGCTTGAATTGAAGAAGCCCAGCACTTCGAGGATCAGAAAACTGCCAGTGTTTGCACTTTCACACGAGGTTCATCAGAACATAAATATAGCATTGCTGGGAAACCTATTCCCATTTTCATATAAAACCCATGCATGCTAAAAATAGCACGCTTTCGGCTCATGCACGTCTATTTGTGACTAGGACAGACTAGTGGTAATAGTCCAAAGGCACGCTCAGACTGTCCAGTGCATCGAGACAGACTGCAGATCTCTGGATGCGGTCGGCCAGTCTTAGACAAACGGCCCAAGGCTTGTCGCGCAACCAAACCCGCAGCCGGGATCCGCGAGCGTGGAACTGCCGCACAATCAGCCGGCGGTGCTAATCGCAGGGGACTCGACGCCTGGCGCTCAGGCCAGGAGACAGGCTGGTGTACGGAGGCCGTGACGGGCGGGAGGACACGGAGACGGGAGAGGTTATCAAAGCCTTCCTGAGGTTTTCCGACCAGGTCAGCACCCAGACTGCCTCTCTCACGGGAACCCAGCAGTCAACAAGTTCACTGTAGAGCCCGGCTGACGTGACTTTTCATGATGCACCTCTAATTGAAGCCCACTAGCGATCAGATGTGGCTGATTTGTGATGGTCTTGATTTATGGAAGACCTAGCATGCATTTTTCCTCTGTGAAGCTGTAATCGTTTGGTCTTTTGAGGAGGAAGATAAAGAACACTGAATAAATGTATAGAGATAAAGCAGCTATATCCATCTCATATATATATATATAGCTGTATCAACGATAGAAATATAATATTACACAGATAGTGAAACTTTTTTTTTTACTTGCATGATAGTCGAATAGTAGATTTCATAATACACTAATACATACTGTTTTTGTTTTTTAATTTAGCATATTATAGTCAACTAAAATGTTCATTTTAGTGATTTTAAAATGTACATTTTGAATTAAAATGACAAATTAACCAAAAAGAAAAATACAAAAAAACTTAACTAAAAATGAACTCTGATCAAACGGTGCTCAGAAAAGTTAAAAATAAATAAAAATAAACCAACAAGTGTGTGTGTGTGTGTGTGTGTGTGTGTGTGTGTGTGTGTGTGTGTGTGTGTGTGTGTGTGTGTGTGTGTGTGTGTGTGTGCATATATACAGGGCTCCAGACTGCGACTAAATGGTGGCATTTTGCGACCTTTTTCTTGATGTTGCGACTGAATTTGGTTAGAGGTCGCACTGGTGCCCAACTGATAAGAGCTGCCATTTCTGTCACATATGAGAAACATCGAACGGCAAACGACACGAAAGCGGAACCGCAACTCGCTTGAGCTGCACGGACCGTTTCTCAGCTCGGAGCTATAATAGACAGCGCAGCGAGAGCTCACACACGCGCTGATCTCCTGATCGTGATTTTCCCAGCACTTCAAAGCTCTATTATTCTATTTTAAAAGTATTTTTAGTTTGATGATTTGTAAAACTAAAAAAAGTTTAAAGGTGTAGGCCACTTCATGGCACTTTTATAAAAATACATGAAATGACCACTATAACCAGTAGGTGGCAGCAGAGGAGCACTTATGTGACTTCTTAGACATTTCCACTCCTTAATATATGGAAAAAGTAGGATGTCACAAAGTCTCATGAAAAACTAAAACTTTACTTCAAACTGTGACTGAATTACACAGAAAACAAGTAAAGAGCTGCTTTAATAATCACTGAAGCTGTCGGTCAGTGTGAGACTACAGAAGATCAATGGCACATTTAATAAGAGCAGAATATCAAAATGGTCCTTATAAAATTAGGTTTTTGTTAATAAAAGTTTTTTTCTGCATATCAGTTCAAGCTCAACGCTTCACTGTCAAATTTCCAATAAACAATCACTTATTAACAAAACAATAGTAATTTTATGATTAAATTAACTTTTGATACATTTTCCTGATGCTGTCCAAAAGTTTGGGATCAGTAATTGATCAGGATTTGTTTTTTTAAATTATTATTATACCCTAATGATACATTTTTATTATTACAAAATAAAAATGACTAAAAAACAAAAGAAATAATTACAATTATTAGTACACTAATATTCCACCGTAAAATAAAAAATAGTATTTAAGAAAAAAATATAAAAATGATTATTACGTTTGATTATATATTAATACATTTAATTAAAAATACAAAAACTGTAATATTGTGAAAAATTACAATTTAAAATAACCTTTCTATGTGAATATATAGTAAAATATAATTTATTCCTGTGATCAAAGCTGAATTTTCAGCGTCTCCAGTGTCACATGATCCTTCAGAAATCATCCCGATATAATGAAACATTTATGATTATTATCAATGATGAGTTTTTTTTTCCAAGATTGTTTGATGAATAGAAAGAACAGCATTTATCTGAAACAGAAAGCTTTTGTAACTCACATGCCATTTTAGTTATATTAAAGCTGCAGTCCGTAACTTTTTTGGGATAAAAATTATCCAAAATCAATTTGAGCAAGTACTTAACCAGCCAGTGTTCAAAACGATCTGCTTACTTTTGCTCGATTTACAACGGTTAGCTTGTAATAATGTTTTTAATTCCAGTGGGACTGGTGGATTTCCGCGGGAGATTCGAGCATATCTTTGCGTCATTGTGTCACACCTGTACACATCAAGAAGAAGTCCCGGCTAGGCTTTTGAGAGGTGGCGTTAACTGTGTTTTGAAGGGGTTCAAAACGAATGCTTTTTCTGCTGGACAGGTCAGACATTTCAATGGTTATTATGTAACAGTAACACACTTCACTTAATTCATACAGTAAAAGTTACGGAGTTTCCTTTGTTGTGCCTTTCTCTTTTTGCTAAATGCTTTATGGTAAATATCCATTATTTTGTGCTATGAGACGGAGCAGTTCATCTCTACTCCACATTCATTTGTTGATGACGATTAGAAATGAGACTGCACAGAAATGGAAACTGAACTACAGGTAACGTTAGTTCTAAAACACATTAAGTGTAGTCACGCAATGCTGATGTTATTAACATTAACAATTTGAAAACAAAGTATAATTTGCACGGTTTGACGTGATATGATAAGCGATCGTTAGATTTAATCATCATGATTTATTGCAATGCTTTTCCCACGTAGGCCTAGTTGGTCAGCACTAAAGTGGATGTTAGCTGCTTGTCCAGATGACATTCTTATGTTGGTCATCCGTTCAAACAGTCGAATCTGTGATACCGATTGACAGTATCCACACCGGCGCGGAGACTGACAGCCCTTCTCCTGACAGACGCGCATTGACATTCTCCTCAAAACATTGTATTGATACGCGCTGTGCGGAGCCGAGGCACAGCTCACGAGAGTTGATCATTCCGTGAATAACTGCAGTTGCAGATTTCAAACAGAGATGGCGACAAAGAGGAAAAACTCCGGACTGCAGCTTTAAAATGCACATTTTTAATGAAAATGACCAAGTATTGACAATGCAAAGCGCAAAACAAAAAGAAAAACGCTATAAAATAAAAAACTAAACTGTAAAAACGAACACTGATCAAACGGTTTTGCTTCAAGATTCAGATTTCACAGTGGAATAAGTCGGACCGGAGCGGTTTGGAAAAACTCTCCTTAAAAAACAAAAAGAAATGTATTGTATATTATACTATAAGTGTTATCAGAGGACCTCAAATTGAAGCCCACTGGGGATCAGATGTGGCTGATTCGTGAAGGTCTTGATTTATGGAAGAACTAGCATGCATTTTACATCCCCAAAGCTGTAATTGTTTGGTTTTTTTAGATGAGGGAGACGTTCGGGGGAGATCAAACCCCCCCCGCGGGACAGATGGGAAGCAGATGAAAAGCGGCAGCACTGAATGAAAATGACACAAAAATGAGAGAGAGGAAATCTCACACAAGTTCAGCGCTTAATTAGATCTGACTTTCCCCTCATCAGTTTTGCCCAAACATCCTCACTCTTGGGGGAAATTGAGTTTCAGACGGTTTCATGTCGTTGATATCCGCGTGGGCTGACCAACACAACTTACCATTACACAGAGGAAATCTACCATTCCCGACCTTTCAAACGCTTAAATTAGAGGTAATGTTATTGGAGTTGCTCTTCGTGGATATCACACTCGAGGTCGCACAGGGTTCAGTCAAAACTGCTGTTTCACCATCAGACTCTTTTGATTCTCTGTAATTTGCCTGATTCATCTGATGGCTGTTATTTAAGTGTGCGGTTTGTGGATTTTACTGTCGATTGTTCACATGGTTTGTGGGTTATAGACAAAAACTGCTGAATAACTAACAATGCCAAAAATATATGCCATTAGAAAACATTTGAAATGAACAAATCCTCACAGATATTCAAGGATTAGCAATCTGACATTTTTGCATGCTATTACAAGAGCATTTGCTTTATTTGTTTACCATGCAAAACTATAAACTATTTTTGGTGATAATGGAGAATGTTTCCCTGATCTAAGAGAGCAAACGAGAGTATGCTCAGGTCTGTTTTGTTTATTGGAGCATTTACAGTTTCTCTCAGTCGCTCTGCTACGCCTCTCATCTCTCATCCGTGGGAACGGGAGGAGGGATTTCTGCTTTAAAGAGCAGTTCATCACTCCACACGCTCCGAGAACGACACCTGCCATCGGTCGGCACATGTCACTGACCTGAAAACGCAAGCACAAACAACACACACATGCTCAACGCCATTATATCACAGATGAAGAAAAACCAGCCGCGCGCGTTTGTGCTCCAGACATGAATGATTGCAATTTGACCATTTATTAAAAGTTTAACAAAAATTACATGTTTCGGGCCCTATGAAATGTTTTTTTTCTTCTTCTCAAATTCTGTGTTTTCTGTTTTAAGTTTATCGGGGTGTAACGATACACTCGTGTCACGATTCGATATGTATCTCGATACTGAACTCACGATACGATATGTATACCGATATTTTAAGCCAAAATGAAGAGGGTTTTTGTACTATTTTTTATATTTTTACTGTTTTATAAAAAAATGTATTATATTATTTTATTATTAGGCTACTTGTGTATTATTATCAGGACCCACAAATATTCCCCCTATGCATTATTATATAATATTCAACATTATAGTCGTGGTGTAATTCTATGTAATAAGATTATTAAAGGTGCACTATGCAACTTTTCCGTTCGCTAGCAGTCGCCTATTCAAAACAAAGGTGTAGTTTGATGATGCCAAGTTTGAGCGGTGAATCCTGGGACATGTGGTGTTCACCTCACAGCTGGTGGGGAAGAATCGGGAGAGGACTCGGGTAGAGATCATGTTGATGGATGCGATTATTAACGTTACTGTAGTGTGAAGCAGAGCAGGGGCGAGTGTTGAGGAGCTGAGCAAGGCCGCCGGAGCGATTGTTACACAACACACGGCTCGCGAGCAGCGGGACTTTTATTATGATGGGACACACTCGCCGGCGCAATCTCAGCTTTTCCGGTCATGAGTATGATGTAACGCAGCTTTTAGACATTAGACACATCTGAGTGTGTTGAACATGATGTTATGACGTTACTCTGTGCGTTGGCTCAGCGGCTGCTGTGACACTTGTTCACACTGCGGTGAGAGTGAAGCGCCTCTGCAGAATAACACCGGAAACCGAGGGGAACGCAGATATAATGCAATTGACTCCCTCCTGCTATACTCACACGTCCCGGTTCATTGGTAAAAATGGCGATTTTCTCACAATTTACAAAAAGTTGGAAACATTTGGGACATTGTAAGAACTCAACAGAACAAAATATATAACATTGGCCTGCTGGTTTTTGGATATTTGACTGCAAAAATCCTACATAGTGCACCTTTAATGTAATAATGTCACTGAAACTTGTGCTTGCTATGTCCCACCTCTCTCGCTATTAATACTTTATGTAAGAATGAACCATCTAAATTGCTTTGAATAATCATACTACTAAAACTAAATTTAATCTGGTGATTTAAATTATGTTTGGGCTTAGACTTTGAAGAGTCAGCGCGTGCGCTCCAGATGATCAATGCAATCACAGTTCTAATCACAAGAAAGCGTGTCGAAATGACCGCTCAAACTGTAAATGTTTAGCTCATCCAGGAATTCAACTCCCTGCATTTACTCCCTCTCATGTTGTTTTCGTGCATCACACAATCATTTGAACATCCATGTTTACTACAGTATGCGCGTCGTGTTAAATATATTCATATTATAAAGCCATTGTGTCTCTTCAGAAGATTTGGATTAGACCACTCGATTAGTTATTATTACGAGGCCTTTATGACATTTTTTGCATCTTTTAAGTTTGAGAGGAATGGACTGTAAAAATGGAAATCCCTCAGGTTTCATAAAGAATATCTTAATTTGTGTTTTGGAAGTTAAACGTAAAACGTCATGATGGTGAGTTGGCCTACATGACTGAATTTACATTTGTGGTACATTTAGTTAATTTGTGTTTGGGTGAATTATACCTTATAAATAGGCTGACTACAGCAAGTTGAGCCTCGGATAAAACAACTCTATATGGTTTCCATCAATCGTCAAATTTTTATATCGCGATATATCGATATAACGTTACACCCCTAATGGTTTAATTGCATTTTAATAATCAAAAAGCATGTCTAATTAATTGAATGCATAAAAACAATTTATTAAGTTTATTTATTTATTTCTATGATTTTTCTTGTTTTTCAGAAATTATGTTCTAATTTTTCTGGCAATCAAATGAAGGCATAAAACATTACTTTAGGTGTAACAGTTCTTCTAAAAGTCAAAATCCATAGTTTTCAGTCACGTGACTCGCGGAGCCCTGGATAGACATCATAGAACTGCAGCACGAGCCCTGCCGATGCTTCTGATGGACATTTCACAGCACAAGAGGGCTTATATTTCAAACGACAGCTCAGGCATTTAAGCAGCAAATTTTGATTTAGTTTTAGTCATAGTCTTTTGACCGAAATGCTATTTACTTAAGTCACCTGAATAGTTTTAGCCTAGTTTTAGTCGACTAAATATACGATTTTAATCAGCTACATCTACAGTAGATTTAGTCTCCTAAAACCGAATGAGTTCAGTTAAATTGTAATGCATTAATTAAACATTTAAGCATTACATAACCGACTGTTACTTGAATATATAATTGTGTTTTTGTACGTTGAAGCACAGAAATACACGAAAGAGCTTAATTCACTTTTGATTGTTTGTTCTTTAAAAACATCTATATAGGTTTTATAATGTTGTATTTATATTTAAGTTAGTATATCAGGTTAAGATAAAGCTTCAAAAAAGTAAAAAAATCAGTTAACATTTAATTTCCAGTAATTCATATTTTTAATGGTTTTAGTTCACTTTTATATATGATATGACATTAGAGTTACGTCATAGTTTTTGTCACTCAAAACTGTTTTTTTTTATTTAGTTATCATCTCGTTTTCGTCAGTGAAAAAAGGTTGTTGACAAAAACGCATGACATATTAAGTAGCAGAAGTGGTACCGAGATGAGGCATCGAAATCTGTGTTTTTATTCGGCCCGGTACACACAGATCATGAGCTGCTCGCGTGTAAATGAACACAGTGCCACGCTTCACTCTGATGGTGCGTTCACACCAGACGCGAATGAAACGAATAAATTGCGCTATTCACACCTAGTTGGACGTTTGAACATTGAGTTCTCTCACGTCATTCGCGCGTGACATTCACTTCACAACAGACGCTAATTCGCTAATTTTTCCCCGCAAATTGAAGGAGAAATACGAGCCCTATTTAGAGTTTGATTTCTTTTTCCTGAATGCATTTCAAACTGAACAAAACAAACATCCTTAACTTCTGCTCATTAAAAATCTGCTAATCATGTACACTAATGATTTTGAAACCAGCAACATCTGTTTGAGAAACACCTTCAGATCAGTCAGATTCTGTTTGTTTGCAGAGGAAGGTTTCCACAAACACACTCTTCACAGCTCAACTCTACTCCTATCCAGTTGTCGTCTTCCTGGCCGCCTTGATAAACTGCTGAGGCCTTGAGAAACACACGGACTGACCATAACAAATAAACACACCGTCTGCTAAAACACAAGATTCAGCAGCAGCTGCGGTTCTGTCTGTCTGTCTGTCCTGGCTTTGACCGGCCGCCAGCGTCTGGATCAGGCCACAACACACACACACACACACACACACACACACACACACACACACACACACACACACACACACACACACACACACACACACACACACACACACACACACACACACACACACACACACACACACACACACACACACACACACACACACACACACACACACACACACACACACACACACACACACACACACACACACACACACACACACACACACACACACACACACACACACACACACACACACACACACACACACACACACACACACACACAGCTTTGGTGCGTCAACCTTAATATTGTTGCATTAGAATAAACACTTTAAAACCCGTAATCCCATACGAGACACATGCTAAAGATTCTCTGAACTGTCTTTAAGGGATACTTCACCCACAGATCTGTCATCATTCACCTCATGTTGTACATCTGTGCACACAATGGCAGGTTTTTTGAAGAATGTTTCTGTTTTTGTCCATAAAATGAAACAAAAACAACATTGGACCCCATTGACTTTCACTGTATGGGAAAAAAAAACATTTCAAAATATCTTGTGTGTTCAGCAGAAGAAAGTAAGTCATGCATGTTTGAGAAAAGCTAGCGCTGTTAAAACGATTAATCAAATCAAAAATAAAAGTTTGTGTTTACATAATATATGTGTTCTGTGTAGAGGTGTGCGATATTGACAAAAAAAGATATCTCGATATTCTGTGATTTTCTCGATAACGATAATTAGACGATATGGGATTGTAGGACTGCCATGGTCAGCTGACTACTAAAGTTTATGATATTCTTCATATTCTGTGTGGTGGTCAGTTCACAGAAGTGACAGAAATCATTTTTTTACCTTGTTACATTTATTTTTTACATCTTTTGTGTCAATTTCATAAATCTAATAAAAATGAATTATAATAAGAAAAAATAGGGCTGTTACCAATCAAATTAAATAAGCATCAACAAAATTAATCTTTGCAGTGCAGAGGAAACACAGAAGCTGCATCTGTTTGATCATTTACACAGCTCAGAAGTGACAAATTAATAAACTGCAGTTATGCATAAATAATGTTTTGATGATGTTTAAAACATAAAATGTTGAATAATATTGATATTTGAAATGATTTAAAACATGAAAAGATACTTTACCTGTAAAATTAAAACCGCCAGTAGGTGGCAGCAAGTCACGTTTAATGAGTGAGTCATTGAGATTCAACCGATTCATCCAAACAGCCGATTCATTCAAGGAACGAAGCATTTGACTCTCTCAATCTATCGTAGTCATTGAATCATTGATTCATTTGATTTGTTCAAAAAGCTGATTTGTTCAGTATGAAAACACTGCTGTTTGTTGCTCAGAGTATAATTATTATGTTTATATAAATACACACATTTAAAGGTGCAGTATGTAGGATTGACAGGATTGTTTCCCCGCCCCGTCCTCAGACTCGATGCTCGCGCGGGATGCCAGCTTGAGGACGCAACAGGAACGAGCGCAACTGACAATGAAAGCCGAAGAGAAATACACTCGCGTTTTAATATGCTCTCATTCTGAGATTTTCCGATGGATGCTGAGGCTTTATAGGTCGGGTAGAATCTGCGATCGCTGACCCGGCACCTTTAAGAAAAATGTGTTACATTTATATATAAAATATTTAGGGTGGGTTGCACCAACAAGGATTAAATTAAGCACAAATCTAGTCATTTTAAATCGAGTTGTGTTGCGCCACTTAATTTTAAACCCAGTTTAACAAATAAGTGATTAGAATTAAACCTGCGATTAAAACCTCCATTTACGATTAGCGATCTCCGCCGTGATGGATTCGCCATTGACAGCAACAATACTAATATTCAATTTCCTCTCTCTCTCTCTCTCTCTCTCTCTCTCTCTCTGACATTAGGAGCTCTTGCCAATGAAGGAAATAAACATGTCAAATGTCAGCTGTCTTTATAAGTGCTAAATATATTCCTCTCTTCTTTTCTTTATCCGACACCGAGATGAGTGATGGATCTGCATCCCGGACTCGATAGCATAGGCCGCCACGACCCTCATACTGCCGACTCAATGCGCTTTATATTTCATTTGTATTAGTAATAAACACCTCTCTAAAACTTGACGACACACACACTGTTTCTATCTCTGTTCAATCTTATATTTTAATTGTAGGGGCACACTTCTCACATGCAAATTTAAAATTAATCCCTAATTGAGATTTAAATCGGAGTTTAAAGTTATGAAGCAGCAGGATTAAAGTTAATCTATTTTAAATAATAAATTAAAACCAGGTTCAAAATGATGGTTTAAATGTAAACCTGCTTATTTTTAAACAAGGTTTAAAGTTTAGTGCAACAGAATTATTAGAAAAGCCTTGATTTAATCTAGATTTAAATGTAATCCTTGTTGGTGCAACCCACCCTTAGATTTATATATAATATTTAAATATATATACAGAATACACGCAATATTTCTTAAATATATACACGTGTGTGTATTCAAATTTACATAATTATAAGCAGTACACACACATATATTATGTAATATATATATATATATATATATATATATATATATATATATATATATATATATATATATATATATATATATATATATATATATATATGTGCTATTAATGTATTAATCGTTTTGACAGCACACACAAAAAAAAACATGACTGAATAAATGAGGGAATTATTATTTTGGGGTGAACAATTTAGGATTTTATGAATTTTAAAGAATATAAATGTATCAAAATATTCCGCTTTTATCGACCAATATAATTGGTGAAAACACTAGTGATATTTTAGTGTTATTTTAATATATTTAATATATATAGCTTTTACTTTTATATTTTACATTATTATATTTTAATATAAAAAAGTCTTAATACATTTGTTAAGTGCTTTTCCTTTACTGTTTTCAATAACTGTACATTTTAAGTAAACTTTCATGTGTTGCATCTCACTAAAATAAAACACATCTAATATTTATATTTTATTTCAACTTTATTTGAATCAACTAAAATGGCTTTTAATAGTTTTAGCTAACACTAGGGTCATATTTACTGTTTCATGAATGAAACGATGCAGTGTGGGACAGACCCAGTTTCCACAACACGTTCACCAGAGCCTTGTGTGTGTGTACAGGAGTGTCAGCTGAATGAACAACAGAGATAAAACAGTTGGTCTAACCCTAATTTATACTCCCAAGAAATTAAATAAGAGCTCTGACAGAGAGTTTTTGTTCACCAAAAAAACTTATTCTGTCATCATTTATGCACTTTCATGTCACTGCAAACACACAAGACTCATCTTTAAAACACAAATTAAGATATTTATAAATGAACCCATTGAAGCATGTTTGACCATATTTGAGTGCTCTTGATTGTTTATGTGTGAATAAGAGTCATAAGGATGATGTTCGGTTCATATGAGTTTCTTTTACGATCTCTGTGTACTTTCTGAAGCATCAGAGTTTTGAGTGAATGGACTGAAATCTCTCAGGTTTCTCCATTTGTGTGTCAAAAATGAACAATGACACGAGGGAAAGTAATTGATTACAGAGTTTTCATTTTTAGGTGAACTACCGCTTTAACTTTGGTTGCCATATTTGAACCCATTCAACCACAGATTTGCCAAGACGTGGAGAAAGTACACAGACAATACCATTGCTCAACACAGCAAGCTATTCTGTGAAATGAATGTACTCTTGAGAGTTGATCAGAGAATAGTAATGAAAGGGATTTAAATGAGGGGTGTGTGATTTAGTAAATCAAACATATATTAATGTATTGTCAAAGACATCCTTAGATTTGTAGCGCCATCTATCAGTGTCAAATGAAAAAGCAGCACACACACACACACACATTTCATCTGCCACAGCCTGAGAGCAACAGGTGTTCAGTATCTGGGAAAATACCAATTCATCAAATAAACAGTCAGCAGCGCCACCTTAAGTCAAAAACAGGAAGCGTACTATGATGATGACAGAAATCTGCTTTCTAAAAACTGAGACAGCTCTTACATATTCATCAGAAACAGATTTAATCATGATTGCGAAATATGAACTGAATATGACTGAAATATGAATGCAACACGGACCAAACACATGTAAACGAACCAAAAACAGGACATGATGTCACAAGATGCAACCCTAAACAGGACAGAAAGCCCGAGCTCACCGGTGTTCTCATCACAGTTCGGCACAGACGTCAGAGCCGCGTCTCCTCACAGCAGATCTTGGTTTGTGTGTGTGACGGAGGGATTCCTGACTCTGTTTCGACTAGTGTTGTCCGATACCAAGATTATGACTTTGATACGATACCAGACTAAAATACCTCGATACTGATACTAAATCGATACCACAGTCAAAAAACCACCCAGTAAAAGTAATTGAATATGACAACAGAACTTATTCATAGTTTTTTTGTTTTTTTTTACTAAAAACTCACTTGTCCAGCATGTTCCTGCCCTGGTTTTTGACCATTTCTTCTTATTGCAATTTTTTTATTTTCTCTTTGTTTTAAAAAATAAGCTAAAAATGCAAATTACAAACAATATGACAAAAACAGTGCTTTATTTTTCAGCTGTAGGTCTATTTAACAGTATAGCTAGTCAAGAAAGAAATTAAATAATCAAATAAAAAAAAAACGCTTAGTCTTCACCTATTTTTATACAGTCTATGGTCTTCACTCAATAAATTAACTATACACTGATTCATAATGAATATATTAAAGTTGTTTAGCCAGTCATGGGGTGGTTTTCTTTTTTTCATTGTTGTTTGATTAACATTAATCACACAGAATATTAGATCCTGCTTAACACGGATCCAATTACCTCAACTGTACACGTTCACTAAAGACACCCCCGACTGTGTTTACCTGAATACTCACCAGGGGCCTGTACCATGAAGCCGGTTTAGCTGGCTAGCCAGATATGTTTAAGCTTAGTTTGTGCCAATCCTGGGTTTTAGGTACCATTAAAGTGATTTGGCTCTTAGCAGTGTTCATCTCCATAGTAACTTGCGCTCCATGTCTGACCTGCTCCAGGGCAGGTTATGTTTGGGATAAGAGATCTCAAACTGAATTTGAACCAATCAGCTGTGAGCAAAGTGACACATCTCTGATGCAATAAAGCCACTCTCTAAAATCCCCCGGGTTTCTCTTGCTCCAAATTAAAGGTCAATACATGATAAAAGAAAATATATTGTCTAATTATGATTACTTAATATAATAATTGTATACGATTAATAATTATATAATTATATTTCACAATTATAAATTACATTGTAAAATATGTTCAAATAGAAAACAGTTATTTTACATTTTAATATTTTTTTTCTTTTTAAAAGACTGCTTTAAAAATAAAAAATCTTACTGTTTTCTCTCTCTCTCTCTCTCTCTCTATTATATATATATATATATATATATATATATATATATATATATATATATATATATATATATATATATATATACATACATATATATATATATATATATATATACATATATATATATATATATATATATATATATATATATATATATATATATATATATATACACACTAATTTCACAACTTTCACTTGCACCAGTAGCAAAATATATTATTGATCCTCTTTCATGGAAAAGTATTTTCTTCTTTGTAAATGCATTTAATACTTATATACTTCAATCTCTTAATCTTCAGCAAAAGGGTTTTGAATCACGTTAGCTCTCTCGCGAGAAATGAGTCACACTTTGCGTTGAAAGGCCTGTGATTGGCTGCTCACTGCTGATGTCACACTTTCACGCGCTCCACAAACTCAGGATCAAAGCCTGAGTTGACAGAGAAAGCTGATGATCAGCATCATGGGACCAACAAAGCCTGAATTGATTGGTTTGGTTTTGACAACTTGAAACTAATCCTGTAACCCTGAGTTTGTTAATCTACCATCATGGTACAGGCCCCAGGACCTGCATTTTTACATATTTCTGACCATTGAAACCCATAATCCACGAAAGAACTGAATCGCGATCGCATGTTGTCTGAAAGGCGTGTGCTCGGGCTTTAGGTCAGAGCACGTCCTATATTTTCTATAGTTTGCCATGCGCTGCACATATATATTTTACTCTTCTGCTTCCAATGTTTAGTGAACGGTGGAAGCTCTGCACACACATCCTGACTCCTGCTGTCACACATCCACACAAATAAATACAGCTCTTATTAACGCGCTCACTATATCGTGCAACACTAGTTTAGACTCCTTTATACATTTTATAAGCTCTTCACGAGTTCTCAGCTGGTTAAAATACCATCATATGTAGCTACGCACACACAACGAGCGCTCTTAGCCCAGAACACAGCATTGCTTTGGATGTTTGGTAAGTTCCATAGCAAAATGTACACCGTAAAATGTCTGTATCTTTAGGTCTGGTGTTAAAGTGCCAATGTGAACGCTAAGCGGAATAAGACTAAATGATTTAGTCCGGACTGAATGACACCGTAATTCACAGATTATCCAGAGTTAAAATCCAACTTTGCATGTAAACATAGCTAATGTGATGGTTAGTTACCTGTATTCCAGAAGTGGTGAAATAGGGAATCTCAAACTTCACACTGATCGGTGGTTTTCCCTCCTTGTCTTCCGCCTCCACACTGGGCAGCCCGAAATGAGCCCTCATCAGGTACTCCTTACCTCCCTAAAACAGGGAGACACACTCATGAGTTTATGCTAATATCACTTTCACTCTTTAGCGAGTAGTAGTTATTATTTCACAATAGCACGACAGACTGCATGCATTGTCTTACAGGGAAAGACTTGATGGACCAAACGATCTCGCTGTTTTCCGGCACCCACTTCACGCTGCCCACTGTGGTCTTAAACTTGGGCGAGTCTGCGTCGGTCGGGACGGGAATATGGATCTCCACATTGTTGGCAGTCGAGCGTCGCTTAAACTGAGATTTGGCCTTATAGTGAAACAGACGAAACATGAGGGTCAATTCAGAAACCACAGCATAAAATCAGCCGGAGTTCACATAGATGGATGCGCTCTCACTTTGATCATGTACTCGATTCTGCTGTGCGAATGCTTCTCAATTACAGACTCGATCCAGATCAGCGGCTTCACCTGTTCACACGGGAAAATCCAACCCCATCAGATCCAAACAGAACCGAGCAGCAAATAAACAAAACCTTTACTCTTAGAAAATGTTACCATTGCATTTAAATAAATAAACAACTTTCCTAAACGTTATATTGAAATATGCACTAATTTGCATAGATTTGAACACTGGTAAAAGCCAGATTAAAAATGTGTTTAATTTAGTACATTTTAAATTTAAAGGTTTGTACAGAGGGGATTTATCATCACTTCACAAATCAGACAACATTAAGGAAATCACCATGTTTTTAGGAATAAAATGTTGATATATTAACAAACAAACAATATATAAACACAGTTCGGTGTGTGTAAAGCTGCTGAAGTGGAGATTTCCGACTCATTCAAAGCTCTTTAAAAATATGCATTGTAATTGCAATCTACAGATGCAAATAGATAAAGTGCAATACAATTAAAACTTGGACATTTTTGTTCCACTAATCTCAAACAACACACTATACAGAAGCAAAGCAGCCCAAAATCCCCCCAAAAATGCAAATGAGTTTGTTAAGTATGAATGAGTTTAGACTCTCACATGCGTGTTGAGGCGGTAGGACATCAGCTCAAACTCTCCGTCCGGAGGAATGAAGGAGATGGTGCGATCATTCTCAAATCGAGACAAACGCACACACTGATGAAACTTCACATCCTCCAACTCCACTGACTTACTCTTGCCACCTGAAGACGAGAGGTATGATTGAACACATGACTAAAACACACAACAACTCACAGTAAAGCTCTGTATCTGAAGCTTGTGCTGCGTCCCAATTTGCATACTATCCATCCCAAGAATTAGTATGTCCCAAATGGTAGTATGTTGAAAAGAGTATTCCAAAGATACCAGGACAGTCTACTATTTCCGGCACTATTTCAAAGTGCAGATCAACACACACTTTTAACGGCTGATATTACCCACAACCCATTGCGAGTTGGACGAGGATTCGATTAGAACTACAAGCGCGGATAAAGTGTTAAAAAAACTACAAACATGGAGGAAACATCATCTCTTATGCTCCTCAAGGCTGCTTTTATTTGATCAAAAATACAGAAAAAAAAACATGATAATGTTAAATATTATTGCAATTTAAAATAATGGTTTTCTATTTGAATATATTTTAAAATATAATTTATTCCTGTGATTAAAGCTGAATTTTCAGCATCATTTCTTCAGTCTTCAGTGTCACATGATCCTTCAGAAATCATTATAATGAGGATTTATTATCAATGTTGGAAACATTTATGCTGCTTAATATTTTTTTGGAACATGATACTTTTTTCAGGATTCATTGATGAATAAAAAGTTTAAAAGAACAGCATTTATTCAAAATATAAAACACATATATAAACATCCTTGCTGCATCAAAGTATTAATTTCTTTACAAAAAAAACTGTATAGTTACAAAAGTTTTCTATTTAACTTTTTTATTCATCAAAGAACCCTGAAAAAAGTATCACAGGTTATAAAAAATACTAATAGCACTAATAAATCAATATTATAATGATTTCTGAAGGGTCATGTGACACTGAAGACTGAAGTAATGATGAAGAAAATACAGCTTTGATCACAGGAATAAATTACATTTTAAAAGTATATTAAAAAAGAAAACCATTATTTTAAATTGCAATAATATTTTACAATATTACAGTTTTTTCTGCATTCTTGGTCAAATAATTGCAGCCTGGAAGAGTATAAGAGATAGTAATGTTTCCAAACTTTTGACCGGTACTGTATATAAATGCCTACATTAACAAATGCTAAGCAAATACAACTGAATAATATAAATGAATGTTACTTTTATTGCATTACACAAGCATATAGATGAGCTCAAAGCAAACACACATGGGAAAAAAGACACAAAATTCCTGATTTCATTAGCATCCTTATAGGGAAATGGACTCACGGCCAGTGTTCTCGAACAGAACCTTGTCATTCAGACCCAAACGCAGCTCCGGCATTCCCGAGAGGAACACTCTCATCTTAATGGAGCCAACGATCTCACTGCGAAGGACGTTACCGTTTGCGCTGACCTGGAGAAAGAACAGCACCCATGAGTCAGTGTCAGACACGTCAGGCCTATGAACAACCGTTGTGATGTCATTTCCAACAAAATCAGGCTTGGAGTTGGAGTTCAAAGCGGCTTGCCAAAGCAAACTTAACGGAAAAGTTTGCTCTGGCTGGTAAACACCTCTGAAATACCATTGGTCAATGGCGATGATGTAATAAGTGGGTGTGGCTCTGAGGCTCCTCCTTCTTTGGCATGAAAATCTTCTCAGGTTAATTTCTTACGTTCAGTCTGTCGAGGTCAGACGTCCATGAGTTAAAACACAAATACACTGGAGAGCCGCTTTATAAAGTTTATAGTCGAAAATGACGCTGTAATTCTAATCGATAGTGACACTGTTTTTTCATGTTTAATTGTGTAAAGCTGCTTGCTTTAAAGCGATCTATTGTATAAAATGCTATATAAATAAATGTGATGTGACTTTACTGGAGTGCCGAATCGCAGAGCTGGTGCAAACATTGCCACATCGCTATGATCAGATGCTTTCTGAACCGCTGTTTTCTCCGCTGTCATTTTAGTGGTGTTTATTTTGTTTTTGAAAGGAAAGCGAGCAGTGCATGTTTACATTTAGGGCTGCAACAACTAGTCGATTGTATATATTAGACAACAAAAATCATCAATATGAGATCACAGGTCAACACATGATACGATAATATCACGATATTTTGCCCACGATAATCTGTGACAGACGATATATTGCAAGAAAATCACTCACGATACATCACGAGATCATTTTGTAAATGGAAAAAAAGTGTCAAAAGTCATATGATCAAGTATTTCATAATTAAATCTAAATAATTTAATCTTTTTTGAAATAGTAAAAGTGCATATAAAGCCATCAAACAGCCATCAGAGAACAGTTTTCTGTGACTAAATGATTTATAATAAAGAAAGGTCACTATCTCTAATTTATTCATAGCAGCAACATTTCATAATTGGAAATTGCAAAATGCACACATTACTAAAAATGTGAAAATACACCCAGTATAAAACCTTATATAATAAAATATGGTCACATTTGAGTACCAAGCGCATTAACCAATCAGGAGCCTGCTTGCTGCTGTCATGTTGGAAAGTGGCGTGTGAGAAACCCTGCATAATTAAAAATACTGATATTTTGTCACTAAATGTAGTTTTAATGCTTTTCAGTTGATAATGTAGTTGTTTAAAGCTAAAATATGTGGTTTATTTATAAAGATGGCGCCTATTTATAAAAATGATCTTGTGTTGTTGGAGTTGTGAGATCCAGGCGATCAGCGGCGCTAGTGATGCTTTAGACCAATCACAGATCGACAAACACAACAATCTAAAAGAAACAGCATTCAGAGGTGTAATTATTATTCATTATTGATTTTGTTTATTAAAAAAAATTATTATATTTATTAAATGCACTTTTTTTTAGTAAAGTAATATTGTTTATTACTGTATTTTTTTTTTTTTTTACAAGTTTTCTAATTTTATATGTGGCTAAAAAGCTGGGTTAATAAATAAAATCATTAGTTAATATGGCTGAAAAGTTAACTTGGAAAAAATCATAATCAATTATAAATTAAATTCTTAAGATATGCATTTATTGAATATGAACTTCAAAAAACCTTGTCTTTAAATATAAATTAAAATAGAAAATTTAATTAAATGTAAAATATTAAAAATTACTTTAAATTCCAAAGAAAAACATAATAAGAAAAAAAAATAAAAATAAGATTAACTATATTGTAGTGCCCTACTGAAAACAACTAAACATTAATATATATATATATATATATATATATATATATATATATATATATATATACATATACACACACACATATATACACACACACACATATATACACATACATAAATATATATAAATATATATATATATATATATATATATATATATAAAAGTGAGAGCATCACTGCAAATAAAAAGATTGGGCACAAAAAACATTTTCTCAATTATGAGAAATAATTGCTTTCATAACTGCAGAAGCCAAAACCGTAACATTCGATTAATCGCCCGGCTCTCTCAGTTTTACATGATTCGTCTCATTTCTTACGCTCTTGACCTGAACCGCGTTCAACATGTACTTTTGATCCAGCTAAAAAGTGTTTTCATAATTCATAATTTTACACGAGTGAAGCACAATGACATGGATGTTGCTGTGGCCTGCGTCCTGTTTGTTTTGATGGATTCCTGTGTTTATTCTGAGCATGTCTAGAGACATCTAAGAAACGAGGTGTTTCTAAAAACATACCAGGAGGTTGACAGACTCGATGACGTCCAGGAAAACCTCGTTCTTCCTGTACTTGATGCCCTCGGACCTCCAGGAGACGGCGTTGGTTACAGTCGCAGGGGGCCGCGGAGCTCCTGTGTCCAACTTGTGACCTTCCTGCGTGATGTATCTGTGTTTGGACATGCAAAATAAACATACAGCTGGAAAGATTTCTGCAAAAATATGTGACTGAGTGACATCTGCTGGATCAGAGAAAGGCCTGGAATTATTTCAGTACTGAGACACATTACATTATCTCGCTTGAAATATAACTTATGAAAGTGCCGCTTATGCTTGTTCAGATTGTACAGTTCATGTAGGGTTAAATAAAGCTGTTTACATTGCAAACGATGTAAAACGATGTAAAACTCAAAGTGCAGATAAATTGAGTTGTTGTCTCCTAAAAGAAAGAAGTGATTCTGAAATGCATGAAAGACCAATCACAGCTGACTGGGCCATCTGACCAATCAGAGCAGAGTAGACCAGTCACAACAGACTGGGCTGACTGACCAATCAGAGCAGAGTAGACCAGTCACAACAGACTGGGCCATCTGACCAATCAGAGCAGAGTAGACCAGTCACAACAGACTGGGCTGACTGACCAATCAGAGCAGAGTAGACCAGTCACAACAGACTGGGCTTACTGACCAATCAGAGCAGAGAAGGGTCTCGGAAAGACAGAGTGCATATTAGGTTTACACTCTGCTCTGATTGGTCAGATGGAGAGGATTATTTGTGCCCCCCTGCCAACCCTCCAGGACTTGTACTCTTCCAGAGTGAGGAAGAGAGCAGGTAAAATCATCACAGACTCCACTCACCCCGGACACCACCTGTTTGAACTGTTACCCTCAGGACGGCGACTCCGATCACTGGCCACTAGGACATCTAGGCACAGGAACAGTTTCTTCCCACAAGCCATTTCCCTCTTGAACAGTTAACCCCCCAACCACCCAGCCCCAAGGCAAACTCAGGTGATTATTTATATTATTTATACTTACTCTCCAAATACTGTTAACGTTCATAATCTATGTCTTTTCTGACTAAACATAACCGTGACCTTATACTGTTTATATTTTTCTTTATATTAGAATTTTTGATTTATTACTGTTGTATTTGTATTGTATATGTACACTGGAAGAAAAATTCCTTGTGTGTGAAAGCACACTTGGCAATAAAGCTCTTTCTGATTCTGATTCTGTATTATGAGAAATAACACAATAGGTACACTTTAATGATTAAAAAAGACTTCCCACTGAATGTCTGTCATATGGCTTGAGGGCGAGTAGATGGTGAACTATTAGTTGAGTTGATATTCCTTTAACGGTTGATAAAAGAAAATCAAACACAAACTCACTCCTGAAGGATCTTGCTGTCAGTAGTTTGAGGGTATCCAAAGTCCATGAGCTCATCCAGCAGCTCGTAGATAATGACAAAGTTATCCCTGATACTCTCCTCCTCCAGCTCCTTAAAGTACTCGGAAAAAACCTGGAAAAAACCAGTTGGAATAAAGCAATATATTAATGAAGCTGACTTTGAGACTATTATCAGTAGTATCATTAACAGAGGTGTTAGCGCCCCCTTGTGTTAATGCCACTATACACTGGCTCTAATAATTATGGTCCAATAAGCCTTAAATCACTTTAAGCCTAAAAGAGAGATCGTACCTGGACAATTTTGTAGAGGAAGGAGAAAACCAGGGAGACACAAGCATTCTTTTTGGATGTTGCAACAACTGTTTGTCAGCAGGTTAAGAGACAAAACATGATTAAAAGAGACAATTAAACAATACAGTTATAAGTTACACTGTGGATCATCCAGTGATCCAGATTTAAAAGATGGAACTATCCGGGTCATAACTATAAGTTAAATAACTACTTAAAGCCCCAATATGTAATTTTTTACCGCTAGAGGTCACTTATTCAAAACAAAGGCGTAGCTTGATGACGCCCGGATTTCCGGAAATCGAGGGTAACGCGGGTATGATGTCATTGATAGGGGACGCACAGACACAGTTCATGTCCTGGTTAAAATTGCTTGGATTTAAACATTCTTGGAAACATTTGGGATAATGGAAGTACTGAAGTCAACTAAATACATAACATCGTTCTAGTGGCTTTTAGATATTTTACTCCAAAAATCGTACATATTGTGCCTTTAATAGGGCAGCTCTATTATGGCAAAAATCATAATATTGAGATATAATAAATACTACAATATTCCATTAAAAAATAAGAAGTCAATTTTGATTATATTCAATTTCATACAACATTACACTCTTGACTTAAGGACATTATTCGCACATTGTGCTCCTTTTACGGGTCTCACACACCCATTTTTATTTGGAAATGTGATTGAAACCATGAGAAGCAATGCAAATCAAATACAATGGTACAATATAAAACTATTGACAAGTTATTGACTAGAGGATGAAATAAGAATAATAACAGAAGTTTATGGTGAAGTGCAATGAGTGCAAGAAGGCTGAGTACATTACATCACAAGCAATGCTTTATTCATAGTTTTCACGTGACGTCACACGCTTATTGGACCGCACACCTGGAGGGCTGAACAAGGCTTTCCTCCATAGCCCGCCTGTCATTTTTACCAGCTTTGTAGTCGGTATTAACGCAGTAAGACAGTGATATTAAAATACCAAATTCAATATACACCTTATTGATGTTGCATACTTTGTACAGGAAATTAACACAGAATATGAATGCAACAAGCCTGCAGCACTCCTGTAAATAACTGAAGCCTACGCTGCTCGATCGCCCCCAGGTGGCCGGTCCCAGTATAGGTCATAACCCCCGCCTCTCCATGTTTTCTAATGGCCGTGAGATTAACTAAATCAAATTAAACTTCATATAATTTTTTTTCCAAAGTTGTTTTTTTTTCCAAAGTTGGTTTTATCACGATCATTTTACTTCAAGTGTTCGTTTTTTAAATAAGTTTAGTTTTAGTTCGTTTTTTGATGCTATAAAAACGGGGGGTGTGGCATCATGATTGACAGCTGAGTTTGACGGCTTCTCTGAGTGAAGTTGAGGCACCAGGTGACTTTTCTCGGGATTTTCGGGAGGAGATTCGAGCTTTAGCTTTAATTTCTACACTGTTTATTTCACACCAACATAATGAATTGCTCTGCATCTGTGAGAGTGTGGAGGGCTTTTATTATCGCGCCTCTACTTCCTGCTCACTACTGCGCAACTCCGATCCCAAATCTGATCCCAAAGATGTCAGCGCCATATTCGGACCTCCGGAGGCTTCACTTTCGAATGAAGTCACGTCATCCATATTTTTTTATGGTCTATGATGCAACATGAGGTTTCTCGTTAAACATATTTTCCCCATTGAAACCCATTATAAAGAAATCACGTTGCGTTCATATTCTTGGCTCATCTACTCGCCTGTACATAGTATGCATCATCAAAAAGGTGTAAACTGAATTTGATCTTTTAATATCACTGTTTTAGTACATTACGGCACTTTACAAGGATTCTTTAGCCTGGCGTCAGTTCACCCTCCGTCTGCTGCATGATCAGCTCTATAATGGTTTACTGCGTAATTAATCAGTGTTTAAAATTAAATAACTCGATTTAAAATAAAATCCATATCAACAAATCCTAGATTAGTGTTAAACTTTGCTTAATTGAATCCTTATTGGTGCAACTCACCCTATGAGTGTTTTTCACATTAAGCGTTGTAAAAACGTCCCATTGTTTTTAGTGATTGAAATACTGCAGCAGGACCTGCATATGGATCACAAGTGCCCAAAACATGCATCTTGTTCACATATTTTTGTTTTAAGATGGAAATTTGACAGGCTTGTGCTGCAGTTCGATGGCGGTTTTGCCCTCCAGGGCTCTGTGAGTCACATGACTGAAAACTATGAATTTTGACTTTTAGAAGAACTCTACTGTTAACCCTAAAGTAATATTTTATGCCTTCATTTGATTACCAGAAAAATTGTAACAATTTCTGAGAAAAAAAAAAATCTTAGAAATAAATAAATTAGACTTATGAATTCAATTAATTAGACTTGCTTTTTGATTATTAAAATGTAATTAAACTATTCAAATGTAACCCAGAAAACACAGAATTTGATTAAAGTAAATGTAATTTGAGAAGAAAAAAAATCCTAAGGCTAAAAACATGTAATTTTTGTTAAACTTTTAATAAATTGTCAAATTGTAAAAATTTCATAATTTCAATAAATTAGACCATGCTTACATGGAAAATGCGGAATCTAGGAAAAAAATAAAACGGAATTTGTGGAAAATGAAACAGATTTCATAGGGGCCTACACACTCTATTACATGCAATGATAAAGCAGTCCAATAGCAGTTTGCAGGTGTGGAAGGATACGGTACAGGTTATTGTGTTTAATCCACATGAAGCGAACTCCACCGTGAGCCAGGATGGGCGACAGCGTGCCCTCCTCCTCTTTATCCATCAGCAGGGTCATAAAATGCTCAATCTCCGACATGTCCACATCACCGCGGTAATTACGGCAGATCAGGACCTGAACACACACACACACACACACACACACGGCTCTCACTGCACAGCAATTCAAATTCACTGACTGCCATTAAAGAGACATTTCCATTATTTGCTGATTTTCTTCGACCGAGACAGATATTTTCATAATGGCTTTATACGGGCTGCTAACAGACCAGGATGTAACCGTATTAACCCAGAGATACCATGCATAGTAACTAAGACCAGGAATGGGCAGCTTAAGTAATCAGACTAGTTAGTTACACATGCAAAACTTTGTGTAACAACAACATACACATATACAACATATTCAGATTTTCCTGTCATATGGCGGCAAAAGATAAATAAAATACAATTTAAGGAAAGCTTAAAAGTGTAGTTGGATCTCTGCATGAGCTGAAAAATGAAATGCATTTAAATATTATATGCTCTTTGATTTGTGTATTCTAGGGATGCATGATTTATCAGCCACCATATCGATATTAAGTGATATATGTTGATTTTTAACGTGCAAAAGCAAACAAAAATAACAACTTTATTATCAGTTTCTGTTTCGCAGAAGACTGACACAGGCTAGACCAAAATTGTTGAATAAAGTCGTTTATTGTTGGTCCATACTTGTTGAAGCAAGTATGTCATATAGACTGTAAAATTATAACGAGAACATCATAATTGTTTGCTTGGGACATGACTTTTAATGGTGTTACTTTTGTTTTTTTTTAATCAGGCTCTTAAAAATGGTATAAAAATGCGAATTTAGATTTTTATCGACCAATATATCAGTTATTGGCCTTCAAATATAGAGAATTATCAGTATTGGCCAAAAATTACTCCACTAACACTTTTCATGTAAAGATAGAGAGATGTTTACGTCACTAAAAAGTACCAAAAAGTGCCATCATTATACAATCGTTTTTTGCAGATGTAACATTACATTACATGGATAGTGTACTGTGGTTATACTGTAGTTTTTAGATAGTCCTATAGTCTTATTTGATGCTCTTTGCAATTAACATGGAAATTAAAATCATTGTACCAGCACAAAAGTGCATTTATCAGCGAGGCAAACAAGAACAAAAACAAACAACTGAAAATAAACTGCATTTATAAAGCACATTTCATGCAAATGTTAACTCAAAAGTGCTTTACAAAAGTGACAGATTAACTATATCTTATCAAACAAACTAAAGCACGAGGATGGAGACAAATATCTGCTCTTTATTATTTAGTCACTGATAATAATTGACTTTTGACTGAGTCACTTTATCAAAAAAATATGCCAGTTAATAAGGAGCTGCTTATTTAATTTTTAAGTATTTGAATCTCTGTTTCATTAAATAATACACGACTGTTAATAACCCTCGTAGCTTTTAGACCAGGGTAACACTTTTTATGATTTTAATTAATACAAATCTCATTTAAATCCACCCAGGTTCATGTTTGATGTGTATTAGCTTTAGCCTTCAGTGCTAGCGAACCGTTATCTTACCTTCCCCTTCAGATCTAACACATAAACAGCGCTGGCCGACATGTCTGCGCCTTCCTCGACCGCTTTATCGTTGATCTACAGAAGTCCGCTCACTTCTGGGACATTTGTTGTTTTAATAAAGAGCTGTCATCGGGTTTAGAAGCTCAAAGAAGCTCAAACATCATTAAATTGCGGATGGGAGAGATTTTGGGGAACCGGGCGGCGCTGCTGATGCGAGTGTGAGACTGTAGCGCCACCTGCCGCACTGGATGAACGAGAGAACTATCGGCGGCTGTCGACGCCTGGGTGAACCGGATTAGTCTTTCCAGTAGGTGTCGCTCGAGGATAAGCACTGCTCCAAGAATTACATGTGATTTGCAGGGATTTTATTTATTTATTAATAAGTGTCCGAAGATTATGCCTTAGTTTATTATACTGATTATTCTATTGTTTTATACACATGCACAAAATGATAGATGTACAAATGAGATTTAATTACGTTATTTGTGTATATTTTCATATGCTTATTATTGTTCCCTATTTGAGTTTGTAAATTGATTATACACCGATCAGGCATAACATTATGTCCATCTTCCTTTAGGCACAAAATGCAGCCACAGTCTCTATACATCTTTGTTATCACATAACATTATGATCACCTTCCTAATATTGTGTTGGTCCATCTTTTGCTGCCAAAACAGCCCTGACCCATCGAGGCATGGACTCCACTAGACTCCTGAAGGTGTGCTGTGGTATCTAGCACCAAGATGTTAGCAGCAGATCCTTTAAGTCCTGTAAGTTGTGAGGTGTGCCCTCCATGGATCGGACTTGTTTGTTCAGCACATCCCACAGATGCTCGATTGGATTGAGATCTGGGGATTTTGGAAGCAACACCTCAAACTCATTGTTGTGCTCCTCAAACCATTCCTGAACCATTTGTGCTTTGTGGCAGGAGCATTATCCTGCTGGAAGAGCCACAGCCACCAGGGAATACCGTTTCCATGAAAGGCTGTACATGGTCTGCAACAATGCTTAGGTAGGTGGGACGTGTAAAAGTAACATCCACATGGACTGCAGGACACAAGGTTTCCCTGGAGAACATTTCCCAAAGCATCACACTGCCTCCGCCGGCTCGCCTTGTTCCCATCGTGCATCCTGGGGCCATGTGTTCCCCAGGTAAGCCACGCACACACACCCGGCCATCCACGTGATGTAAAAGAACACGTGATCCATCAGACCAGGCCACCTTCTTCCATTGCTCCGTCGTCCAGTTCTGATGCTCACGTGCCACTTTCGGCGGGGTCAGGGGTCAGCATGGGCACCCTGACTGGTCAGCGGCTCTGCCGCCCCATACGCAACAAACTGCGATGCACTGTGTATTCTGACACCTTTCTATCAGAACCAGCATTAACTTCTTGAGCAGTTTGAGCTCCAGTAGCTCGTCTGTTTGATCGGACCACACGGGCCAGCCTTCGCTCCACACGTGCATCAATGAGCCTGGGCCGCCCATGACCCTGTGGCCGGTTCTCCACTGTTCCTTCCTTGGAGCACTTTTGATAGATCCTGACCACTGCAGACCGGGAACACCCCACAAGAGCTGCAGTTTTGGAGATGCTCTGACCCAGTCGTCTAGCCATCACAGTTTGGCCCTTATCAAACTCACTCAAATCCTTACACTAGCCCATTTTTCCTGCTTCTAACACATCAACTTTGAGGACAAAATGTTCACTTGCTTCCTAATATATCCCACCCAGTAACAGGAGCCGTGATGAAGAGATCATCAGTGTTATTCACTTCACCTGTCAGTGGTCTTTATGTTATGCCTGATCGGTGTTTTTTTTTATTATCATTTTTTTATAGTAATTATTTTGGTTTATTTTATTTTTGTTTTAGTTCAGCTTTAGTGTTTATTTTTTCAAGTTATAGTATGCTCATTTTAGTTCTTCAGCTTAATTCAGTTAGTTCTGAGGCAACATTTCTACTTTTCATTTAATATTTATATTTATTTCAGCTTTGCCCCATATCAACAGGAACATGTCATGTGCATGATATGCTCTGGAATTTGGGGCGTACGTCTGTCCATATGTTCTGCATGCCATTGTTCAGCGCTGCGTCTCTGACGTCAGGCGTTTATTTATGAGGCACGCACGTCCACAGGCACATTTTAACCTTCAGATGACACGTTTACTGTGTATAAGGGGTAAGATGTCCCACAAGAGAGACATAAAAATGTGAAATTGCTCCTAAATGTGACCGTGGTGAACATGAACGAACTGCCAATGAAAGTTAAGAATGGTGAAATCTTTGCTGTGAGACACCCAGCATTGTTCTTCAGATTCTGTTGCAATGCTTTTCTATTATGATGCAACATTGATTGGTTAACCTCAACTTGAAATCACTCCTGTGTGAAGTGCTGACCATAGCACTTCATCCACATCACAGGCGATGTCCTCTCTCGCAAGACAGCAAGGGAAGAATCTTCTTGAATGGCGACTCCATCCTTGAACAGACCCTGCATTAGTCAGGTCACAGGCCGTGTTTGAATGAGGGATATCCTTACATAGGGCTGGAGATCGAAAACCTTCCACCGCAATGCCACAAACAAACCTCCCCATGCAGGGGAGAGTATGGCAGGAGGTGTGGATGCTCATGAAACCAGTTTTGGACCAGAGCAGAACAGTGGAAAGATATATTGTCCCAGATGAGAATGTATCTCATCTACTCTGCATCCATTTGATCTTCTGCTTTGAAAATGTTGTGTAGTCAGTCTACAAATGAGAGTATGTGGGCCTAAAAACAGCTCTGTGGCCAGTTATGTTTCTCCCTCTCCCTCTTACTCTAACATTCACTCAACAAAATGATACATGGGTTTTACTTAATTTTTTTATGTCAACAGGTTCCACGTTATTGCAGCACTCTTAGAAAAAAGGGTTCATTGGGGTTCTATTTAGAACCATATAGTGTTCTTTACTCAATTCCAAAGAACCTTTCAAGCTAAAAAGGTTCTATAACGACAAGAAAGAACCCTTTTGGCACAAAGGTTCTTTAGGCTATTATTCATTCATATATTACATTATTCTGCAACATTTTGTAGTTGTAATTAAATTACTGTTTATTAAACTGTTGTAGTAACTTAATATCACATTTTGATTTTTGAAGGAGAAAAACTGACATGGCACTCTTCGTGTGATATTGATTAACTACATAAAATTAGATAAATATATACATTTCTATGCACTTTGGGTGCTTTTTTCAGAATTCATGGGTGACTTTTTTAATGTGAATTACGTTTTTACATTTTAGGGTCTTGATGTTTGTCAATAATATGAAATATTTAATCCCGGAAAAGACAAAACAAATGATAATGAATAAACCCCTAAAAGGTTCCATTTAGAACCTTTACCCTAAAGGGTTCTTTTGATTGAACCCTTCTATATAGAACCTTTTAGGGGTTCCAAATATGTAGCGCTGATAGAATCTTTTCTTCTAAGAGTGGGGTTATGTTGAATTAAATTTAAATTGTTTATTTCAGTAAATTAAGGTTTTTACGTAAGGTTAATTCAAAGTCATTTAGTTAAATCAGGTTAACATTCTAAATTTTGTCCAAACCTATTCAATTTAATTATTCTAAAATGAATATAAATAAAAAACCAAATCAAGTTATCTAGTTTAATTGATTATTTTTATTTTGTAAAATACTATTTTAAAACATTTACAAAACCTTTAAAAGATCTTATTGGATAGACAGAAGATGGTTTTGTTTCATCCATGGCATGCCCAAAGACGTCGTTTTTTAAATTAAAACAACCATAATTGTTATTAGCAGGTCCTCAGCCCAAGCACATGCTCTACACAAAAACACACAAACATTAAACATTAAAATGTCTGTCCATTTTCTCAACTTGTTAAAAATGCATCAAATAGCACTTTATTTAAACATTTAGCCCCTTTGCAAAGCATTATGGGATGTGAAAGTCTTGTTTGATTGGGTTACTTGATTGAAACATGTTATTTCAAAATGCAAACATCAAGTTTGGTCAAAGAGTAACGGTTTTAAGTCAGTTTAACATGAATCAATTACATTTGAACCAGAAACCTGATATTGTGTTAAATCAAGATGAATTGCTTAAAGCTGCAGTCCGGAGTTTTTCCTCTTTGTCGCCATCTCTGTTTGAAATCTGCAACTGCAGTTATTCACGGAATGATCAACTCTACGTGAGCTGTGCCTCGGCTCCGCACAGCGCGTATCAATACAATGTTTTGAGGAGAATGTCAATGCGCGTCTGTCAGGAGAAGGGCTGTCAGTCTCCGTGCCGGTGTGGATACTGTCAATCGGTATCACAGATTCGACTGTTTGAACGGATGACCAACATAAGAATGTCATCTGGACAAGCAGCTAACATCCACTTTAGTGCTGACCAACTAGGCCTACGTGGGAAAAGCATTGCAATAAATCATGATGATTAAATCTAACGATCGCTTATCATATCACGTCAAACCGTGCAAATTATTCTTTGTTTTCAAATTGTTAATGTTAATAACATCAGCATTGTGTGACTACACTTAATGTGTTTTAGAACTAACGTTACCTGTAGTTCAGTTTCCATTTCTGTGCAGTCTCATTTCTAATCGTCATCAACAAATGAATGTGGAGTAGAGATGAACTGCTCCGTCTCATAGCTAGCACAAAATAATGGATATTTACCATAAAGCACATAGCAAAAAGAGAAAGGCACAACAAAGAAAACTCCGTAACTTTATGTATGAATTAAGTGAAGTGTGCTACTGTTTATAACCATTGAAATGTCTGACCTGTCCAGCAGAAAAAGCATTCGTTTTGAACCCCTTCAAAACACTAAGTTAACGCCACCTCTCAAACGCCCTTTTTATCCTTTTTTTCGCATCGGCTCGGTAAAAGTCTCTCTTTTTTTCTGTAGCCATTCCGAAAGTCCGAAGTCTTTTTACATTTTACAACAGGCAAATCTCCAGATGTCACTGTCACTGAATGACGTTTCAACCTTTCTGGAGCCGCTATCAAGTTTAATTATATCAAGCGCTGTGAGAAAAGACTATAAATCTCCACCTCCAGCATCCTCACACGCGATATAGCCTACTATAGGAACACCTTCTTGATGTGTACAGGTGTGACGCAATGATGCAAAGATATGCTCGAATCTCCCGCGGAAATCCACCAGTCCCACTGGAATTAAAAACATTATTACAAGCTAACCGTTGTAAATCGAGCTAAAGTAAGCAGATCGTTTTGAACACTGGCTGGTTAAGTACTTGCTCAAAAATTTATTTTGGATAATTTTTATCCCAAAAAAGTTACTGACTGCAGCTTTAAATGAAGTGAACAGCATCATCAAATAATTTTTTGAGTGTTGTCTTCCATTTTTGCTGAAGACAGGTAAACTCACCTGTTGCCTTTTTATAGCGCTTACACCTGATTGTTGAGTTCACAGTTAAAGCGTCTACACACCTGACGGATGGATGTACCGCAAGGCTCAGTGTTAGGACCGTTGCTTTTCACCCTGTATATGCTACCACTGGGAGATATCATTAGGAAGCATGGCGTTAGTTTTCATTGTTATGCTGATGATACTCAGCTCTATATTTCTTCACACCCTGACGAAACTTACCAATTCAAAAGATTAACGGAATGCATAGCTGATATTAAAAATTGGATGAATAGTAATTTCCTGCAACTTAATTCAGATAAAACTGAATTTTTAATTATTGGACAGAAAAGCTCCACAAGTAGTGCCCTAGAATACTGTCTAACCCTCGATGGCTGCTCTGTCAAGCCCTCGTCGTCAGTGAGGAACCTGGGTGTGCTCTTTGATACCAATCTTTCATTTGAAAGCCACGTTTCTAGCATCTGTAAAACTGCATTCTACCATCTTAAAAATATATCTAAATTACGCTACATGCTTTCAATGCAAAATGCTGAACAACTAGTACATGCGTTCATGAGCTCAAGGCTAGATTATTGTAATGCTCTACTGGGTGGTTGCCCTGCTCGCCTAATAAATAAACTCCAGCTGGTCCAAAACGCAGCAGCTCGAGTTCTTACTAGAACCAGGAAGTACGATCATATTAGTCCAGTTCTGTCAACACTGCACTGGCTCCTATTAAACATCGCATAAATTTTAAAATCTTGCTTATTACTTATAAAGCAATAAATGGTTTAGCTCCCAGTACTTAAGCGAGCTCTTAACGCAATATACTCCATCACGTCAATTGCGGTCTCTAAACTCTGGCCAGTTGAAAATACCTAGAATATCTAAATCAACTGCAGGCGGTCGATCCTTTTCCTATTTAGCACCTAAACTCTGGAACAGTCTTCCTAGCATTGTTCGGGAAGCAGACACACTCTGTCAGTTTAAATCTAGACTAAAAACACATCTCTTTACTATGGCATACACATAGAACATTTTTAACTTTCTTTATTCAAATCAAATGACTGATTGTTAGGCTGCATTAACTAGGTCAGCCGGAACCGGGAACACTTCCCATAACACCTGATGTACTCGTTACATCATAAAAAGAGTGGCATCCACACTAATGTTAGTCTCTCTGTTTATCCCGAGGTTTAATGCAGTCGGCCGGATCCGGGCCGTGTCCGGATCGGATGGTGGACCTGCATCTGGACATGACCAGCTCATCCTGGAGTGTCTGCTGAGACCGTGTCCATTAGTGTCTCCTCTGAATTCGCCTCACCGGGCGTGATCCTCAATTAACCCGTCTCCGGCGCAATAACTCCGATCTTTCAAGTATTCATATTCTTGTGTAATCGACGCCATCCTAAATGAGCCCGTCTCGTCGTCATACCCAAAATTTCGAATATTCCTATCTAATATGATTTAAGACCTGCAAGGTTGCCAGAGTAATAATTATACACTGTTAATAATAGGCCAGAGGAGAACTGGCACCCCGACTGAGTCTGGTTTCTCCCAAGGTTTATTTTTCTCCATCATGCCCTGATGGAGTTTTGGTTCCTTGCCACTGTCGCCTTTGGCCTGGCTTGCTCAGTTGGGGACACTCAAATTATGATCCAAGTTACTCAACTAAATATACAAATAGAATTTATTAATTTGGTCATATATAATTCTATAAACTATCCAAATTAAACTAGCCAAATCAAATTTTGTTGCAATGTTGTCCTGTTTAACACTGTGAAGCTGCTTTGAAACAATCGTCATTGTAAAAGCGCTATATAAATAAAGTTGATTGATTGATTGATTGATTGATTGATGTGTTTGATCAAAGTGGTATTATGGAAAGCAGTGCCTTGAAATGGCAAAAAAGTGGCATCATGTTAGATTTCTGTGTCTTATGAAGTGTGTTAAGTGTTTTGTAAAATGTGTGAAGCTTAAAATGTGCTTATAGTTGTGCAGATCTGGGCTGAGGTGTTGCTCCTTGAGTGTCAGGTTTCACTAACTGTAATTTTAGTGTGTAAGCAATCGTAAAAAACGGTAATAATAAAGGTAATAATATTGTTTTTAAGAGTGTGGGTCACACCAACACCCCTTCATCTGACCAATCACCATCAGGAAGGACCGAGACACAAGACATCCATTGTTCAAAGCCTCTCTTCGTCTCTCTTCACTGGTTTCACTCGCGCTGGGAGTTATTGCTGTTCTGTCCTGGTTTCATCAGTCTCATGAACTCTGAACGTCTACTAAGAACAGACATGCAAATCATTCTTCAAATATCTGATCATAACTTAGTTTATAAATAGTAAACAGCTGGTTAATGTGAGAAATCAGGGTTTTGTGCTTTAAAGGATCTGTCCTAATCACATCTGGTGCAATTTGGCTTATGATGCAAAAAATATTATTGCAAATTTTGCTGATTTTATCTGAATTTCCATGCATTTTTTATATAATCAGAACAAATATTGATTGAAAACAGAATTATACATAATTTCATGTTAATATATGTGACCCTGGAGCACAAAACCAGTCATAATTCTCACGGGTATATCTGGGGCAATAGCCAACAATACATTTGTATGGGTCAAAATTTTCTTCAAAAAATCTTTAGGATATTAAGAAAAGATCACGTTCCATGAAGATATCAAGTAAATTTCCTACTATAAATATATTAAAGATGTATTATTAGCAGTAATATGCATTGCTAAGGACTTCATTTGCACAACTTCTATAACTTTAATTAAAAATATTTCAATTTTTTTGCACCCTCAGATTCCATATTTTTAAATATTGTCCATATCCTAACAAACCATACATCAATGGAAAGCTCATGTATTCAGTTAATTTAACTGTTGTTTTTGTGGTCCAGGGTCACATATTTCTATAATAAATGGAGAGAACATGAGAAGTTTCCTCCTGATGAATTATTAATAAATTGGATGTAAAGAAGAAAGCAGCTGTTTATGTGTTTACTGTGATTGACAGGTCTAGATGAACATGCCTTTTCACCCAATATATGTGCATATGGTTCATTGAAAAGATGGCAGGAGTTCATTAAGGTGAATGAGAGGTTGTTTTTAGGGTGACTAGCAATGAAGCAGGATTGGGGAAAGAGCCTGTGATGATTTATGAGCCGTGCTGCATCTTCCAAACGCTCTTTGCACTATAATTAGACACAAAATATCACCTTGCGTCAGTGTGAAGTTGAACCTTCGTACACGTTTAGTGAAAGTGTGGCAGTCAAAATCACCTGACGTGCTCAAGTTGCACGCGGCTCCGGACTAAGTCTGTTAACCCTGTGAAGCCTGACATGTGGAATAATATGTTTCATTTCTTCTAATGGATGAGTTTATTGAACTATTTGACAAAATATTAAAATAAAATGAAAGTTTGCACACTGTAAAAAAATGATATGATCAATACGTTATGACAACAGGTTTTAACAACTCATCAAAACAAGTTAAGCAATTTTCAACTTGTTTTATGTTTAATGTCATTTATGTTGAAATTACTTCAACATCCAAGCTGATTGCACTTAAAAATGTACAATACAGTGTATATGCATATTTCGTTGAATATGATATTTAATACATCAAGTATTTATTGCTCGTATAATATTGTGAGAAAATTGAAAAACACCAAGAGATAAAATATACAATTTGGTGCAGATGCTGATATTTATGTCCAAAGATGGAATTCTGATAGATTGTGATCAGTCGTCACTCTATTGGCCAATTATATCTTAGTAATATGATATTTAATGCTTAGTTTTATGATCAAATCTCTCTAGTTTTAAAACCGACCAGGCATAACATTATGACCACTGACAGGTGAAGTGAATATCACTGATTCTCTCTTCATCACGGCTCCTGTTAGTGGGTGGGATATATTAGGCAGCAAGTGAACATTTTGTCCTCTAAGTTGATGTGTGGGCAGGAAAAATGGGCAAGTGTAAGGATTTGAGTGAGTTTGACGAGGGCCAGATTGTGATGGCTAGACGACTGGGTCAGAGCATCTCCAAAACTGCAGCTCTTGTGGGGTGTTCCCGGTCTGCAGTGGTCAGGATCTATCAAAAGTGCTCCAAGGAAGGAACAGTGGAGAACCGGCCACAGGGTCATGGGCGGCCCAGGCTCATTGATGCACGTGGGGAACAGTGTAAATACAGATGAAAAACAGTGAAAAATCAATCTTATTAATTATTCAAGCCACAGTGCATGATGGGAACACCAGCATCAGAAAAGTTGAGTAGTTTTACTTAATTTTATAATGTTGTTATTTGTGCTTTAATTTCCACAAGCTTGAATTGAGTACCAATATAGAATGTACTTATAGAATTCTTGGCTGAACTAACTTTTTTTCATGTAGAAATGTAATTTGTTTTGTCTGTAGTATTAACTTCACCACAGAATCATTTTTACCAGTGTAAAACAAGTAACATTTAAAAAACATTAGATGAGCTAAAACATTTCCGAAAAAAGTTATGTATAAATAACGTTTATGTGCTAACGTCTCGAAAGCATTATTATAGACCAGATAACTTTGAATGTGTTCCATTAATTAATTATATCATGACTTTCCTAAGCAGGTTCATCCTAAATCTCACACTGTCTCACTGTTCACTGCCGTATGGATTGAGCAACGCCACCGCTGTACAGTATGTGTGTTCAGATATGATGGATATGTGCTACCTTGCATGCTTATTTTACCCCTCTATGTGCACACACACACACACACACACACACACATACACACACACACACACCTTGGGTTTCCAAGTTTTATGGTTGACTTTCCATTGACATAATGGTTCTTATACTGTATATTCCTTCCCTTACACTAACCCCATCACAAACACACACACACACACACACACACACACACACACACACACACACACACACACACACACACACACACACACACACACACACACACACACACACACACACACACACACACACACACACACACACACACACACACACACACACACAGTACTCAGTGTGAACTTTCTCCCAGTTTCTCAGTAAACTCTTTTAAAGGACAGATTTGTAGGTATTTGAGTTCATTTGAATCACGTGTTTAATATTTGGGACATACGGTATGTTTGGACTTTATGGGAGGTGTTTTTTTTTTCCAGTTCTCTCAGAACATGTGCGTGCTTGTGTGTGTGATCGTGTGGCTTGTTAATGGATTGAATCTCTTTCATTTTAGTTTCTCTCATGTTTACTGACTTTTGGCTGAATAACTTTTGTAACTTTAATTCGAAACATGAATCTGTATATGATTTTTACAATGAAAACTATCCAGTGTTATTTTATATTTCATTACTTTGATTTCTCCTTGAATATACTGTATACCCACCGGAAAATACTTAAAGTATTCTTGTGAACGAATTAAAAGTTTCTTGTGCTGTTCAAAACTTGTCAAGCAGTTAATTTTGGTCAAATAATGTATTTTTTTTTTTGAATATTCAGTGCTGGTTATTGAAAGGTTGAAAGGCTTTAGTAGTTCTAAAATTAATATTTATTCATTTGAGCTTCATTGAGTAATATGAATTTAATCAGATACAGTGATTATAATAATCCACTCCTACAGATTTCAGAAGTCATAGCATGACTAACAAGGTAACGTTTAAACAAGGTGTTTATTAACAGGAACACAATCGATGACCAGGTATAATATTGCAGATCGTTAAGGGTGAAAATAGACATTATTGCTAATCTTGAGTCTTTTACACACACACACACACACACACACACACACACACACACACACAACAAGGGAACACAATGAGACAAGGGAAGACTGGTGAACAGCGGGTTTGTGATTGACTTGGAAGCGGTAAGTGTGTTAGAAATTGTGGTAAACAGGACCATCAATCAGGTGAGGTCTGTCGCTCCAGACAAGGCCAGACGATGACTGATAGTGTGTGTGCTCTATTTACAGTGGTGGTGATACGCTCTGACCAATGTCAGGTGTGTGTGTGTGTGTGTGTTAGATGATGGGAAATATAGTCCATGTTCAGCACTATGGTGAGCACCTTGTGTATTTATGCAAGTCATTTGTTAGTAGAGCAATGAACAAATATGGACCTGTGTTACTAAGATTCCCAAACATTTCATTTCAAATCGAGCACAGCAACAAAAAAAAGGACACAAAACCAAAAGAATATATAAAAATAACCAAAGGTATTCACCTGAAATACAGCAAAAATACAAATTGCATTGATTTGTTGATGACAGCAATTGGATATACCTGACAGGAATGTTAAATTCTATTGATTTCATTTAGTTTCATCAAAGCGAGGTAGCTGATCACAGTTAATATTGTTAATCTACAGCGGATGAATGTGTATCAATAATTAAAGGTTTTTATATATATATACACACACACAAGCCTTGTGTTGCAACTTCACTTCAGGTCATTATTATCTTAACTTGTGTTTAATGTTTCTATTCTGCACTCTATTGATAAATATTCTTTAGCACACAATATGTCTACAGGTTGAAAATTATACATCATAAATGTTTGGGTGAATCTCACAAAACCGGTCAAGAACATGATCTTAATTTTCCCCCAAATCAAGACAAATAAGAAATTGTATTTTGCACTAAAGCCTATTTTTAGGAACATTGGGCTTTTTCCTGCTGAATTCTCTTTTTTCCTGCCCTCCCTTTATGTTGATTATAAAGTAAAATGACTCTATAACAGTAATGTGAATTATTATGCATTACAGTCTTGAGCATTTTTATATAGCATATAATTTTGGGTTGAAACATGATTTGTGAAACTCACAAGCCTACATTCTCATCAAATTAAAACTTTCAGATAAAACTGGTGCAAATAGCATTAAAAGGTTTCGTGGTTTTATTTAAGAGGCTTTATGTAAGAATTTGAATGAATTAAATCACTTTTCTTGCCAATGTGTGAACAGCTTGTAACAAAACATAAAAAAATGAGACCTTCCCCGAATTCCTAGGGACGTTTTTGCCGGGAAAATCAAAAGTAAAATCATGCAAAGTAGGGATTCATTCAAACTATAGTCTCACATAGCCAAATATAGTCTCAAATATATACTTTACAATCAAACTATCAATTAATTTCCTCATCTGCCGACATGATTCCAGTGAATCGCAGCTGGTGCAAACATATCCACATCACTCAGATGCTTTCTTAACCACTGTTTTCCCACCGCTGTCATGTTTATATTGTTATTGAAAGGAAATATACATCTAAACGTTGCTTTCAGCAGCATTGACAGCATATGGATGTTCATATTTCGCTGAAAAGGCATTTATAATTTCTTTTTACTTCGAAGCAAAGTATATCAGGGCCTTAAATCACATTCAGGCTCTTGTACGTTGCTGGCTGCAGTTCACTTAACGGCCACCGGTGTCACTAATAACAAGAGTTTCTGAATTCTACATAAAGCCCCACTGAAGTGCCTTGAAACGCAGCATTCTTCAGTGTTGACATAATTTCCACTGAGACAGGAAGACAGGGCGGGGCATATCGTACAGCTCCTTCCCTTTAAAAAAAAAAATAGCCAATAGTGTTTAGTTTATATCACAGCTCGGCCAGAGCCGATGAGCTCGGTAAAGCCACAGTTTCCTCCTAATCTCTAATCGTTTCTCCTCCTATACGGAAGTCTGAATCGTTCCCTATCCCCTATATAGTGCACTGTCTGAATCGTTCCCTATCCCCTATATAGTGCACTGTCTGATCGTTCCCTATCCCCTATATAGTGCACTGTCTGAATCGTTCCCTATCCCCTATATAGTGCACTGTCTGATCGTTCCCTATCCCCTATATAGTGCACTGTCTGATCGTCCCCTATCCCCTATAAAGTGCACTGTCTGATCGTCCCCTATCCCCTATATAGTGCACTGTCTGATCGTTCCCTATCCCCTATATAGTACACTTTCTGATCGTTCCCTATACCCTATATAGTGCACTGTCTGATCGTTCCCTATCCCCTATATAGTGCACTCTCTGATCGTTCCCTATCCCCTATATAGTGCACTGTCTGATCGTTCCTATCCCCTATATAGTGCACTGTCTGATCGTTTCCTATCCCTATATAGTGCACTGTCTGATCATTCCTATCCCTATATAGTGCACTCTCTGATCGTTCCCTATCCCTGTATAGTGCACTGTATGATTGTTCCCTATCCCCTATATAGTGCACTGTTTGATCGTTCCCTATCCCCTGTATAGTGCACTGTATGATTGTTCCCTATCCCCTATATAGTGCACTGTCTGATGGTTCCTATCCCCTATATAGTGCACTGTCTGATCGTTCCCTATCCCCTATATAGTGCACTGTCTGATCGCTTCCCGATCCCCTATATAGTACACTCTCTGATCGGATTCCCTATCCCTATATAGTGCACTGTCTGATCGTTCCCTATCCCCTATATAGTGCACTCTCTGATCGTTCCCTATCCCCTATATAGTGCACTGTCTGATCGTTCCCTATCCCCTATATAGTGCACTGTCTGATCGTTCCCTATTCCATATATAGTGCACTCTCTGATCGTTCCCGATCCCCTATATAATGCACTCCCTGATCGTTCCCGATCCCCTATAGAGTGCACTCTCTGATCGTTCCCGATCCCCTATATAATGCACTCCCTGATCGTTCCCTATCCCCTATAGAGTGCACTCTCTGATCGTTCCCTATCCCCTGTATAGTGCACTGTATGATTGTTCCCTATCCCCTATATAGTGCACTGTTTGATCGTTCCCTATTCCCTGTATAGTGCACTGTATGATTGTTCCCTATCCCCTATATAGTGCACTGTCTGATGGTTCCTATCCCCTATATAGTGCACTGTCTGATCGTCCCCTATCCCCTATATAGTGCACTGTTTGATCGTCCCCTATCCCCTATATAGTGCACTCTCTGATCGTTCCCTATCCCCTGTATAGTGCACTGTCTGATCGTTCCCTATCCCCTATATAGTGCACTCTCTGATCGTTCCCTATCCCCTGTATAGTGCACTGTCTGATCGTTCCCTATCCCCTATATAGTGCACTGTCTGAATAGTTCCCTATCCCCTATATCGTGCACTCTCTGATCGTTCCCTATCCCCTATATAGTGCACTGTTTGATCGTCCCCTATCCCCTATATAGTGCACTCTCTGATCGTTCCCTATCTCCTATATAGTGCACTGTCTGATCGTTCCCTATCCCCTGTATAGTGCACTGTCTGAATAGTTCCCTATCCCCTATATAGTGCACTCTCTGATCGTCCCCTATCCCCTATATAGTGCACTGTTTGATCGTCCCCTATCCCCTATATAGTGCACTCTCTGATCGTCCCCTATCCCCTATATAGTGCACTCTTTGATCGTTCCCTATCCCCTGTATAGTGCACTCTCTGATCGTTCCCTATCCCCTATATAGTACACTCTCTGATCGTTCCCTATCTCCTATATAGTGCACTGTCTGATCGTTCCCTATCCCCTATATAGTACACTCTCTGATCGTTCCCTATCCCCTATATAGTGCACTGTCTGATCGTTCCCTATCCCTTATATAGTACACTGTCTGATCGTCCCCTATCCCCTATATAGTACACTGTCTGATCGTCCCCTATCCCCTATCCCCTATATAGTGCACTCTCTGATCGTTTCCTATCCCCTATATAGTGCACTCTCTGATCGTTCCCTATCCCCTATATAGTTTGAACGCTTATATCTTCTAAATATGAATATTGTCTGTTTTGGAGCACACTAGCTCATAGATAACGACTAACATTTTCATACTAAAAGACTTCTTTTTGGTGTCATGGGGACTTTAAGTTCTCTCCATTGACCTTGTGAAGTTGTTTAGTTTTGAGGTGGTTTTGTCACAACCTCTGTTGATTCGTCATGTAACGCTGGTTCTTTTCTCATATCTGCGGTTGCTTCATTGACGCCCTGTTTGAAGAAGCTTCCGTGATGCTTCAGTCTGTGCTTCCTGAAAATCCAGAAATGGAGAGCGAGTTGTGTATTTGAAGGCCTGATATCTAATTTTCAGTGAAAGCAAAGCGGTCTTTACCTCCCCTCTCTCCTGCTCTGCGGCGTCTCGCTGGACTTCACAAACACGACAGGATCTCCACCCTGAATGAGATAACCAAACTCTCCTGCCTTGGGTGTGAACATTACCCTTCACAACAAAAAGAGAATGGCTTCATTTATTTATCATCAGGTTGTCATCTTAAATTTTCGCTACAGTAACCCCTGTTTGTTTAGCATCTTCATATATTATATTTGGCTCTATGAAGCTGAAATGACTCACTTGGACTGTGTTTCTCCAGATTTAATCCTCATTCTGCGGATCATGAACTGATTGGTGCTGAAGAAGCCATAGAGATACGAGTCCTTCTCCCAGTGGATGTTCAGCATCAGCAGCTCTCCGATGTCTTTGTCCGACGTCACCAGGAAGGAGATGGTGCTGTTGGTGGTCAGGCTGTGCCTGAGTGCATAAGACAGGACATGTGTTCGTATTTTAGTGTCTCTGGTTAGCAGCTGCTAAAAATAAAGCGTCTTTTTAAAGGGGTGATGGATTGAGAAACCAACTTTCCCTTGAGCCTTCGATATATCAAAGTTCATCATGATATAAGAATATTCTGTAAGTTTCAGAGCTGAAAATGTTCTTGTTAGTCAAAGAAAAGCTTTTATAGACACCAGGCCCAGAAAACGAGAGCTGGAATCCAATGACATCATGGGAAGAAGAAACACAACTCAACTGATGAATATGCATGAGAGCTTCTGAAGCCCCGCCCACAGAGTCGAGGAGCTATAGGTTTATAGAGCAGTGATCATGGCGAGCAAAGTAATAAATATATCTCTGTGTCAGGTTGTGGAAGAACACAGTCGCTGCATAAGCTTCCTTCGGATGCTACTAATGAGTGGTTGAACTTTATTTTTAATGAAGTTCTAGCTCACGTGGGGAAGACATGTACGTGTGTTTGTTTGTAAACAAGTCTCAGGTGCTGGATTTGCAGTGTTGTGCCTTCTGTATTGGATTCGACAGGAATGGTGCAACAAACTTATGTGAGTAAAATGTATTTTTTTATATGTAATGGTCGGCAGGCCTATGAATCTCAAATAGTGAAATAATATTCCTTTCTTGATCTGGGCGCGTGCGCACGTGTGTGTCTGTGTGTGTGTGTGTGTGTGTGTGCGCGGTTCGTGCTTATCGACCGATCGGTCGGGCCATGTAATACAGAGATAATATTCCAATCAATCTCGGGTGGATGAGAAATAAATCATTGTGTTTGTTTGATAAAGACGTTTACGAGCCCTGTGATTGAGAGGATCATTCCGGTTGCTGCTTTCAAAACGATCCCTCCCTAATGTGAACTGAACTGACAGGGGAGCTGAAGCTCATTAAATATGCAAATCTTATCCAATCCCAGCCGTGGGCGTTTACTTCCAAGTCTCCAGTGTGGCACGCCCATCGAAACCCAGCGTTCAGGAGAAAGCCTCAAAACCAGTGTAGAAAATAGCCTATTACTTATTCATTATGATGTTTTTGAATGTAAAAACCACACGAACGTCATTAGTTGACCTCAGACAACAGATTAAAAAAAATAAAAAAAGGCCAGTTCATGACCTCTTTAAGGTAACTCACACAGTGACCGAGATGTCATCCCTTTCATCGGTCGTCCCGAACAGAGACACTTTCATTGGCTGCTCCAGCAAAGTCATGTTTCTGTCGCTGAAAAGATGCAGCTTGATCTGGTAATGAAACACTGCAAGAGAACGAGAGAGAGGAATACAACAATCACAAGACATTTCATAAGCTTATATATTTCAATATGTGCAGCTGTACTTGTAAAGACAGGCATTAGATGTACAGTCGTGGTTTTAATGACCCTTCAAAAATGTAGAATTATTTCCAAATTAATGACAATTTTTAATGTAAAAATCAAGTGCACGACAGGAAACATTATAAAACAATAAAACAATGCATGACCCCTTTAATGCATTTATCCGAAAAAGTTATTCTGCAAAAAAGGCAAAATACAGCTACAGGTTTTATTTTACTATGCAAAAAGAAAAATGCATAGGACAACAAAAAGCTCACAGGAAAATGCATACACTGACTACAACATAATCAGCTTTTAATATTTTGTTGGTTCTCTCTTGCTTTTGCATGCATTTATAATTTCTTTGTATGACAGCCTGGCCAAAAATTATGTAAATTAGCACAATTTGATATGTTTCAATCCATTATCACAAATAAAACTCAAAGCACAACAATGCTTACAAAAAAAGTAATAATATTTGAATATAGGGTGAAGATGTCAATTGTCCTAGGCCGGACTTTTGACCTGTAGATTTGTGATATTGGGATTGCTATGGTGTTCTGGGTGGTTGCTCACCCTTAAACGGCATCATCTCGCGGGTTCTGAGGTACATCTTTGCGCTCCTGCTGCTGCGGATCTTGTTGACACCGTAGCCGAGTTTGTTGCAGCGGTTCTTGCGGCAGCTCAGGCACATGCCCTTGTTGAAAGCGTCTCTCGAGCTGCAGCGAAACGCCCAGCTCTGGTACGCCCGGTTCACCAGCGAGTCGATGAACAGGTGAATGGAGCGCTCATGGGAGCATTTGACAATCTGGTCCATGTCTGACAGAGGTCAAAGGGAAAATGACAGGTCAAGTGTTTAGAGGAAACACACAGGCTGATGGTACTTAACGGCTCAATGTTTACTGTACACAGGCATTGATTTGAGAGTAAGCATTCTACTAACCGTGTTGTTATTGTTAACTTAAACTATTAAAAATAAATGTTTGGTAATTGAAACAAAAAAATTATATAAATATTAGAAAAACTTAGAAATTAGAAATGTTGCCTGAAATAAGAAAAAAAAAACACAGTGTAAAATATATATATATATATATATATAATTTTACACTGTGTTTTTTTTATATATACACAATTACAACTACAATTTTGTTTGTGAGGTCCGGCACTGATGTTGGACGAGAAGACCTGGCTCGCAGTCTCCGCTCTAATTCATCCCAAAGGTGTTCTATCGGGATGAGGTCAGGACTCTGTGCAGGCCAGTCAAGTTCCTCCACACCAAACTCGCTCATCCATGTCTTTATGGAGCGACGCTTTGTGCACTGGAGCGCAGTCATGTTGGGACAGGAAGGGGCCGTCCACAAACTGCTACCACAAAGTTGGGAGCATGAAATTGTCCAAAATGTCTTGGTCTGCTGAAGCATTAAGAGTTCCTTTCATGGGAACTAAGGGGCCAAGCCCAACCCCTGAATTAAAACCCCACACCATAATCCCCCTCCACCAAACTTTACACTTGGCACAATGCAGTCAGGCAAGTACCGTTCCCCTGGCAACCACCAAACCCAGACTCATCCATCAGATTGTCAGACAGAGAAGCGTGATTGGTCACTCCAGAGAACACGTCTCACTGCTCTAGAGTCCAGTGGTGGCGTGCTTTACCCCACTGCATCCCATGCTTTGCATTGCTCTGGGTGATGTAAGGCTTGGATGAGCTGCTCGACCATGGAAACCCATTCCATGAAGCTCTCTACACACTGTTCTTGAGCTCATCTGAAGGCCACAGGAGTTTGGAGGTCTGGAGCGATTGACTCTGAAAGAAAGTTGGTGACTTCTGCGCACTGTGACCCTCAGCATGCGCTGACCCCGCTCTGTGATTTTACGTGGCCTCTCACTTTGTGACGGAGTTACTGTTGTTCCCAATTGCTTCCACTTTGTTATAATCCCACTAACAGTTGAGTGTGGAATATTCAGTAGAGAGGAAATTTCACGAATGGACTTATTGCACAGGCGGCAACCTATCCCGGTCCCACGCTTGAGTTCACTGAGCTCCTGAGAGCGAGCCATTCTTTCACAAATGTGTGTAGAAGCGTCTGCATGCCTTGTGCTTGAATTATACACCTGTGGCCATGAAGGGATTGAACACCTGAACTCAGGGATTTAGAAGGGCGTCCCAATACTTTTTGCAATATAGAGTATATAATACTAAGTGAACACTGCAGAACTCAAACATACTGTATATGCCGTAGGTGGCGATGAGCTTCATGGTGTTCTGAATGCTGCAGCCGGGCTGGAAAGTTCCTCCATTGGGGTAGATGTCCACATGACCCACGGGTCTCTGGATGCCAATGCTGAGGTCCGGCGAGCCTCTGGTGTTTGTGTGCAAGACGTCCACAAAGGTGGCATCATCCGGAGACAGACGCCTCAGACTCTCTGCATTCTCAAAGCTGGGGCCCGCTGGGTCGAGACCTGAGAAAACAGCACCAAACTGCACCTTATAGCTTTAACTAAAGGATATCATAGGAGATACAAACATGCAGAAAAAGATGCAGTGTTGAATGAAGGGCTTCCAACCTGTAATCCTGTTGACTTTGTTGTTGGTGAGGTTTCCTGCGACGCCTGCCACATGTGCACCGAGACTGTAGCCTAGAAGATGCACTTTCTCCAGCGGGTAGTCCAGCTCCTTTACAACGACACACAAACAATCAGATTTAATCTCATGAAGCCTGTAAACAACATGCCAGTCATAAAAGAAGACTCCAAAAAAATGAGAGATTACAGTTTGTTGACATGACAAAGTTCACTTTTGTGACATATCCAAGGTAAATATTTTTTAATAAACACTGCAAAGAAGAACGCCTTTTAAGATTATCAATATTTTATGCATTGCAATGATAATTTAGAGATTCAGTATTATTTATAAATTTCATAAATGTAGAGTTATTATTCATATTTTGAATAATCATTTTATTTTAATTTTAGTCTAATTTTCAGTAATTTTGTTGTTACGCTTTTATGTTAAATTTTTTATTTTAGTTTTTTTCCATTTTTAGTTATTTATTTCAAATGATTAATTTTAGTGCTTCAACCTAGCCTGACGTGGTCATACTCAATTCTAGACCACGAAACCAATCATATGGGACATTCAGGAGATTTATACTCCATCAGCTGAATAAATAAGCTTTCCATTGATGTATGGGTTCTTATTAGCCTGACGTGGTCATACTTAATTCTAGTCAGAATATGAGTCTGGTACCGCTCCATTGGGCTTTGATTATGGGGCGTGTTTCAACAGAGCCAGGAAAGACCTCAATTGGATAGACCGACAACCAATCAGAGCAACGGAGCGACGCGTAACGTTAGTTGTCAAATGTCAACTGAACTCAACTGCACTGTGTTGCCAAGTCTGTGTTTTTCTCCATGTCCGCGGGTTGGAGTGACCCCAATTATGTGATTATATAAACCCAGGAATGCGAATTTTAGCAGGCAACCTTGCCAAAATAACATTTTGCCAACCAAACAGCATTTTTTTCCGGGAACACCCCAGAAAGCTATTGTTTTGCGTGACATTGCGAAAAAAAACTTGGCAACCCTGTCTGCACGCGTGCTGGATTAAGTAACGTTACAAGAAAAAGATGAGTGTTAACGATCTTTGCCAGTATTGTAATAAAAGAATTTAAGGATACACAGAGTACTTCCCAACACGATCATCGTTTCTGAGAGAAATAGTGAAGGTGAATGCATACGAACAAGTTCTCCGTTTAGGATTAGAGCAAATTCAACCCAAAGTGCCTTTGATGACGTGGATGATTACGCTACTGTTGATCATCTGTCCATCATCGTCTAAAGCCCGCCCTGATGATCTCATTGGTCCGAACAGTTTCTGTTCGGGTATAATAACTCCACAATGGACCGAGTCCAGACCGAATTCCCAGAGCAAAAATGTTGTGGGCGGGACTAAATTCGGCTGGCATCCAGGCTAGCTTCAACCTATTTCAGGCAACATTTCCAATTTTCATTTCGTTGTCTAATATTTATATTTTATTTTATAACAGCTTGATTTGAAGTAACACAACTGTTTTAAGATATTTAGTTAATAATAATAACCCAGTGGGATGTGCTTAATTTATCAGAATTATGTCAGATGGACGGATGGATGGACAGATAGACAGAAGGACAAATGGATGGACAAGAAGAGATGGATGGTTTTATTGATAAATGGATGGAAGGATGGACATATGGACAGACAGACGGACAGACATGTATGGATGGATGGTTATATTGATAAATGGATGGATGATAAATAAGTGGATGAATAGATGGATGGACGGACATATGGATGGATGAACAAATAAATGGAAAAATGGATGGATGAATGGATGGACAGACAGACAAACAGATGGATGAATAAAAGGATGGACATATGAATGGATGGATAGACAGATAGACAGATGGATGGATGATAAATGGATGGATGGACGGATATATTATAATATTTACTCAAACAAACACTACAGCCCCAGAGCAATAGCAGTGATGCTGGGTAACATTCATCTGATGGTCACTACAGAGACAGCATCAGGCATGTGTTTCTCTCATACCTCCAGCCAGTTGACAAACTTGGCCACGTCCGCGCCCACCAGCCGGGTGTTTTCTGCTGATTTGGGGTAGTGTTCGTTGGCCCGATCCAGCCAGTCTACAACTATGACATTGGCACTGGGTTCACGATCAAACAGAGCCGTCACAAGCTTATAGACCCAGCTCTCAAACAGACCTGCAACCTACATTCAACACACGTGTGTGTGAGAGAGAGAATTCATGGAATTCAAAGGGGAATAAAGTTAAAAGGACATTTCGTTCTTAAATAACAACACTGAAAACAGACTCACCGACCATCCATGGATAATAAGAAAGGTTTGGGAGTCATTTTTGAAGTTGCAGTCCAAAACAGAGTCCCGTTGTCCTGCGACAAGGTAGCAAAGATCCTCGTCAGGGAATTCTGCAGTCCTGATGGAGAACTTGGACTCGATGTCACTGTAGTCCACTGTCTGATCAGTGGAGTTACCTGAAACTAACACCACACACACACACACACTCATCATTCAGCATGTGCCTCTAGTTATACATCTTCAGTAGTTTATGTGGCTTTATATGTGAAAGGCAGAGCAGGATGGGTCTCTCCCAAGGCTTTTTCAAAAAAAAGTTATTTCCTCATCCTACCAAAACAGTTTCGGTTTTCCCTGGCTTTCCCGTGCTCACTGTTGCTGGTAAGACATTATTCTGTGTGCAGCTGCTAAAGGACAGTGTGTACTGTAGAAATCAAATGAAACTGAACTTACTGATCCAGAATCAGGGTATATGCAATGACCTCTGTGTGTGTGTGTGTGTGTGTTTGTGTAGTATGTATGTATTTGTGTGAGTGCGCCTGTGTGTGTGTGTGCGTGTATGCCTGTGAATGTATGTATGTGTGAGTGTGTAGCATGTATGTATTTGTGTGTGCGTGTGTGCATGTGCCTGTGAGTGTATATATATGTGTGTGTGTGTGTGTGTGTGTGTGTGAGCAGCTGCACAATGTGTTAACCATTCACAATGTTAGATGTAGTTAATTCTTTAGAGACCTGCTTCATTTATTCACTTGTTTAGATGGATTTGATTTATTTATTTACTATGCTACATGTGACATTATCTGTAAATACAGTATATGGATTAGTTTATTATTTATATATAATGTTAAAGCTTTGGCAACATTGTGATATACAGTCACGCTAATAAAGCTAGTTTGAAATTGTGTGAGTGAGAGTGTGTGTGTGTGTGTGTGTGTGTGTGTGTGTGTGTGTGTGTGTGTGTGTGTGTGTGTGTGTAAATGTAAAAGATATGCAGAAAAGCAGCACTATAAATATACATTAACATTCATAGATTATTTTGCACAAATGTACAATACATATGTAAACTGGAAACTGCGTTATTTTGAAAGTCAAAAACTTACTAGCAAACACTTCTTCAGTGGAGTTTGGTTCACTCGCAATAAGAGAAAATCCCAATACCAGCAGCCAGAAAGTTTCTTTTCCCATAGTACAGAATCAATAAATAATTTCAATTTTACAGTACAGTATAAATAAATAAAGTTACTGGTCTCAGTCTAAGAGCTAACGGACGTCCGCGTGTTATTTAACTGAACCTGCTGCTGCTGCGCGAGGCATTTATAGCAAACAATGCGTGTTTTTTTCGTGCTCTTCAGCGATTGGGTGAAAGCGTGGGGGGCGTGGTCAACACGCTCAAAGTGGGGCTCTATTAGCAAATCAAATGTGTGAGATTTACATTCCCCATCTGTCAATCACAGGCGGAACGTAAACAACTGCTTCAGTCTTTGTGTTCAGCGTGAAGATTTAAATATTGTGATGCTAAACGCCAAAACACTTCTTGATACACTTTCTCACGTCCCACTTTTTTTTTTTTTGTGATAGAGCCTAAATAATTAAAAAAGGATGGATTTATGCATATAGAGTTTTAATGTTTTTAAAAAAGTCTCTTGTTTACTATTTTAATATATTTTAAAATGTAATTTATTCCTGTGATCAAAGCTGCATTTTCTGAATTTGTCTTCAGTGTCACGTGATCCGTCAGAAATCAAATAACAGCATTTATCAGAATATAAATTAAATTAATAAATATAAATTAATAATTTGTATCAGCAAGGATGCATTAAATTGATCAAATGTGACAGTAAATATACATTTATAATGTCACAAAAGATTCTATTTCATATAAATGCAGTTGTTTTAAACTGTCTACTCATCAAAGAATCATTGATAATAGAGAGAAATATTAATATTTAAATATATAAATGTTTCTTGAGCATCAAATCCTCATATGAGAATGATTTCTGAAGGGTCATGTGACTCTGATAAATTCATTTTGATCACAGAAATAAATTACACTTTACTATATATTCACATAGAAAACAAATATTTTCAATTGTAAAAATATTTCTGTATTTTTGTTGTATTTTTAATCAAATAAATGTAGTTTTGGTAAGCATAAGAGACTTTTTTCAAAAATATAAAATATAAAAAAATATTATCGATTCTAAACTTTTGAACAATTAGTACACAGATGTCTTTTATGACTTTATATTAAGTAGGCAAACTCATTATACATTATATCTGATTGTATTTGTTCAATTTGCTGCATCAGTTGAATTATTGTATTGCTAAGCAGGAAAAAGCTTAATACATTATGATCTGATCTGATCTGATTTTAGCTTTATTTCACATGTTAAAACATCCTAAAGTAATGCCAAGAACTTCAGTTTATCCAGTCGGATCTTATTCTGTTAGCATTTATTTGGGATTTGTTGGGCAAGGGATATTTAATAGGGTCAAAACTGAAGCAATATTCAGATTTAAATATGACAGTGTTTTGATTTATTGTTTGTTTTGCTGCTGATATTATTCTCATTTTTGACTGGGATCTTTATCTCAGGAGAAACATCGGAGAAGCAGGAGACCATCTTTTTAATCTCTATGTCGTTTGATAAGTACGTTTGAGATTTGAACAGTGTTGGCACTGATGCTGTAACGTCTTCTGTCCTCCTTCGGTTTGTGCAACTCTCATATGTGTACACTCTAAACCCGAATAAGTTCCCAGAACTCAAAAAAATTGAGGCAATCGATTGCCTCAAATTTTTTAAGTTGAATAACTTAAAAGTCACAATTTTCCAGAACTTAAAAGGTTGGATTACCTGCTACTTGTACTTTTTGATAACAGTTAAATTAAAGTGCTCATTTAGCTCAACTCAAATATTTGCAGTTATATGACTTACAATTTTCTGTTAAGGCAACTGAATAATTTTCAGTTATTATAACAAAGTTTTGCGTTTTCACAAAACTTTAAAAATAAGTACACAATCACACCATTTTATGTTAACAAAACTCAATTTTTCTTGCTTTGTCTTGTCATTGCTTTAAGTACATGTTAGTCAAATATGTTGAGTTTGTTTCCTTAAAAACAACATTTTGTGGCAATTGAGATCCAGCACGGTTTTAATCAGAAAAGCTGAATAAGTTTTAAAATAGATTGTATGTTAAGTACTTTTTTTTGAGAGGTTTACTCACACACAGACATCAAGAATCAGCCTATGAACCTCAACCATGGTAACATGTTTTATGCCGCAATGCATTATGGGAGCCATGGATGAGTTTTGCATGATGCCCCAGAATGCATTGCGGCATGAATCATGTCACCATTGAGATTCATAGGCTGATTCTTGATCTCTGTGTGTGAGTAAGTCTCGCAGGAGTTAGAAGTGCTTATTGTGTGATGTGTTAAACCGGAGAACAAAACTTATGTACACGTTTTAAAAATCGTTTCGCTTGTAGGCTACATTAAACTGATGACAATAAAAATACAATAAATAAATAAAATAAATACATTTTGTCTTTAACACATTTCAGTTTGCCCCAATTACATTTTTTAAATAGGCTATGGTTGTAATTTATGGATTTTACTTATTGGTTAAGCACTTTGAGATTTTATTGTATTTTAGTATGCGCTATATGAATTAAGTTTATTTTTAAATCATCTCTATTTGAAACGACAGAAATAACAGGACTTCATCACTCTTAGCATGTAATTACTTAGTTCTATTAAGTTGTACTTAATTTATGTTTTTGAGTTATGCTTACTTATTCACAAAAAAGTTCCATTTAATCAAAAAATATTAGTTGAAATTACTCAAAAAGAAGACCATGTTACACCAACTTGAAATTAAGTTAGTAGAACTTTTTCTAAAACTTTGAGTATACACTACTTAATCTATTTAATTAAAATGAACGTTCGGGTTTAAGCTATAGCACATGTGCTGTGTTTGGCTGTTTGTCTGTCATCCTCGTTGAAACATCTTTCATAAAAGTCTAAATCAACAGGTACTTTTTGTTAAACAACAACATTGTGCATGCATAACTGTTTAGATATGTAACGTTTGGGGTTATATGTTGCACTTTCATGCGTTCATGCTCTTTTTTTGTTACCTTTGTTACCTTGTTGAGTTAAGATGATCGCTGGTGTGTAAGGGTTAGGGTTAGGGTTAGGGTTGTTCAATCAAAAGAACCCTTTAGGGTAAAGGTTCTAAATGGAACCTTTTAGGGGTTTATTCATTATCATTTAATTGTTTTGTCTTTTCCGGGATTAAATATTTCATATTATTGACAAACATCAAGACCCTAAAATGTAAAAACGTAATTCACATTAAAAAAGTCACCCATGAATTCTGAAAAAAGCACCCAAAGTGCATAGAAATGTATATATTTATCTAATTTTATGTAGTTAATCAATATCACACGAAGAGTGCCATGTCAGTTTTTCTCCTTCAAAAATCTAAATGTGATATTAATTTACTACAACAGTTTAATAAACAGTAATTTAATTACAATTACAAAATATTGCAGAATAATGTAATATATGAATGAATAATAGCCTAAAGAACCTTTGTGCCAAAAGGGTTCTTTCTTGTCGTTATAGAACCTTTTTAGCTTGAAAGGTTCTTTGGAATTGAGTAAAGAACACTATATGGTTCTAAATAGAACCCCAATGAACCCTTTTTTCTAAGAGTGTATGGTTAAATAAATGTTCAGTAATATCTTCCAAAGATTTTTTTATTTTGTAAATGTTTTATTTTTTCTCTAAATAACGTTGATATGGCAACTAGTAGCCTAAATACACAGAGTTTCGTCATCCTGGCATGTGTGGAAAGTGTTAAACCATGTGTGTTACAGCTAACCCCGTGCTCCCCTATAGCCCTTTATTTTAGGGTTACATTTGAGTATATGAGTAAATTTAAGCAGATGCATGTAAGGTTAGGATTAGGGTTTAGTTGACTGTAATTAGGCATCATTTTCTGTTGCTATAGTGAGTACATGTAACACTGCAGGATAAAGTGTAGAGTTCTTTCAAAGTGATTCACGAACACTAGAGTTCTATTTAGAACCTTTAGAAGAAGAGTGAGCATTTGATAGATCATCCTGTAAAGGGTGTATGTGCTATTTCTATTTACAAGAAATGACACTTGCTTTAATATTTTATATCATGTTTGCATTAATGCAATAAACTGACATTTAAAACGCAGCACAAAACGGTGAAATCTAGGTGTAAACAATGGTCACACAATGATTTACTTGAATTCAACATGAATGTTTTTTTTACAGTGGAGATCTGTTTATTTGATCAAATCCTCCTTCACAGGTTGAGTGTGTTTGATGAGAATCCTCCGAATCATCCTGCAGTGATAAACAGCTTTCAGACCAGCAGCCTCTCTCATTAACAAGCTGTTGTCTATGCTAAAAAATGATGCCACAACTGAGACACAGAAGTAATCTGTACAAAATATCATATTGAATTATACAAATATTGCAATATTATTTTGTTTAGATTATGTTATTCAATTATTATATTGTTAGTAATAATAAATAATAAATTATTACTTTATAAAAGTTTAAGATGGAAAGGGTTTGAGACTAAAAGAAAAAAAATATTGTTGAGAAAGATGAATGTTGTTTTAATGTGACCTTAACAAACATCGGTAACACTGGTTACATGTAAATGCATAAAGATACTTCAAAATTTTACTCAGTAATTACATGTATAATTTACACTGTAACACAGACACCTTGAAATAAAGTGTAACCTCAATTTTTTTTTTTTTTTTTATATTTTAATAATTTTAAATAAAAACCATTCCCTCAGACCCACCCGCAGCTCCGGTCTGACGAAACTCCTGGTGTGTGTGTGTGTGTGTGTGTGTGTGTGTGTGTGTGTGTGTGTGTGTGTGTGTGTGTGTGTGTGTGTGTGTGTGTGTGTGTGATGGGTAGGTTTAGGGGCAGGGGCAGTGTAGGGGGATAGAAAATACGGTTAATACAGTATAAAATGCATTGCGCTATGGAATGTCCCACATTTCAGAAAAACAAACATGTGTGTGTGTGTGTGTGTGTGTGTGTGTGTGTGTGTGTCCCCACAAAGATGGCAATATCCAAATTTTTGTCCTTGTGGGGACATTTTTTGGTCCCCATGAGGAAAACATCTTATAAATCACACTAAGTGATGTTTTTGAAAATGTAAAATGCAGCATGTCTCCTGTGATGGGTAGGTTTAGGGGCAGGGGCAGTGTAAAATGCATTACGCCTATGGAATGTCCCCACAAAACATGGAAACACAACATGTGTGTGTGTGTGTGTGTGTGTGTGTGTGTGTGTGTGTGTGTGTGTGTGTGTGTGTGTGTGTGTGTGTGTGTGTGTGTGTGTGTGTGTGTGTGTGTGTGTGTGTGTGTGTGTGTGTGTGTGTGTGTGTGTGTGTGTGTGTGTCAGAGAACAGATGAAGCGCTTCTCTTCTGAGTCCTGAGGGTTTGAGACTGTAGTGAAGAGTGTCGCCGCTAGAGGGCAGCCGTCGATCAGCACATCCTTCCGTTCCAACATTTGACTTCTGCTTCAGGAAAAATGTCATTTCTACATGACTAAGGGTTGCAGAGTTTAACATATTGTATAAAATCTGCTTTTTTATTTACGTAAACTCTAAGAATGTAATACGTTTTTGTTTTTTTGTTGACAACAGTGGACTCATTCAAAATATTACTAAAAACTACTACAATATTAAGTGTATTTTATTTATTTTAAATATGTGTATATTGCATAACTAAATTCGTTCATATCACAGAATATAAAAATTGACTGAAATGGTCCATAGTTCATCCAAAAATGAATTTACAGACTCTTAAGTTCAAAACAATAATTCTCTTTTTCTGGAGCGCAAAAGAAAGTTTGGGGAGTCATTTCCATTCAAATATAAAGAGCATGACCTGTCCCTTTAAGAGTGTGAACTAATGCTCTCATGATGCAGTTTTTAATGCACTGTTGGTCAATATGTTCGTAATATGTGGAATATGATGAAATGTGACACGGAGGAATGTCGTTTAGTTTTCCTTCAGGTCCTGTTAGGAGATGTTTTATGACTTTGGCATTTAATCTTACCACTTCACATAAATGAATGCAGACTGAAACTATATGATCTCCATTTCTGGGGCTCATTATTTGAAGAAGATGATCAAAATGATCCGTGCTGTTTTAGGTTACTGCAGTAAAACCTGGAGAAAGTGGGACGGATCTTTTCTTCTGTATGTTTAATGTATCAGCACTTTGAATGCTGTATGAAATATTACATGTGGACAGACTGTAAGTGTGATGTTGCTGTTTGAGCACATATATGATCATCCTCGGGTGAGGGACCCCATCCTGACATTTAAAAGACATCTGACTTTTACAAACACCCAATTAATATACGCTACAAATATTCATATTATCTAACATTAGTTTCTTTTAAGTTGCTTTATGATATATCTTTACTCACTATAATAATAATGTACTGTTAAATGTGTCATTGATTTCAGTCTAGTTTGAGTGTGTGAAATAAATAAATAACAGAATGTTAAATTAATATATAATATAAAAATTACATTTAAAATAAATAAATTAATAAAATATTATTAAAATACTATTTTATATTAATTTAATAGATTTAATAAATGTAATTTATTTTCTTACATTTTATTATGTTGATTTAACATTTAATCACTTATTTATCTATCTGAATCTAATTTATTTATGTACTTTAATACGTGTGTGTGTGTACTAATATTATGTATTATTATATATTATTATTTAATGTTATTATTATTACTACATTCATATTTTCACAGTTTTACTTTAGGCTTTTTCACATTTATTTTTTCCATTTTTATGTTACTTTAACATTCAAATATTTTTATTTTTATTTTTTTTCTTTATTTATTCTCTAGACTTTTACGCAAATTTGATAGTAAATCAAGCACATTTATTTAAATATATTATTTATTTTGTATATTTTTATCATATATAAATGTAATAACTGGTTTATTTATTTTAATCTCATTTATTTATTTACATTTTTATATTGTTTTTCTTTAGATGTTTCAACGGACCCCCTGTCACTCCTTTGGCCCCCAGTTTGAAAAGCCTCCTAAAAGAGCTTGACCAATCATAACACACTGCTCCAGCCGACCAATCGGAGCACAGTGTGCGTTTCAGAAGGCGGGGCTTCATAGAGACAGGAACTAAACAGAGCGTTACTGACAGACTGGGAAGAGAGGAGCCGCAACAATGGAGAATATGAGGAATAATCAACATTAAAGCAGGAAAACCTGTTTTAATAGACCCTGAAAACAACATCAAGACTTTAAAAAAAGAGCGTAATTGGTCCTCTTTAAAGTCCTGCTCTTTAAAATGATAAACAAAGAAATACAGGAGAGTCAGTTAAAGCGCAAACTTGTAACAGTTGATTCATTTAAGATGCGTTTTCTTATAATAACATCTCAGTCTCATACTGGTATTGTGAAACACATTCAGTTCTTTTTGCAATGTGTGTGTGTGTGTGTGTGTGTGTGTGTGTGGTGTGAGATGTTTGGCTGAAGACAGGCCTCATCAGCTGCATTACTGTCATATCTCATCATGACTTACACGTCCAGCTCATGTAATATGAACTCATGCTCCGTTCTGAAGGAGTGACTCACGGTCTGCGGCAGGATCACAATGCTCACGCTGACCTCTACCTCCAAAACCCCTTACAAGGGGAATAAAACACCTCAGGATCAGGGTCTCTCCAAGTCACGTGAAGCAGAAGGAAGAATGTTTTCCTCCCTGAGGTCTCAGACGGCTCATCCTGCCTCGCTATGACCCTCGTAAAGCGGCTTGATTTAACGCTGTCTGTCTGATTTACTCTGTAGAAACTGTGTGAAAGTGTCTCGAAACACCAGAGTTACTGCAGTTGGATCATAAAGAGGTCTAAGTCTGTTTTGTTTTTTGATTTTTATATGACAGCACTGACCAGTACCACATTAACAATACTATTTTGGTGGGAACTACACTCAAACATTTTTTTTTTTTAAGATTTATGCAATTTAATTAATAGCAAAATTCCATCAAATTTAATTCAATAATGCATTTTAATTGAATAACGGAACAATCAATTATTCAATTAAAATATGTAAGGATTATTCAATTCAATTTGATGGAATTTTTTTGATGGAAATCAGGCCTTGCAATATAAGAATATCCTGTAAGTTTCAGAGCTGAAAACATTCTTGTTAGTCAAAGAAAAGCTTTTATTGACACCAGGCCCAGAAAACACTTGACGTCGTCGTATGCTGAAGCACGGCCTCGACATAAGATGAACAACGCCTGATTCTGTCCACCGACTCGTACCACTGACATGACATAGGCCTACATAGAGCTAAACCAGATCCAACTTCCAAGCAATAAACATACCACATAAGCTTCCTTTGGATTCTAATACTTTGAATGCATGGATGAATTATTTTTAATGAAGATCCAGCTCACGTGGGGAAGACATTGCACGTTTGTTCCTTCATTTCACCAGGGATTTGTTTGTAAACAAGAGACTGGATTTGCAGACAGGATGAGATTACGTGAATGAATGAAGCAATGTGTGTTTTTATATGTGATAGTATTGCATTGTTATTGTTTGATATAGATCTATTGATTATGTGTACGTGTCTTACTGAACATGCACGCTGTCAAAGGCTGGAGAATCCTTTATTTGTGGTGTTGTTGGTTCACTGCGATTCAGGATCAGACTCGGACATGTCTTGGCTCAGGGCTCGCAAATCCCAACGTCCCAGGGCTGTGTGTTTTCCAGACAGGCTACTAAAACGTATCACCGACCGGCGATGGGCTATCTTATAATATCAAAATAACATTCATTTCTTGATGTGCGTTGTTCACTCTCTTGACTTGATATTTGAAGAAAAAAATACAAGCAGGGAAGTTTTGATCATGCTGTCTGTAACGTACTTGGCGCGTGCACGTGTGAGTGTGTGTGTGATGCACAGTTTGCACTTACATCCACCGATCGGGCGGGCCAAGTAATAAAAAAATAACATTCCAATCAATCGCGGGTGGATGAGATAAATCATTGTGCTTGTCTGATAAAGACGTTTTGCGTTTCCCCACACTCTTTCAAAACAATTCCCACACTGTAAAATCCAATTAGTAAACCTTAATTAAAAAAAGCATGCAAACCATGATTGCCTTGAAAAAACTCATGCTTGAAAGTGAAATAGGAATGGTATGTAGAACTAACAAGTGACTGTCAAGTTTTGTACACTCACAAGACAGTTCCAGTAACTTAATAATTTACTTTAGATGTACTTGTCTTAGTATAGTCTACTCAGAATTACTATTTTTAACAACTAAATAATTTCAAGTAAAATTACTTTATGAGTATTCCTAACTCATTAATGCAAGTTGTGCTAAGGTGATGATTTTTGCATACAACTTGGAATTACTGAGTTTACTTTCCCACCAAGCAAAGTTATGTCCAAAAGCCATCTTTTCAACATCTTTGTCCCTAGAAACAAACACTGAAAAGACGTCCACTAATGCTTGTTATAGCACTATATTGATCAATTTATCCTGAAAATTGACCAAAAAAATAGAAGGTGCACCAAACGTTTTGAAAAAATATTTCAGAAAGTCACACACAAACATCAACATTTGGCCTATGATTCACAACAATGGTGACAAGTTTCATGCTGCAATGCATGATGGGTGGCTTCATAGTACAAAACTCATGCTTGATTCCCAAGCTTTTTTGATTTGATTGTCACCGTTGTTGTGAATCATAGGCCAAATCTTGATGTCGGTGTGTGACTTTGTAATATATTTGCTCAAAATGTTGGGTGCACATACTTTTTTTTTTCATCATCCTTCAAGATAATTGATCCTCTTAATACTATTGATTTGCAATTACAAAAGGAATATATGTCCACAATGAGTACATTTGAACTGTTTAACCTTGAGGTTCCATGAACGGCACGAAACTCTCAGGCAAACAATTGAGTAAACTGTTATTTTCACCCTGTTGACTGTAACTCAACAAAATTGAATGTATGATCATGCATTTTGTCTTGTTGTCGGGGGCAGGTGTTGGGGGGTGGGGGTATATAATAAAAATATATTCAGTCATTTTTCAGTCTAAAGTTTGGGTTTTGAAAGAAGTCTATTTTTTCTCACCAAAGCTGCATTTATTATTTGATGAAAAATACAATAAATTCACTAATATTGTGAGATATTTTTACCATTTAAAACAGCTGTTCTCTATGTGAATATATCATCAATGTTGAAAACAGTTGTGCTGAAATATAATGTTTATGGACACATTGTTTTTCAGGATTCTTTGATGAATATAACGTTCAAAAGAACAGCATTAGAAACTTTTGTAACATTATAAGTGTCTTTACTGCCACTTTTGATCAATTTAATGCATCTTTGCTAAATAAAACTCTTCAGAAACATATATATTCCAAATATTCTGCCTGTATTTTGGGTATTTTTCAAACTTCTTCTTCTTAATGAGCATGGAGTCTCCAGAATGCGTTCTGAATATGCTGCACAGTGTAACGGACAGTCATAAGATGTTCCATGGACGGAGAAGCACAACCCCTGAACTTTAAACATGATTGTGAATGAAGGATGTTGACGGGTCTGAGGCTCCTCTGGGTACGATGGAAGCTTGTGAGCTCAGAGATATAATAAGCTTTAACACATTCAACTACAACTCATATTGAGATCTTGTAGCTCAACGAACAGAGCTGGTAAAGTTTACAGCTTAAATGGATTGTAAGTTCATTTGGATTCAAGTGTCGGATGAATGAACTTGCTGTCATTGAGGTCTTAACTTATGGAGCTGATGATTCTGTTATGTCATTTCAACTTAAATTATTTTTAAAGTGACTTTAAAAGGGGACGCCTGCCTTTACATGCACATGAACTTTAATGACATCCCATTCTTAATCCGTAGGGTTTAATATGGAGTCAGCCCACCCTTTGCAGCTCTAACAGCTTCAGATCTTCCGGGAAGGCTTTCCACAAGGTTTAGGAGTGTGTTTATGGGAATTTGACCATTCTTCTAGAAGCGCATTTGTGAGGTCAGGCACTGATGTTGGACGAGAAGGCCTGGCTCGCAGTCTCCGCTCTAATTCATCCCAAAGGTGTTCTATCGGGATGAGGTCAGGACTCTGTGCAGGCCAGTCAAGTTCCTCCACACCGAACTCACTCATCCATGTCTTTATGGACCGACGCTTTGTGCACTGGAGCGCAGTCATGTTGGGACAGGAAGGTCCCCAAACTGTTCCCAAAAAGCATGAAATTGTCCAAAATGTCTTGGTCTGCTGAAGCATTAAGAGTTCCTTTCACTAAAACTAAGGGGCCAAGCCCAACCCCTGAAAAACAACTCCACACCATAATCCTCCCTCCACCAAACTTTACACTTGACACAATGCAGTCAGGCAAGTCCTGTTCTCCTGGCAACCACCAAACCCAGACTCGTCCATGAGATTGTCAGACAGAGAAGCGTGATTGGTCACTCAGAGAACATGTCTCCTCTGCTCTAGAGTCCAGTGGTGGCGTGCTTTACCCCACTGCATCCCACACTTTGCATTGCACTTGGTGATGTAAGGCTTGGATGAGCTGCTCGGCCATGGAAACCCATTCCATGAAGCTCTCTACACACTGTTCCTGAGCTCATCTGAAGGCCACAGGAGTTTGGAGGTCTGTACAAAGATGGCGACTTCTGCACAATGTGTCCCTCAGCATGTGCTGATCCAGCTCTGTGATTTTATGTGGCTGTTGTTCCCAATTGCTTCCACTTTGTTATAATCCCACTAACAGTTGAGTGTGGAATATTTAGTAGAGAGGAAATTTCATGATTGGACCTATTGCACAGGCGGCAACCTATCCCGGTCCCACGCTTGAGTTCACTGAGCTCCTGAGAGCGAGCCATTCTTTCACAAATGTGTGTAGAAGCGTCTGCATGCCTTGTGCTTGATTTATACACCTGTGGCCATGAAGGGATTGAACACCTGAACTCTGGGATTTGGAGGGGTGTCCCAATACTTTTGGCAATATTGTGTATGTATGTGCATATTATTTCAGTCAATGTATATTTTATTTCAAGCAATAAAAGTGTTTTTTATTTATGGTTTTAGTTGTTGTCAACATGATAACCCTGTGTGTGTGTGTGTGTGTGTGTGTGTGTGTGTGTGTGTGTGTGTGTGTGTGTGTGTGTGTGTGTGTGTGTGTGTGTGTGTGTGTGTGTGTGTGTGTGTGTGTGTGTGTGTGTGTGTGTGTGTGTGTGTGTGTGTGTGTGTGTGTGTGTGTGGACTGGTAATCCCTACGGTATGGGGACAAAATGTCCCCACAAAGATGGCAATATCCAAAATCCTTGTCCTTGTGGGGACATTTTTGGGTCCCCATGAGGAAAACATCTTATAAATCACACTAAGTGATGTTTTTGGAAAATGTAAAAATGGAGCATGTCTCCTGTGATGGGTAGGTTTAGGGGCAGGGCAGTGTGTGTGTGTGTGTGTGTGTGTGTGTGTGTGTGTGTGTGTGTGATGGGTAGGTTTAGGGGCAGGGGCAGTGTAGGGGGATAGAATATATAGTTTATACGGTATAAAATGCATTACGCCTATGGAATATCCCCATAAAACATGTAAACACAACATGTGTGTGTGTGTGTGTGTGAGTGAGTGTGTGTGTGTGTGTGTGTGTGTGTGTGTGTGTGTGTGTGTGTGTGTGTGTGTGTGTGTGAGTGTGTGTGTGTGTGTGTGTGTGTGTGTGTGTGTGTGTGTGTGTGTGTGTGTGTGTGTGTGTGTGTGTGTGTGTGTGTGTGTGTGTGTGTGTGTGTGTGAGTGAGTGTGTGTGTGTGTGTGTGTGTGTGTGTGTGTGGCAGCTGAAATGCATTTGTAGTGCAAGAGATGTTTACAGTGTTTGCCGTCTGTCTCGGGCTTCATTCTCAGGACCTCAGCTATGCTCTTGACTCACAGTATCAAATCGGTCTATTCCCAAGGTGCCCACATGCTTTTTGGGGTGTTTTTACCATATAAGGGCATGAGGAGAGTGGATGCACTTCCTGTGGGAGGATCTTTTTCCCTCATGCTTTCCTCACTGCACTTTTAACACTTCTTGCAATTTCTGAAATCAAGAAAACCTTTTGGCCATGTGACCAGTCGACAATAATAGCAGGCAATAAAATTTAGCTCCTTCAAACTGCATGGAAGAAAATAAAGATGAAGTTAAAACTCATCTCTCATTTATATCAATCAAAGGTGGTTGGTACAATCAAATGTTTTTGAAGCCTCTTCTGCTCATCAAGGCTTTATTTGATCAAAAATGCAGTAAAAACACTGAAATATTATTACAATTTAAAATAACTGCTTAATATTTGAATATGTAATTTAGTCCATGTGATCAAAGCTGAATTTATCATCATTACTCCAGTCTTCAGTGTCACATGGTCCTTCAGAAATCACTCTGATATGATGATTTGATGTTCAAGAAACATTTATGATTATATTTTCAGGATTCTTTGATGAAAGTTCCAAAAGAACCTTTGGAATCTTTTGTAACATAATAAATGCCTTTACTGTCTTTTGATCTTTTTAATGTGTCCTTGCTGAATAAAAGTATGCATTTCTTTTGTTTTTAAAATCGTACTGACCCCAAACTTTATTACATTTTTTAAATAGTGTATATGTTATTTATTCAGTTACTGAGCTATACTGATCCTCAAAGCAATACATGTTTCTCACGAGACTCTTGTGCGACTCAGATCCGTCACTCATTCCCGCAGGATTACCACAGTTGTTGTGGTGCACTAGGCTTTTAAAAATGTTATCGTTTCATTATGGGCTGTATTTTAAGACTCAGCAGCTGTTACATTTCCTCAGACTGTCACCTGTCACCTTTCTGAGCGGAGCATCTCCAGACCATCATCTCCACGAGCTGCTGAATATCATGAGATCTATGAGGTTATGCACAGACAGTCATTATTTCAAAATAAACCCTGGCAGGGGGATTGGGTTGAATGTGCCTTGTATCATTAATCTGTGATGGCGACTAACCATGTAAATAAATAAATAAATAAATAAATAAATAAATAAATAAATAGATAGATTATGTGATTATGTTGTTTACGTAAGAATTAAAGAGATTGCAGAACACCAATTGCCTGGGACAAATTATCAATTTAATAATAATTCTATTATCCAGAATAAATAGAAAACACAAGTCTTATGTCAAGCCCATGCACACAAACATTCCCATCTCAGACTTTTCCTTGGCTCAGACTTCCACTGTTTCCATCCTGTCACGTTTCCCCATGTCTCTGTTATTAATCAACCACTCGACTGTACATCAGACTGTAAGAGGACAGCAGGGAACGCCATTGATAAAGGTTTTACATTAAAAAAAATAGATCATGCAAACCATGAGTGTTTTATACACATACATACTAAAATCCCCACATACATTTTAGATAAGATTTTTGAGCAAATTGTTTTGTTTACATATTTGTTTTGATTATTATTACATAAATAATATAAACAAATATATGAATAATATCTATAATTTACTATTACAATATAAATACAATATAAATTATATATATTATTTATTTAGCCTATGTAATTGTGTGTGTGTGTGTGTGTGTGTGTGTGTGTGTGTGTGTAGGCCTATATATGCACACACACACACACACACACACACACACACACAACACACACACACACACACACACACACACACACACACACACACACACACACACACACACACACACACACACACACACTGAGATTTTTGTCCAACATGTACATTTCTGAATGAAACAGGAAATGTATGTATTTCAATATTGTAAAATCCCCTCAAATTGAGTTGAATAATCCTTTTATTTTGAATTAATAATTTAAATAATTTTAATTTTAATTAATAATTTTTAAAAAACTCTTTAATGGAACAATTGAACAAAATGTAAACATATTTACAATGTGACTGACATATACAAAATGATTTATTACACTTTTTTTACTCGGTTAAAATTCTATCTGAATAATATGTAAGGATTAATCAATTCAATTTGATGGAATTTTTAAATTTGTAAATCTTAAAACAGGCTTTTTTTTGTTGTTGGTGTGATTTGCTAAATAATGAAATTTGACTATTTATTATATTGACTAAATCATGAAAATCATGGGTGTTAAATACCAGAGATCATGTCAGAAAGTCAGATCAAGCTCTTTCGAAGCTCATTGATAAGGGTTTGTTTTAAAGGGTGAGTTTGAGTTGTTGAATGAAGCATGAGGAGCCATAAACCCTCATCCAGAAGATCCCGTCTCACTCCTAATATGGGAATCGGCTGACTTTGAGACATTCTGTGGGTAAAAGGTTTGGTTGAGGAGGGGGTACGGTACATTTTGGTGTGTGTGTGTGTGTGTGTGTGTGTGTGTGTGTGTGTGTGTGTGTGTGTTGAGGCCACCAGGGAACGAGGCTGATCTCCTCAAACTCAGGTTTAAACCACCGGCTCAGCGTTACATTTCAGTGTGGACTCTCCCCGCTCTCCGGCGTCACTCCACCTCCTCCTCTGCGCTGTGATCTCTCTCTTTCTCCAGTAGCTCTCAGTTTCTTCTTCCTTCTCTCTCTGGTAAGACTCTCCAAGAGCAAACACAGCAAAATGGAGGCGATCAAGAAGAAGATGCAGATGCTGAAGCTGGATAAGGAGAACGCCATCGACCGGGCGGAGCAGTCCGAGTCTGATAAGAAATCAGCGGAGGACAAATGCAAACAGGTGAGAGGAGGACATCGGATCGATGACAAGAACTGAGGAATGCTGTCAGACGAGAATACTTCTGTTTTACTTTGAGATTTATTTCAAAGTTATTTCAAAGTTTGGATTCACATTAATGAGATTGTGTTTATCTATCTATCTATCTATCTATCTATCTATCTATCTATCTATCTATCTATCTATCTATCTATCTATCTATCTATCTATCTATCTATCTATCTATCATCTATCTATCTATCTATCTATCTATCTATCTATCTGTCTGTCTGTCTGTCTGTCTGTCTGTCTGTCTGTCTGTCTGTCTGTCTGTCTGTCTGTCTGTCTGTCTGTCTATCTATCTATCTATCTATCTATCTATCTATCTATCTATCTATTTCTCTGTCTGTCTGTCTGTCTGTCTGTCTGTCTATCTATCTATCTATCTATCTATCTGTCTGTCTGTCTGTCTGTCTGTCTGTCTGTCTGTCTGTCTGTCTGTCTGTCTGTCTGTCTATCTATCTATCTATCTATCTATCTATCTATCTATCTATCTATCTATCTATCTATCTATCTATCTATCTATCTGTTTGTCTGTCTGTCTATCTATCTATCTATCTATCTATCTGTCTGTCTGTCTGTCTGTCTGTCTGTCTGTCTGTCTGTCTGTCTGTCTATCTATCTATCTATCTATCTATCTATCTATCTATCTATCTATCTATCTATCTGTCTGTCTGTCTGTCTGTCTGTCTGTCTGTCTATCTATCTATCTATCTATCTATCTATCTATCTATCTATCTATTTCTCTGTCTGTCTGTCTGTCTGTCTGTCTGTCTGTCTGTCTGTCTGTCTATCTATCTATCTATCTATCTATCTGTCTGTCTGTCTGTCTGTCTGTCTGTCTGTCTGTCTGTCTGTCTATCTATCTATCTATCTATCTATCTATCTATCTATCTATCTATCTATCTATTTATCTATCTGTTTGTCTGTCTATCTATCTATCTATCTATCTATCTATCTATCTATCTATCTATCTATCTATCTATCTATCTATCTATCTATCTATCTATCTATCTATCTATCTATCTATCTATCTATCTATCTATCTATCTATCTATCTATCTATCTATCTATCTATCTATCTATCTATCTATCTATCTATCTATCTACCTGAATTCAGCCTATAGTAACATGGTTAAATGAAATAGCCAATATCAGCCAAAGAAACCTCTAATTCTAAATATTTTTTCCCAATATGCAGCTTGAATAGTTTAAGGTGGGATAGTTTAGGAACTCTGGCTTCATTCCCAGACATTCCAGGCATTAGAACCCAACGAGGGATGGTATAGAGGGCTATAGGGAGCAGGGAATAATCCAGAAGTGTGCCAGCTGTTTCTCTGCATGGGCCTGAATGTGTTTGGAGTTGTTTACATGTCTCTGGAGTACAGCATCCCACAAACCTCTCGACATTCCCAAACACTCCGGCGCTATATCATGCCTGTACTCCAAACATTCTCAGTTCACTCAAGGCCATTTTAAAGGGGCTATATGTAAGGATTTTTATGTATTCATAATTTTATTAGTAGTAGTATTAGTAGGCTATTAGTATTAGTATTGCCAATGTGTGAACAGATTTTAATGAAACCTAAAAAAACGACTGATTTTACCGTTTTTTTCTCAGTCGCTTTGGTGCATTTCTCACATCACTCTTTACATTTGCACAACCGTTAATGCAGTTCTCAAAACAATTAGTACAAACTGCAAAACCTAGTTGATAACCTGCAAAAGCGTGTCACACTGACTTGCTCAAAATGAATAGCTCATTCCTCAAAAGCAAGTATTCATGTCAATTAAAGTGTCAGTGTCATCAAGATGAAAAGTCCTGACACCATTGTTTATTACTAGATTTGTCATGTTTTCATTATGACAGTTTACACTGTACAGGTCCTTCTAAAAATTAGCATATTGTGATAAAAATTCATTATTTTCCATAATGTAATGATAAAATTAATCTTTCATATATTTTAGATTCATTGCACACCAACTAAAATATTTCAGGTCTTTATTGTTTTAATACTGATGATTTTGGCATACAGCTCATGAAAACCCAAATATATGCACACACACACACACACACACACACACACACACACACACACACACACACTGAATCAACTAATTAACTCTAAACACCTGCAAAAGATTCCTGAGGCTTTTAAAAACTCCCAGCCTGGTTCATTACTCAAAACCGCAATCATGGGTAAGACTGCCGACCTGACTGCTGTCCAGAAGGCCATCATTGACACCTCAAGCGAGAGGGTAAGACACAGAAAGACATTTCTGAACCAATAGGCTGTTCCCAGAGTGCTGGATCAAGGCACCTCAGTGGGAAGTCTGTGGAAGGAAAAAGTGTGGCAAAAACGCTGCACAACGAGAAGAGGTGACCGGACCCTGAGGAAGATTGTGGAGAAGGACCGATTCCAGACCTTGGGGACCTGCGGAAGCAGTGGACTGAGTCTGGAGTAGAAACATCCAGAGCCACCGTGCACAGGCGTGTGCAGGAAATGGGCTACAGGTGCCGCATTCCCAGGTCAAGCCACTTTTGAACCAGAAACAGCGGCAGAAGCTCCTGACCTGGGCTACAGAGAAGCAGCACTGGACTGTCACTCAAATTTTGCATGTCATTCGAAATCAAGGTCCCAGAGTCTGGAGGAAGACTGGGGAGAAGGAAATGCCAAAATGCCTGAAGTCCAGTGTCAAGTACCCACAGTCAGTGATGGTCTGGGGTGCCATGTCAGCTGCTGGTGTTGGTCCACTGTGTTTTATCAAGGGCAGGGTCAATGCAGCTAGTTATCAGGAGATTTTGGAGCACTTCATGCTTCCATCTGCTGAAAAGCTTTATGGAGATGAAGATTTCGTTTTTCAGCACGACCTGGCACCTGCTCACAGTGCCAAAACCACTGGTAAATGGTTTACTGACCATGGTATTACTGTGCTCAATTGGCCTGCCAACTCTCCTGACCTGAACCCCATAGAGAATCTGTGGGATATTGTGAAGAGAAAGTTGAAAGACGCAAGACCGAACACTCTGAATGAGCTTGTGGCCGCTATCAAGCATCCTGGGCCTCCATAACACCTCAGCAGTGCCACAGGCTGATCGCCTCCATGCCACGCCGCATTGAAGCAGTCATTTCTGCAAAAGGATTCCCCACCAAGTATTGAGTGCATAACTGAACATAATTATTTGAAGGTTGTGTATTAAAAACACTTTTCTTTTATTGGTCGGATGATATATGCTAATTTTTGTAGATAGGAATTTTGGGTTTTCATGAGCTGTATGCAAAATCATCAGTATTAAAACAATAAAAGACCTGAAATATTTCAGTTGGTGTGCAATGAATCCAAAATTTATGAAAGATTAATTTTTATCATTACATTATGGAAAATAATGAACCTTTATCACAATATGCTAATTTTTTTAGAAGGACTTGTAAATGTTTTCCAATGCAAAAATTCAGATCTTGGTGACACTTACTGAAAATGCTCAAGACGGCACTATATACTATTTCCACAGCCATTTGAAAAATACAGTAAAGTTACACATTACTGTTAGTGAGGTAACTGAGTACAAGACACTGAATATGTACGTTTCACATTTGTACTGCATATGCTCTTTGCAATTCTAATTTGTTCACAGCATTGAAGAAAAAATACACCCTTCTTTACAACAAACATAAACTCCCTTTGGGTAGAGCTGTGCACAACTGTAAACAACATTGCATTACATATTCAAACTGAACAACATAGTACTGTAATCATTTATGCACATCCAGACGTTCCTCTCTGTCTGGCCACATAACTTCATCTACATCACAGCGAATATCATCTCTTGCAATGCAGCGAGGAAAGTATCTCCTCGAGTTTCAGGGAAAAAAAAGATTTTAAAAAATGTGTAACATTTGCCTGACAGATTTTGACAATTAGTTCAACATTTTTGTATGTAATGACTCAAGCAATGAAATGAGGACTATTCGTTTTATATGGAATATTCAGCATTCATAAGCATAGTTAGCTTTGACTGACATGACATAAGCAAATTATAATGTTATAAAACAGCAGAGAGTTGTATGAAACCAATCGATGCATGTCCAAAAGCATTTGTAATTTTTTGGAAGGACTGAGAAACTGCTACTATGAAGTGCACAAATGACTAAATGTTGTGGAGGTCGAACTAACCCACATGAACAAATACTATAGTAGTAAAATTACAGTAAATATTACTATAGTGTTTTTGAACCATACTATAGTAAATTGTAGTATATTATAGTATTTACTACACTTTGTTAATTTACTGTAGTATATTTACTATAGTACGGTTCAAAAACACTATAGTATTTACTAGAGTAATTTTACTATAATATAATATATAATATTTTTTAATGTGGAAACTGTTGTGCAAATGTAAAGAGTGATGTGAGAAATGCACCAAAGCGACTGAGAAAAACTGTAACGTTCAGGATAATGCAAAAAGAGCAAATCTTTACTGTAATGTCAATGCATCAAGCACAGAAAAGGATTAATTCACACATATCCAGATCTATACAGTCTCTAGTCTCAAATATACTTTATAATCGAGCTATCATAACAGTGTTCGTTTTAATGACCTCTGTCGACACGATGCCGGTGAATCACAGCTGGTGTAAACATATCCACATCGCTATGATCAGATGATTTATCCACAGTTTCTCACCGATGGCATTTTTGTTGTGTTTATATTGTTATTGAGAGGAAAGCGAGCAGGCGCGAACATATGTACATATTCATAAACGTCACTCGTCTGGATTTGCGTGTATCACTGCAAAGGGATTTATAACTTATTTTACTTCCAAGTGAAGATGAACAAAAAACTTCGCAGTGAGTATATAAGGGCACTGAGTCTCGGGTGCATTACGCATTATCATCCAAACACGAACAGTAAGTTTCTGGCTGCAGTTCACTTAACGGCCACAGATGTCACTAATAACAAGGATTTCTCAATTCTACATAATAGGGGAGAGTGGGGCTGGTTGGGTCAAGGGTTGGTTGGCACACAGTTAAATTCTAGTAAACTAGAGGGTGCTGCCACAAAAATATAACATTAAAATGACTGCCGTCTTGACCTGAACACACCCATTTACTAAAATCATCCAAATGTCACTAACTATTGAGGTGAGGACAACTTTTCTATTTTACAGTGTCAAAACAAAAAAAACCTTCCCCCCACTAAATACATTTTAGAAATATGATAGATAGAGCTATATAAAATGTAAGGATTCCAGTTTATAGAGATATGAGTCATCTATAATGTGATATGACATTTAAAAGTCCCTGATGAGCTATGCTATGTCGATAACATCATTTCAGTAAAGAGGTGTGTCCTAATATGGGTGGGGTTGGTTGACACACTGATTTGGGGGTTGGTTGACACTATGTTTGACACATGTGCCAACATAATTATATATATATATATATATATATATATATATATATATATATATATATATATATATATATATATATATATATATATATATATATATATATATAATATACATATTATATGTTGTATGTTTATAATTATAATTATACTTTACAGTTTTATCGGGAATGTATGTTTAATGATCATGAACATAAACTTATGTATGAAAAATGGTCAGAAAATATTTAAGAACAATAGACAGGAAAGATCCCAGCGCAGATTATGCTAGACACAGCCAGACAGGTGAAGACTAAAAACAAAAGTATTAGGAGCACAGCAAAGGACATCAAAATACCATTCAGCACACTGAGCAGATATTTTGCTTGAATGTTTGAATTAAATGCTCAAGTTCTTTATATTTATCACCTCATTCTTTGTGACTATAGCATCTGTGCAAACCAACCCCATTGCATGTGCCAACTTACCCCCATACTGGGGCTGGTTGGCACAAGTGCACAACATGACTTTAATTATGAATAGAAAACAAATAGGAATAATTTGTGAACATTACATTTATCTGTTGATTAGCTGAGATCTTAACCTTTCAGTTGTTACTGGTTAGACTTTTTTAACATATAGCATGCCTGAGAAATATTACAGAGAGTGAAAAGTGTGCCAACCAACCCCGCCTCCCTACACAGTTTAAAGAGATTTTCTTATAGAACAAACATTCAAGTCATGGCTGACATTTTATGAATTTGCCTATATCAAGCAAAAAATAAATATATAATTCATGCTAGATCTGATTTGTAATAGGCTATATTTATAGCTGTTTACTGGAGGTGTTAATGGAATGTAAGCGATGATTCCAGATTCTAGAATTAGAATTACACACACAGAATTCCAGCACAGATCCGCTCTACATGCATGTGTCAGACAGAATGAATCCCCTCTCAGTCTGGCAGCACATTAACCGAGGCAGACATCACTGATGTTTGACGGGAATATCAGCATCTCTGATGACATGCATTGATCACAGTTTAATAATGCAGAGCTGTGTGCTTCATATTCATGGCCTGTCGAGAGTCGTGTAGTTGCATGATCTGAAAATACACTCAGCTATTAACACATGAACATGAACTTTCTCGAAAGGGCAATGAAGGTTAAACAATGATAAATGATATCACTTTCATTTGCTATCTATCTCTATCTATCTATCTAATCTATATTGCCAAAAGTATTGGGACGCCCTTCTAAATCCCTGAATTCAGGTGTTCAATCACTGCATGGACACAATCAAGCACTAGGCAAGCAGACGCTTCTACACACATTTGTGAAAGAATGGCTCGCTCTCAGGAGCTCAGTGAACTCAAGCGTTGGACCGGGATAGGTTGCCGCCTGTGCAATAAGTCCATTCGTGAAATTTCCTCTCTACTAAATATTCCACGCTCAACTGTTAGTGGGATTATAACAAAGTGGAAGCAACTCCGAACAACAGCAACTCCGCCACAAAGAGGTAGGACAGGTAAAATCACAGAGCGGGGTCGGCACATGCTGAGGGTCAAAGTGCGTAGAAGTTGCCAAATTTCTGCAGAGTCAATCGCTCCTGTGGCCTTCAGATGAGCTCAAGAACGGTGTGTAGAGAGCTTCATGGAATGGGTTTCCATGGCCGAGCAGCTCATCCAAGCCTTACATCACCAAGTGCAATGCAAAGCGTGGGATGCAGTGGGGTAAAGCACGCCACCACCGGACTCTAGAGCAGAGGAGACGTGTTCTCTGGAGTGACCAATCACGCTTCTCTGTCTGACAATCCCATGAGTCTTTGTTTGGCGGTTGTCAGGAGAACAGGACTTGCCTGACTGCATTGTGTCAAGTGTAAAGTTTGGTGGCGGGGGGATTATGGGGTGGGGTTGTTTTTCAGGGGTTGGGCTTGGCCCCTTAGTTCCAGTGAAAGGAACTCTTAATGCTTCACCAAGACCTTTTGGACAATATCGTGCTCCCAACTTTGTGGGAACAGTTTGTGGATGGCCTCTTCCTGTCCCAACATGACTGCGTTCCAGTGCAAAAAAGCGTCAGTCCATAAAGACATGGATGAGCGAGTTTGGTGTGGATGAACTTGACTGGCCTGCACAGAGTCCTGACCTAATCCTGATAGAACACCTTTGGGATGAATGCGCAAAGATTCCCATAAACACACTCCTAAACCTTGAGGAAAGCCTTCTCAGAAGAGTTGAAGCTGTTAGAGCTGCAAAGGGTTGGCCGACTCCATATTAAACCCTACGGATTAAGAATGGGATGTCATTAAAGTTCATGTGTATGTAAAGGCAGGCGTCCCAAAACTTTTGGCAATATAGTGTATCTATCATCTGTCCATCCATCAATCAATCCATGTTAATCTTATGTTCTGTTGTTGGTTTTGTTTCATTAGCTCGAGGATGAGTTGCTTGCTCTACAGAAGAAACTGAAAGGAACTGAAGATGAACTGGATAAATATTCAGAAGCTCTCAAAGAGGCTGAGGAGAAGCTGGAGCTGTCTGAGAAAAAGGCATCAGACGTGAGTATTCAAGTGTTAGATGCCGTTTGCTTATATAATAATTTTCCTTCAATGAAATGATAGTTTCCGGTTAAACGGCATCACCAAAATCAAAAACACGTGATCCCAATAATGATCCCTCATAGCGTTCATATGCATGTGGAAAATCTTTGCACCTGGTTTGGGATGGGAAGGTTCAGACACATTGTTCTCATTCCAGCGACAAAGGTGCTTTAATCATAGTGGGAGCAGGTCAGCAGCTCCATGTGGAAAAATGGGAAGAAAAAGTTTCCCCACATTCCTTTTCGGCTACCGCTGACAGCCTTGGATAAATGTCTTTCCCACTCATTCTGTTACCGGACGCCCCACAGACGTCAAACGTCTTCAGTGTGCAATTTTTCAAGCAAGGCTTACTTGAACTCATCAGCCTTTTTTTTTTTAACATAACAACCTCGGAATGCTGTGGAATCCGGGCTCACATGCAGAGGAAATGGATATTTAGGGTGAGAGCCACCTCTGAAATCCACAGGGAGAAAATCCAGACCGCAAAGCATGAGAGCCAGAGCTGCAAAACCGAGAAACTTCATAAAAAACTGTCTGGACGTGACGTCCACCGTCCCAGAGCTGCATTCTTTAGCACTGGGAGAGAACGTGCTCCAGAATTTTCAAAGGGATAGTATAAATAATAAGCTTAACTGATACAATGAAACCACGTCAAGCATAAGAGTATCATAAAGTTAGTCCTTATGACAAATACATTATGCATTTAGCAGACACTTTCATCCAAACCGACTTATTGCACTGCATGCATTTTTTTAGTCAGCAAACAGGAATGCATAAACATTTAAAATGCTTAATGTTTTATTTTGTCGCAAAATGTAACTAAATTAACACCCAGCTCTTCATATAAAGTTTGCATGTTCAACTTTATCCACATACACTCACATAAACTGATATAGCAAATCTCGATCATTGCATCAGTGTAAATTATATGATCATCCACTATTAAATGTGATTATAAAGCATGAAGATATTAAGCAAAAGCTGCTTTGAAATGGCATGTTGTCAAAACCACTATACAAATAAATTTGACGGCTTGATGCATGAATTTATATTATATATTTTGTAAGTCTTCTAAAGTCATAGCTTGAATTCATCGCTGTATATGTTTTCATTGTGCGGAAAATGAAGAAATAAGATATGTTCCCAAAGTTCATAATGTGAAGATAGAATTAAATGTGCTGATTTCTACAGTACCTTCTTTTATCAATCCCAGGATGCACTGCATTAGATCCACTCCACACTGAAATAAAAACAAGTTTCACTCAGAATTTTTCTTTGAAAGATTGAAATAGTATATTATTGTAAAATATAATCCAATAATCTTTGTATTATTTACAAAAAAACAAAACAAAACAAAAACAGTAACACTTTCTATGAAGCCTGTATTTATAATGCATTATAAGGGTTTTATTAATGCATTATAATACATGCATATTGCCTATATAGACAAAAGTATAATATGTTCTATCAACTGATAGATAATCATAACAACAGTTACAATACATTATAATACTTACTTGTGGTTATAACTTTTAAGAGTGCAATGCATTATAACACCAGATGAAGCAATCTCTAGCCCCTTGCCCTAAACTTACCATCACAACTAAGTGCCTAACCTGAACCCATTACCCTAAACCGACCCTTAACCTGATTATGACCAAAAATTGACCCTCAAACCGGCTTTAAGTGGGTCTCAGAATGTGAGGACCAGGACAAAATGTCCCCACTTTACTCTCCTCCTCATGCCAATGGTCTAAAATTCAAACCGGTCCTCACAAAGATAGTGGTACAAGTACACACACACACACACACACACAGAGAGAGAGAGAGAGAGAGAGAGAGAGAGAGAGCAGGAATGTGAGGAATTCAACTAAAGCAAACAATGAACCTTTAGCCCTTGAATCTAATGAATCCAACTCTTCTGTTGGGGGCAGAAACACACACACACACACACACACACACACACACACACACACACACACACACACACACACACACACACACACACACACACACACACACACACACACACACACACACACACACACACACACACACACACACCGTCTGCAGCTCACTAAACCATTTGCAAAAATACTCCCACACATGCTGGAATTCACTGAATGGAATACAAATACTATTGCAATAGAGTCATGCAGTTCATTAGACAGTGAATTCTCATTCTCAGGGGATTTATTTTTCACTCACTCTTGTTGTGTCCACACACTGAGGTTTGATTAAGGCCATAAGCCATTCAAGACATTTGCATTCAACTGATTTTACCTTAGATAAACACTATAAACCATGGTAAAAGCACCTTGGCGTATTGCTTATATAACAGTGGAGCATTGGTGTAACATCATTGTTTAATAAATAATGGCATATATTAATAATAATTGGAATAAAGTATTCTTCTGGCAAGTAATGCAATTTATCAGTCTGAAGCAATGCAGCATTCATATAAAATGTGCACGTATCACATTTTACAATCTCTTCCAATGTGGCTCATGTGATTAGAATGTCAGAACTACCCATATTATATATATATTTTACAATGGATCTATTTCTGTCTGCACTTTGTGAGAACGTGTTTCCGAGCGCAGCATGTGATATTCATCAGCAGTTCGATTGGGAGCAAGTTGTGTGATCCACCCCATAACGGCTGTAAGAGGGCCAATAATCACAACAGCACTTCCTGCTGAGGAATATGTGTTCTGGATAACATATGGAGCCCCTTTCAGTGTGTATGAGTGTGTATGAGCAAAAGTATTTGAGCTGTATGTACATGTGTGTTCTCACATGTGTATTCTTGTAAATAACAGATGCATGTGATTTAAAGGGGTGGTTGATATATGATTTCACTTGTGAAATTTTGCTGTTTGAGCATAAACCACATCTGCAAAGTTACGACGCTCAAAGTTCAAAATATTCAGCTCCAAATATTAATATTGTACCACACATTGTATGTCATTTCGATATCTGCGGTAAAGTATGTGTAAAAAGGTTTTCAGACAAACACATTTGGGTCATTCCATGTCAAATCAACCAAATTTCATAAAATATTAAGTGTAATGGATGTATAGTGACTCAGTAATCCACTATTTTGTAGACGGGGTCAAAAAAACAGATTTCACATCAGATTTGGAGCCAAATTACTTTAGAAAGATGACAGGATCATTATTTAATTTTAACACAAAGATTGGTTAGTCTATTAGTAAAATCTGTTGACTGTAGCCATCTTTGTTCGATTATCTCTTCATCACCTGTTAGTGGGTGGGATATATTAGGCAGCAAGTGAACATTTTGTCCTCTAGGTTGATGTTAGAAGCAGGAAAAATGGGCAAGCGTAAGGATTTGAGCGAGTTTGACAAGGGCCAAATTGTGATGGCTAGACGACTGGGTCAGAGCATCTCCAAAACTGCAGCTCTTGTGGGGTGTTCCCGGTCTGCAGTGGTCAGGATCTATCAAAAGTGCTCCAAGGAAGGAACAGTGGAGAACCGGCCACAGGGTCATGGGCAGCAGCAGATCCTTTAGCAGCAGATCCTTTAAGTCCTGTAAGTTGCGAGGTGGGGCCTCCATGGTTCGGACTTGTTTGTTCAGAACATCCCACATTGTTCAGCTCGATTGGATTGAGGTCTGGGGAATTTGGAGGCCAAGTCAACACCTCAAATTTGTTGTTGTGCTCCTCAAACCATTCCTGAAGCATTTGTGCTTTGTGGCAGGAGCATTATCCAGCTGGAAGAGCCACAGCCACCAGGGAATACACGATGCACGTGTGGAGCGGCCCAGGCTCATTGATGCACGTGTGGAGCGAAGGCTGGCCCGTGTGGTCCGATCAAACAGACGAGCTACTGGAGCTCAAACTGCTCAAGAAGTTAATGCTGGTTCTGATAGAAAGGTGTCAGAATACACAGAGCAACCCATGCTGACCCCTGACCCCGCCGAAAGCACCAACAGGGGCACGTGAGCATCAGAACTGGACCACGGAGCAATGGAAGAAGGTGGCCTGGTCTGGTTCTTTTACATCATGTGGATGGTCCGGTGCGTTTGCGGGGCTTACCTGGGGAACACATGGCCCCAGGATGCACTATGGGAAGAAGGCGAGCCGGTGGAGGCCGTGTGATGCTTTGGGAAATGTTCTGCTGGGAAACCTTGGGTCCTGCCATCCATGTGGATGTTACTTTGACACGTACCACCTACCTAAGCATTGTTGCAGACCATGTACAGCCTTTCATGGAAACGGTATTCCCTGGTGGCTGTGGCTCTTCCAGCAGGATAATGCTCCTGCCACAAAGCACAAAAGCTTCAGGAATGGTTTGAGGTGTTGACTTGGCCTCCAAATTCCCCAGATCTCAATCCAATCAAGCATCTGTGGGATGTGCTGAACAAACAAGTCCGAACCATGGAGGCCCCATCTCGCAACTTACAGGACTTAAAGGATCTGCTGCTAACATCTTGGTGCTAGATACCACAGCACACCTTCAGGAGTCTAGTGGAGTCCATACCTCAACGGTCAGGGCTGTTTTGGCAGCAAAATGAGGACCAACACAATATTAGGAAGGTGGTTATAATGTTATGCCTGATCGGTGTATATTTCCAACTCATCAAGCATATTTATTTAGTTAGCCTATTTAACTTTTTTTGTTTTTGAAAAACAAAGCTTTAAAAATCGCATGGGTGTAAAACAAATATGTGAAAATTTTTCTTTTCCAAAGTATCCAATCTAAACATCCACAAATGCTGTACAATTTAGCCATATATTTTAATTTTGGGATTTCCGCCGCATATAAAGTACCTCATCTGAGATGACAGTGTGTTGTAAAGGCTTTTCAGAAGAAAAAAAGACTAACATTGTTAATGAATAAACGATTTAAATATTTTCAGCGCATTGAATATTTTACTGATGATATCATTCATAAGAAACACCAAATATGTCCAGAAGTCAGCACTGAAGTCAAACAGGAACACCACCCCCAATGTCATCTGAAACCCGCATCTTCTTCCTGGGATTGGACTCTCTTCTTCTTTTTTTGGCGCATTCCTGCGCTTTTTCTCAGGATTCCTCATTCTGCAGCGCCGCGCGCCAATGGAAAGCTTGCGACGTTTTTAAGAAGCGGATGCACATGTGCGCTCTTTATTTATGAAGTTATTTATTTAGACATTTGCGTTTGACGTTTGTCGGGTGGTTTGTATGAAGGTTTGGGGATGTCTGTGAAGTCTTTAGACGCCGTGAAGAGGAAGATCCAGTGTCTGCAGCTGCAGGCGGACGAGGCGCAGGACAGAGCGCAGTTCCTGCAGACGCAACTGGACAATGAGCGAGACCTGCGCGAGAAAGTGAGGAATCCGTCATCTTACCTCCTCTTTCTGTCTCTTCTGCTGCTGTCTGGAGCTTTTCAGCGCTCGCTGAACAAATATAGTGGAGGCCTGAGCTAGTTGTGACACTTTAGTGAAAGTTTCTCAGGGTGTATAGCGTGTAGCTGCAGCGGGGCATGTTGTCACGATATATCTGAACAAGTTACCGGTCTCTGCATCGCTCAAAACAGTCCATTTGCACAGTTGCTTGCTTTCTTTTCACAGTCGTTTATATATGAGTATGACATTTTTGTACATTTTATCGTCAAAAATTCCAATAGGGGCTAGTTGTCACATTGTTTACTCCAGTTAATATTGTGCTTGGCTCTATAGCGGGGCATGTTGTCACACTATGTGTGTGGTGAACACTTTAGTATGTGGAATACTTATACTACGACCTTTGCCCTAATAAACTCCTAATTAGGCTTAATAGTTAGTAAAGGTAGATGTTAAGTTTAGGTATTGGGTGGATGAAGGGATGTAGAATATGATCATGCAGAATAAAGCATTAATATGTGCTAATAAACAGACAATATAGGAATGTGCATGATACTAAGACACTGGTTAATAGTGAGAATTGGACCTTAAAATAAAGTGTTACCGTGTAAATACATTTTCAGTAATAGTAATTAACTACATATACTTACTATAGAGTTAGGGTTTGGTTTATTTGCATGTAATTATTGCATAATTTACTGTTATTACTATAGTAACAAGGACACTGTAAAATGAAGTGTTACTAATTATTTTAAGGTGTCTTTGTTACACTGTAATTATACAGGTCCTTCTAAAAAAATTTGCATATTGTGATAAAAGTTCATTTTTTTCCATAATGTAATGATAAAAATTAATCTTTCATATATTTTAGATTCATTGCACACCAACTGAAATATTTCAGGTCTTTTATTGTTTTAATACTGATAATTTTGGTATACAGCTCATGAAAACCCAAAATTCCTATCTAAAAAAATTAGCATATTTCATCCGACCAATAAAAGAAAAGTGTTTTTAATACAAAAAAAGTCAACCTTCAAATAATTATGTTCAGTTATGCACTCAATACTTGGTCGGGTTGGTTTAGTTGCATGTAATTATTGCATAATTTACTGTTATTACTATGGTAACAAGGACACTGTAAAATGAAGTGTTACTCATTATTTTAAGGTGTCTTTGTTACACTGTAATTATACATTAAAGTAAAATTAAATAACTACATGTATTACTATTTACTATAGGGTTAGGATTAGGGTTTAGTTTAGGGTTAGTTGCATGTAATTATGCATAATTTATAGTTACTACAGTAACTGACATGTGTAACAATGATACTGTAAATTAAAGTGTTGCCTAAAACAATTGTTAACACAAAAATAGCAAAAATATCAAATCATGGTTTTGGCTAATAAATATTGTGACGCCTTGCTCCAACCGGACCTTTTAAAAAATAAAAATACTCTTACACCAGTTAGGGTTTAACAGTTTAGACCCAGAGACCAGTAGTGAAGAATGAAGACCAATTAATTAATTTTTTTTTTACTGAAGAATAGTTTGCAGTTTCATCAGCAGAAGCCAGCTTCAAGTCTCACAAGGAGTTCGTAGGCCGCGCTCCCTCTCTACCAGTCTCGTTGTACCGTACACACAATTGTCCCAACAGTTATACTGTTTTCAAGGTCTAGCCACGTCATTTCTTCAAGGTGGATGATTCTGATTGGCTCAGAGAAAATGGTAAATTTCCACACATGGTCCGTAAATCAGATGCATGTGTCCATTCACGTCACCTGTTGACGCGTTCAGTAACCTTCCAGGTCTGGAGCAGGCGCCAGCTTGTCCAGAAAAACAAGTCCACCCCATCATCTCAGGGGGCCCATTGTCTACCTCCAATACCCAGAATATTGCACACATACACAGATACAGTCTCTTCAAGGTTGGAGCTGATTAAGCTCCGATCCAAAATGTTCCCAAACATACTGATAGCATGTGCTTTCTCTCAGTGAGAGGTACAGACAGTAGTACAGGCAATATTCATCTCGATTCTTTAGTGTTTCAGTAAAAGGAAATATAAAATAAATAAAATATAATAGTGCACTATACAGGGGATAGGGAACGATCAGACAGTGCACTATACAGGGGATAGGGGACAATCAGACAGTGCACTATACAGGGGATAGGGGACAATCAGACAGTGCACTATACAGGGATAGGGGACAATCAGACAGTGCACTATACAGGGGATAGGGGACAATCAGACAGTGCACTATACAGGGGATAGGGGACAATCAGACAGTGCACTATATAGGGGATAAGGAACGATTCAGACAGTGCACTATATAGGGGATAGGGAACGATTCAGACAGTGTAAATATGCTTTCCATGGATGCGAATGAAGTCTGGTTTCACATTAGTGTCATGTGAACTGCTGCAGCTCCGATCCAAAGACACGACAGCACAGAGCGTATCATGTGATCGAGTCGGCACAGACTGAAAACGTATGGGACCCGTTTGAATTCTGTATTTTAAAGCGATATAGAGGAGAAATGGTTACCTCTACGGCTCTGGCCGAGTAGGCATACATGACTAAATCTGGAAAAAACTTCAAACTGTTTTCCACATCAAACCTGTTACCTCATCAGTATTTCCGCTCTCGTAGACCTGTTTTATAGAGGAAACATTAAACTAAACCCATAAAAGGATATCATGGGAACCCCTAAAATATTCTATATATGAAGCACCTGACGGAACTCTTTAAGGTTCCATTAAGAATCTTTTCTTCTAAGAGTGGAACACAGCAGTTCTTTACATCCTCACTTCTTGCTCTTATTTGATGCAGCTTTGAACTTTGACTTGATGTCTTTTCAGCCATACCGCTTTGGAAAGGAACGTGTTGTCACTTACTAAATACATACAGCAGATGCAATGGTCTGAAGTGATTTATACTGCATGATCTGGCTGATATGGAACATATTTATGCTCTCCAGTGGAGCATCAGCAGATGATTTACTTTTGAATGGTTTTGTGGACCGACCTCCTCAGCCTCAAATGATCTGAGCTGTTGTTCATTTTCATTTTATAGCTCTGCATGTATGACAACAGTTGAGCCATTTGTGTCTTGGAGAAACATCTGAGACAAAGTTAACCCTGTATAAAGCCTGGGTTATTCAGAATTTTTATTTTTTTTTTAAATGGGGAAGTTTATGGAACCCTTTGATGAAATATAAATAAAGCTTGCATGTGTGTTTTATGTATTGTATCATATTTGACGCATAGAAGAACACGTACATTAAAAGCATATAATTATCATTTGTCACTCTATATCATCCGATATGTCTTGTTAAGATATTTAAATGCTTAGTTTTATGATGAAATAATAATGCAATGCACTACAATGATGATTGAAATCTTCCTCAAAAGCCTGTGGATCATATTTAATACTCACATGATTTTTCTAAATAATGATGAATAGATATTCAAGTTAACCAATATTGCTTCAGTATAAGTGCTCATCAAATATTACTAACAATATAAAAGTTATTCTTACAATTACTTTCTAAAAATCAGTAAAAAATTCATATATCAAAATATCATAAAGTATAGGGTAAAATACTTCATTGAAACACAAACGTAAATTCCATTACTTGAGATATTTGTGCTTTGAAGACCAAAAGCATTTGATATTTTCCTTGTAGCCTTTTTGGAGGCATAATGGTATGATAATGAGATGCGTATTTGAGCACCTTATAAGGCGCGAGGCCCACTGTGATCTGTGCAGGAGGAAGGGGGCGTGGCCAGAGGACAAATTCTCATTCAAACCCAAAGAATGAGCTTTCACTGTTTTAACTGGGTGAAAACGACTGATTTCTCATGGTTTAAGCAGTTAGTTCACCCCAAATTAAAAATGTTGTAACAACCTCAGCCTTGTTGTTTTAGTGTACCCCTAAGAAGTGTTCACCCCATTGAAAGCATTTAGCCACAGAGGAATTAATTACTGTGTTTTTTGGACACTGAGTAACAGTAAAATATTATTTCATGTCAACACACATTGCACATCTGTTCGCAGGTTGTCACTTTATAATTTAGCTTGACGTCCAGCTTCCCCTCTCTGGTCGTAATGGGAGGAGCTTGACCTCCAGCTCCATCTCACTGGTCGTAATGGGTGGAGCTTGACGCCCAGCTCTCCCTGTCTTGAAGTAATAATGGGTGGAGCTTGACTCCCAGCTCCACCTCTCTGGTCGTAATGGGTGGAGCTTGACCTTCAGCTCCTATCTCTCTGTATGTAATAATGTGTGGAGCTTGACTTACAGCCCCCCCTCTTTGGTCGTAATGGGTGGAGCTTGACTCCCAGCCCCACCTCTCTGGTCGTAATGGGTGGAGCTTGACTCCCAGCCCCACTTCTCTGGTCGTAATGGGTGGAGCTTAACCTCCAGCTCCATCTCTTTGGATGTAATAATGGGTGGAGCTTGACCTCCAGCTTCCAATCGCTGATTGAAATGGGTGGAGCTTGAAGATCCAGCCACACCCTCACCCTAACCCTACCCCTAACCCCTATACATAAATTAGGTGAATCTCCATCCATCCATTAGGTCAACAAAGGTGGAGCTGGATTATTTGGCTCTGCAGTGAGCACCACTTGTTCCTTTAGGGTGTTTGACTCTGCCTCATTCCTTTCGGTTACTAACCGGGATCTTTAACGACTGCTTCTCTGTATGTGCACAGGCGGAAGGTGACGTAGCCGCTCTGAACCGCAGGATCCAGCTGGTGGAAGAGGAACTGGACCGGGCTCAGGAGAGACTGGCCACTGCGCTCCAGAAACTAGAGGAAGCAGAGAAGGCGGCGGATGAGAGCGAGAGGTCAGTATACAAACACACACACATGCATCTGTGCGCAGGGTCAAGTCACCTTTATACAATACAGAGATAAACATAATGGGATAAACGGGAAAATAATGATTCAATGGTGCAATCAAAAATTCATTTCTGCTGTAAAGCAGCTCTAAAGACTATAGTAAACAGTCATTATTCAGCTGAATTCAGTTCACTGTTGATTCGGTTTGGTTCTCATTACCTCATTTAAAACACTTTGGCATAAGTTAATGGCTAAAAAGTTTGTTTAAATGTTGTTATTTCAGTGCAGATTTTTGAACATGAGTTTAGCAATCCTCTCTGCTTTGTATAATGTGTAAAGTGTTATTTCATGTGCATTATTGTTAACTAAAGCTAAAATCAATATAAACAATATAAACGTTTACTGGAATAAAATACAAATATAAAACAACATAAACTTATTTTGTTTCAGCTATTTGCCAATGCATCATTTCTCATGTTTGTTTAGTTTAACTAAAATATCTAAAAATAAATAAACTAAACCTAATAAATAAAAATAATAAAACTAACGCTGTAACTAAAATAAAATTGAAAACAGAAAATAAAAAAATTAAATCTATTTCAGACTATTAACATAAATAAATGTACATCAGTTGCGCACTCAAATGCATGCATTAGGGAATGAAATCGTTCACTAAGAAAGGCTCACAACAAAACATGTGTATGATCTGTTTATCTGTGTGTTTGCATCCAGAGGCATAAAGGTGATTGAAAACCGTGCGATGAAAGACGAGGAGAAAATGGAAATTCAGGAAATACAGCTCAAAGAAGCCAAACAAATCGCTGAGGAGGCCGACCGCAAATATGAGGAGGTCAGACACACACTTATAATACAGTTTACAGTTTCTTTATCATTTGAATCAGGAGTTCTGTAAATATCCTCTGTGTTAAAGAGAGGTCTGTGTGTGTGTGTGTGTGTGTGTGTGTGTGTGTGTGTGTGTGTGTGTGTGTGTGTGTGTGGTAATCCCTCGTTATGGGGACAAAATGTCCCCACAAAGATGGCAATATCCAAATTTTTGTCCTTGTGGGGACATTTTTTGGTCCCCATGAGGAAAACATCTTATAAATCACACTAAGTGATGTTTTTGAAAAAGTAAAAATGCAGCATGTCTCCTGTGATGGGTAGGTTTAGGGGCAGGGGCAGTGTAGGGGGATAGAAAATACGGTTTGTACAGTATAAAATGCATTACGCCTATGGAATGTCCCCATAAAACATGGAAACACAACATGTGTGTGTGTGTGTGTGTGTGTGTGTGTGTTTGCAGGTTGCTCGTAAGCTGGTGATTTTGGAGGGTGAATTGGAAAGGGCAGAAGAGAGAGCAGAGATTGCAGAACTGTTAGTACACATCTTTAACTGAACCATTTTATTTTTTCCCCCCATGTTCATCTTTCTTTAGTGTGTAATGTTGCTATATGATCATTAAAAAGCTCCAGTTCATCTCTAGGTCAGTGTCAGTGTTTCTGAACTCTCTGAAACGCCTCCATTGTAGTCTTGAGTTTTCTTCCGGGAACAAACGCGTCACAATATTCCTCATTTAAATAATTCATACACTGAATAAAGGGGCGGGGCCTGGTTGAGTTAGTTAAGGTGTGTGTGTGTGTGTGTGTGTGTGTGTGTGTGTGTGTGGACTGGTAATCTCGTTATGGGGACAAAATGTCTCACAAGATACTTAATATCAATTTTTGTCCTTGTGGGTTTTTTGTTTACTAGAGACAGGAACTAAACAGAGCGTTACTGACAGACTGGGAAGAGAGGAGCCGCAACAATGGAGAATATGAGGAAATAATCAACATTCAAGCAGGAAAACCTGTTCTAATAGACAGAAAACAACATCAAGACTTTAAAAGGGCATAATAGGTCCTGTGTGTGTGTGTGTGTGTGTGTGTGGCTAATGTGTTTACCAGGTTAACGTAAGCTGAAGTGATTTTGGAGGTAGATTGGACAGGAACATGAATGTAAAGTAGGAAAATTGACTTTAATTTGATCTTATGTTGACTTTAAAGCCTTGTGCACGCCGGGACAATTATCGAGTGCTTATCGGCAGCTTTTTTCCAGATGCTTTTCGAAGTATCTTTGCAAGTTCATTCCCTGACAGTAGATGGTGCTTTTGATTTGATTGCAGATTAAATAGGAATCGGTGGAAACTCACCATTGAATCCTATTTGATCTGCAATTCCTCTCTATTACAACTCCTTCTTATGGAGATTTCTGTAGGCACTGTGGCGTTCGTCATAAAGCTCTTTGTGTTCAGACACCAGAGACCAGCCGATCACATTCATCTTGCCTCGTTGCATCTTCTTCTTCGTCTATTTACTCGTGTAAGTCGTGTTTTAATGTAACTTCAGCTGCTCCAGGCACGGCAAGCTCATTGGTCGGACAGTTTTTAACTTGCGTCTAACCAAAATTAATTTGCTCAAAATTCATAAATCAAAATTGCGAGATATATATTTGAAATTGCGAGAAATAAAGCCTGAATTGTGAGATAAAAATGTTGCAATTACCTTTTTAATTTTTGTATTGTATGGCAGAAACCAGTTTTTATAGTGTCCTGCTGATCCAAGCTGGTTCAAAAACATAATCAATATTTGAAAGTTAATGGGTTCACATAATGATTAATATTGATATGCAGAAAACTATCTGCAAGTGAACTCTTGATATTATTAAAATACTTGGTCAGGAACTTCAAGCTGTAAAAAGGTAAATACTAATGTTTTACATTTATTTTTACAGTAAAGGTGGAGATCTGGAGGAAGAACTGAAAAATGTAACCAACAACCTCAAGTCCTTAGAAGCTCAATCAGATAAGGCAAGTCAGCTGACGAATGACCCATAATTCCATGGGGCAAAATGGATTTTTTCATAAATGTGTAAATTCTTCATAAATGCATTCTGATCTAAGTTGTTGCATTAGGTTGTTTAGCTATCACCAGATCAAGCTCAGTTTAAGATTGAACATTGGTCTGGGGAGTCTGCTCTGTATTTTCTCCTGCACAAGAGCCGTGATCAACGGGCATAGTTCAAATGACTCTGTACGCAATTGGATAGTCCTTTAACCAATCAGACCACAAGAGGCATCAATCTATCCTTCTCTATCCGTCATTGTGTTAAACCAGCCAATAGCGCGCCGGGTAGATAAGCCAGTCTGTGATTGGTTCCCGCAAAAGTGTAACAGAAGCGGGATAAATTAATGTCTAGGTTTCCAGACGAAATCAAATTGCTGGCAGAACGGGCTGGGTTTACACAGTCTATATATAAGGCCCATAGTATTGGACAATAATCAAATGCTCTCATAGAATCTAGGACATCTGGGAAATCTGATTCATCTTAGTGGTACATTGGTACATTTTAGATGGTTCGTTTCTGTTTCATAAATGATTCATTTGAGTCATTTCTCAACAGTATTAACCGAAACCCCTGTGCATCCTCTTCTTTGGTTGCTAAATAAACGTTTGCTCAATACACTCTAAAAAATGCTGGGTTGTTCTAACCCAATGTTGGGTCAAATATGGACTAACCCAGTAGTTGGGTTGTTTTAATGTTTCCTTAAGACAACCCAATCGCTGGGTTAGTCCATATTTGACCCAACATTGGGTTGTTTGGTAACACTTTACAATAAGGTTGTATTAGTTAATGCATTAGTTAACATGAACTAATGATGAACTGCACTTAGAAAGCATTTAATTATCTTTGTTAATTTCAACATTTACTAATGCATGAATAAAATCTAGTTAACATTAGTTAATGCACTGTGAACTAACATGAACAGCTGAATTAATATTAACTAACGTTAACAAAGATTAACTAATGCTAAACAGAGGTGTTGTTCATGGTTAGTTCATATTAACTAATGCGTTAAGTAATGTTAACTAATACAACCTTATTGTAAAGTGTTACCGGTTATTTTTTACCAAGCATTTTTAGAGTGTACTATTGTTAATTACAATACTTTAAATTCATTTATATAAATTAAGGTGTTGTTAGGATGATTTTAAAATAATTGCCAGTAGTTAAACAAAAATATGTTCTATAACATTAAGTTATAAAAACATTATTTTTGAATGTTCAAAATGTCCACAAACATAATGCAACGTTACTTTTAAATGTTCTCTGAACATACAAGTAACCATTTAATCATGCATAATTACGACAATGAACTAAATCATGTAATACACTTTTCAAAGTAAGAATAAAATGCATCTCATATTTTTTTGTTGAAGATGTCCAATCAAACTGCAAAACATCCTTACACCACTATGTGTTATGGCTAATATTAAAACGATACTTAGCTCAGAGTTTGTTCAATGTTAAGCTGGTAAACCACACTTATGCTATTGTTTGTTTATTCACAAAATTGTGAATGTTCGTATTCATTTCATAGTAGTCATTTTTATATATTGTCGGGTCTATGCATTTCATGATGCGATTATTTACATTATTTACATTCATGCATTATTTACGTTTATGCGACTTGCCAGAGGAGAACAAAGCAATTCACCAGGGAGCCAACGATATTTGTATTTTTCATTTCTTGGCAATTTTATTTACCTTTGCACAGTAAAAAATTGTGGTATACTTGATGTCCAGTTTTAAATCTAACTCTAAATAACCTTTTGCTTGTTTTCTCTCGTAGTATTCAGAGAAAGAGGACAAGTATGAAGACGAGATCAAAGTTCTCACTGATAAACTGAAAGAGGTGGGAAAATGTCACCTGAATCAACTGTTTATTCTAATAGTTTTGCATGCCAGTCTTTCTTATTTCAGGAGCATGCTTTACACAAGTGCACAATTTAGATGCAACCCACAGCAAGCGTGCAATCTCATACATACTCAACGAGTGTTTTTGTGTTACTGTGGCATACTTTCATACTCAAGGGGGCGATAGAGCTACCTTCAAATGTAAATTGCATTAACCCAGATGTGTCATTATTCAGGTCCATCTTTAACAGTGCAGTAAGCGATTTCTGATAAACGCTGTTGATATTTGAAAGCCTCCGCCCCCCATTCACACACATGCTAAATGCAACACAGGGAACCACTATGGCTAAATCTGCTCTGCCCAAGGGTACTCTCTAGAAGCATTGCGTATGCACATGTAAAAGTACACGATAATCAAACATATGACTTGCCTAATGTTACTGAGTGAAATGTCAACCCAGGACGAGAGCTTTGATGGACTTTTGATCATCGTTCTGAAAACCATCCAGACATAGTCTTTGACAAAAATGCGATTTTCTCAGCTTTTTGTCCAAAATGTTGCTTTTTTATGAAACTTACCCACATTTAAGTGGTGATAAAAAATAATGCATGAAGCTCTGATATTCATACAACAAAATGTTAAGGGAGCCATGAATGTTTTGTGAAACTGATAAAAAATGCTGGTCTTTTATATATATGAGTGCAACGGCTTCTGGAACAAGAACAAATGCAGGGCGGAGCTTGATTTTATCTATGGGGAATTGATTGAATGGATGTGGTTTGCTATTGGTCGATCTCATGTGAGTGACAGGTTGCACTGCCCCCTCTTCATCAGAGAATAGAAAGTCATTGCAAGAGGGAGGGGTTATTCTGATCAACGATTATGAGGCACATTAATCAAAAAAATAAATAAAAAAATATATATAAATGCAATATTCCATTAAAACATTTCTCAGGAAGATTCTTTTTTAAAATAAATGAAATGTATAACATGCATTTGCATTTTGTGAGTATATTTCAGGCCATCACTCTCCCCCTCATTCTGTCCCTCTGTGTTTCCCCCACAGGTCGAGACTCGTGCTGAGTTTGCTGAAAGATCGGTGGCCAAACTGGAAAAGGCCATCGATGACCTGGAGGGTAAGTTCTCCGGCTGTGATTCACCGTTCCTCCCTCAGCGAATGACGTCACTAATACTGTCAGCTGGAATTTAACCTTTGTCCCCTCTGACTGTGTGCGGCAACTAGTCGAGCTGTATTTGTCTGTTCATTTTAGTGAAAGAAAGAAGAGCGTAATAGTGCTAGCATGTTTGACCTGTTCAACTTAACTTTTTAAAGTCCCCCTGTAGGCAATAATTTTATCCCTTAAAACTCATCTTTGATCACCAAAATCCTGTGGAAATAATTTCTTCATGCCTTAAAATAGCTTGAATGTAACTCAATTAATTTTGTTGCTTTATTTAGTATACGTGGGGCTATGAATATGCAAATTAGCCCCGCCTCCACTCACTCACACCAGCTCAGAGACTCACTCACTCAACTTTACTGTAGTAAACACTGGCAAATGGAAATACTGGTGCTGACTGATGAATTTGCTCTTTAAAGCATATTAAAAACCCCACATAGGCATATAAATCACATTAAACACTTGATTTTCACCTCAGGGGGTCTTTAAATTGTTTTAGCTAACAATTTGAGAAGATGTTCAAATTAAAATGGACCATTAACCTCACATAATGAGCTGGCTAATGACACTATTGTCTTCTTTAGAGCTGCTTTACAGCTTAACTGAATATGTTTTAGAATGAATGAACTATTGACGCTGTTATTAGACTTGAATGAAAATTGAACTGAATTGAGCTGAATAATGTCACGATTGTCTTCTGTAGAGCTGCTTAACAGCTGTTTCTGAACTCCCTGAAACACCTGTAGTCTTGAGTTTTCGCCTGGGAACAACTACGTCACAATATTCCTCATTTAAATAATTCATACACTGAATAAAGGGGCGGGGCCTGGTTGAGTTAGTTAGTAGTGTGTTGAAACTGGTGGTTATGGTAAGGGGCGGGGCATTCCCCAAACACACTGGAAGCTCTTGACCAATCACAACACACTGCTTCCGTCGACCAATCAGAGCACAGTGTGCGTTTCAGAAGGCGGGGCTTCATAGAGACAGGAACTAAACAGAGCGTTACTGACAGACTGGGAAGAGAGGAGCCGCAACAATGGAGAATATGAGGAAATAATGTGTTTTTTTAACATTCAAGCATGAAAACCTATTCTATTACAGCCTTAAAACAAAATCTAGGCTGCATCCGAAACTACATACTTCCCTACTATATAGTAAGCGAAAAACAGTATGTGACAGAAGAAGTATGTCTTTATTAGCGGTCGTGATGTAATAAGTACCTACTCAAGAGAGTGTGTGATTTCAGACGCAGCCCCAGATTTTGCCCAAAGACTTGATGCCCCGTGTCTTGTGAACTTATCGTTTCCTTTCTTTTTCTTTCTATAATTTCCTGTTCCTGTTTCCTGCTTCCTCCATCCTCTGCCGAAACGCCTCTCCTTTCTGCTCTTGACCTTTGACCTCCAGATGAACTCTACGCTCAGAAGCAGAATTACAAGGCCATTAGTGAAGAGCTGGATCTTGCCCTCAATGATATGACCTCCTTATAGAAGGTGTTATGTGTCAGCAGTGCTTATGAGTGCAGATGTTATTCTTTTGGATGTAATACGGAAGCATCATTATTCTGTGATTGACAGCCCTCTCGTTCAATCAAGCATTGCTGCTCTGCATAAATTACCCTGTGGCTTCCTGATTGGCTGTGCCTCTGTTTCTCTGCTCACCCTGTGCCTTACATATTTCCAGTCTTTTAAAGTTTGGTTATTTCTCTAAAATGTAATAAACCTTTTCTGCTCTTTCTTGTTTCATTTTCTTGCTTTTACAAATATAACATATTTCCTGCCTCTCTGATCTTTAGTCGTCTTAATCTTTCTCCATTCAGTCATCTTTGGAGCTTTTTCATAGAGACAGAAATTAATAAAGGAGCACTTTTCAACTGTTTTTATCCTAAATGATTTACAATAGTGGAACAAAAGCAATTCATAGAACCAAGAAAATTCATAATAATGAAATATATTTATAATATACAAGGTTTATGAGATTAGGAAGCAGGCTAAAGAAGATGAGAAATACAGACTTTTGCTAAGATATAATATTGCACACTGTAGGACTGCTGTCTAATATTTAGTAATTCAGGAGACTTTATAAATAATTTAGGTATTTCTAAAAATGTTTTACTGCAAAATATTCAGATATATGCAATATATTAGTAGTTTAAGGTTGACTGGCAGACTTGGTTATTTTGTTTTTGCTTTTGTTTCCATTTTCATGATAACACATTTTATTAAAAATAGCTGCTACAGAAGCATATATTATCACTTATCTCATAGCACATTGTATAACTGTAATTAAAGGGGTCATGAACTGCATTGTTTTTTGTTTGATGACATAACCCTGTCTGACGCACCCACCGCTAGCCTAGCTTTAGCACAAAGACTGGAGGTAAACGGCTCCATCTAGCCGACTGCTCAATAAGTGATGAAATAACACCAACATTTTCCTATTTACATGTTGTGATGTTTATAGTTACATCGTGTACTAAGACCGACGGAAAATGAAAAGTTGCGATGTTTTAGACCGATATGGCTAGGAACTATATTCTCATTCCTGCGTAATGATCAAGGAACTTTGCTGCAGAACCATGAGTGCAGCGGCGCAATGATATTACGCAGCGCCTGAAAATAGTCCCCAGCACGCGTGAGAGTTGCAATTTCTCAGTGGAGACTAAATGAATGGGATTTTACTTCCGTAACCCAGCTGTGGTTTATAGTGTAGGCTATACTGGTATGTACTGTAGTAGCCTGGAAGGACGTTTTTCTAATGAAAGTAACACTTTTAAGAAAAAATGCACAGATATTTGCAATCAGTGATGTTTGTATGCAAATGAATCAGTAAATTCTCGTCAGTCATGTCTTATAATGCTGGTTTATTTCAGAGAGCCTGGCTGAGGCAAAACAGCAGAACCTGGAGATGCATCAAGTCCTGGATCAAACGCTCCAAGAGCTTAACAGCTTGTGAGCAAACCAGAGAAGAAATCCACGAGTTTCAGCTGTCAACCGTTCCCGCAGTGTTTTAAGTGTATTTTGGTTTTGTGTGTTGTAAGTTATGCTATTTCCATCCATTATTTTCTGTATTTTGCTTCGTAATGTTCAGGGGCCTCATTTATAACCGTTGCGAATGCAGAAAACAGACCCTTGAAGAGGCGAATGCCACTTCCTACATATAAGTTGTGATTTATAAAACCAAACTTGATAGGAAAATTTGCACATCTGTATGCAAACTCGAACATTTTGGAGACAGAGCAGTTTGGCGACAACGATGGTGAGCAGAGGGGCTTTAAATAGTCATTATGAGTCCTAATCTTAAATACAGTGCATGTTCACAATAACAGTTTAAATACTAGTGCTGTCAATTATCATTTAATGTATAATGTGACAGCACATGTCTTGTACCGTTAAAGGGATAGTTCACTTTGAAATTAAATTTTGATATGTTATAGCTTACCTCATGGGCATCCGAGATGTAGGAGTATTTGTTTCCCCAGTAGTTTCAATTTTGATAATTTTAGGTCAAACCGATCAGTCTTGCCTGTGTCACATAATGCAGGTAAAACGATATAAATACTGTTCGTTTTCTCACACAAACCTCAAGAGCCATCAGTGTGTACTTACGATGGGGGATTGTTTAATTTGGACTTCTCTGTGTATGCTCTTTGAGGTGGTGACCATAGACCTGCATTATGTGCGGCACAGACAAGAACGGCTTGACCTAAAATGATAAAAATTGAAACTACTGGGGAAACAAATACTCCTACATCTCGGATGCCCATGAGGTCAGCTAAAACATATCAAAATTTAATTTCAAAGTGAACTATCCCTTTAAACATGGTACCACATGGATGAATATGCATATGCTAATTATATGCAAATGAGTATCTGCATAGTAAAACTAGGCATCATAAGCTCCATATATGGATATTTCGGGGCAGAGACGGGATGGATCTTCTGCTGACTGGGTTTTATTTAGGGGATTTTGCCCAGGTTCTGCCATGAAATCTAGCTTTTGTTCGTATGCACGCTTTTAGGATGAAATCTATGGAAAGTTTTATAAATGAGGCCCCTGATTATTTCATAATGCACCTACCCTAGTCCATTAAAAATAATACCTAATGTCTTGTTGCTGCCATTGGTCCCATTGGTGCAGATTAAATACAATAAACCCCAAAATATACCCATTTAACAGTTTATATTTTTGGATTTGACCCATTGACCCATTATTGCATGTAAGGTTTCCCATTTTTTTATAACAATTTTTCCATCTTTTTCTAACCTGGCTTAAAGTCAGTGCTGTTTTATTTATTTATTTTGAATTAACATAAAGAGGATGTTATACTTAAAACAGTCAAATTATTAAATCACGTGTTGGGGAAATGTTTGCAAATGTATTAAAAAAGTATATTTGGACAATAATTGGACAGTTTATTCGGCAATAACAAGAAGTTAATAGTTATTTAGTGGGACCATTTTTGCAAAGTTTATTCTCAATGTTTTTTTATACCTATATGTTCAACTAAATAAATGTTTACTTATTTGCACACCAAGTACATGGAATTATTTCAATCAATATTTTGCAATTTAGGATCAATACGATTTTTTTGTATCATGGGCTGTCAAACAATTAGTCACGATTAATCACATCCAAAATAAAAGTTTGTGTTTACATGTGTGTGGACTGTGTATAATTATTATGTTATAGGCCTATATAAATACATGCATATATTTGATTTATTTTTAATATATTTAGCCTATATATAATATATTATATAAATACATATACAGTAGATACACACACACAGTATACACATATATTATATAAATTTGGTTGAAAATTAAGCCTGTTTAGGATATAAATTATATAATTTTTTGGCATTTTTACATTATTTTCATGACATTTACCCTCAAATTCTCTTTATTGCAATGCAAAATATATTTAATTTTTTACCTTTATTATGTGTAGGGCTATATTAATTTTTACATTAATACAATGGAAGAGTTGTAAGAACATTTAATTCCAGGCTTGAAGCCTAAGTCATATAAAGGAATTTGACCTGCCACACACACTAATTAATGACCTTGAGGCACAGACTTATGTAAGTAATTGCTGTGAAGGTGTGAGGTCTTGTATTAGTTCAGGAAGCACATTTTAAGAATCATACTATGGCGAAGCCTTATCTTTTTTTAATTTTGTACTCTGACGTTTGACGTGGCCGGGCGAGTGAGCAAACGCTACTATGGCAAAGGCGTGTCTCATGAATATTAATGAGGAGACGTGCCCACACGCTCAAGCAAGCCTTTGATGTACGTCCGTTCGACCTCATGAATATCTAAATTAGAAGCCTTCGCCATAGTATGATTGGTCAGTTCCTAGCCGCTTTGCGGATTCTGCGCTGTCTGCTAAAGTACCGGGCGGGATTTCCGCAATACATTCAGTATGGCGAAGACCTACGATTATTTGTTTAAACTGCTGTTAATCGGAGATTCCGGTGTCGGGAAGACCTGTGTGCTGTTCAGATTCTCGGAGGATGCCTTTAACTCGACGTTTATTTCGACGATAGGTATTTATATCTTATGTTTATATCGGATTGTTTATGAAACGTCAGGCTGTGCTAGCGGCTAAGCTAATGGACTAGAAACTGTGTTAGCTCTTCCTGAGTTTGTGTCTTGTTTTGTTTCTAAATTTCGCTGGGGTTTTGTAATTAACTATTTTGTGTGGTGATATAGTGTGTATTTAATGAATATCTCTTCTGCTTTGTTAGTTAGCATATAGCTTCTCTGACAGAGTGACTCAGACATTAAATGATAGGTTTTTCATTTGTTTTAACTCTTCTTTTTTTAGAAACTTTTAAATATCAAATAGATATAAGCTTTATATTAACGGTTGAATAATATCAAATTAAATATACATGTGGTTGGAAACCAGTTAGTTAGTTGTCACGTGTTTCACACACACCATAAGACGTAGAAGACTCAATATTTTATTTTTTTAATAATATAATATTTTTGTCTATGTTCAGTTAAATAGTGTTTCAGAAAACTTTACTGTTACTGTGGTACAGTTATGCTAATACAAGGCTTGTACTTAGGGCTGTAGCTATCGATTCTTTTAGTAATCGAGTATTCTACCAATTATTCAATCGATTAATCGAGTAATCGGATAATAATTACTTTTTCTTTATTAAAAGCAATACTAAATATATAAGAGAAAATAAGACAGGCATCTTAAAATTAACATCTAATTTGTTTTCTTTTTAGAAAAATAAAGTTTTATTGCTGAAATTGCATACATTAATAACTGTGAAAATAACCCATTTTAATGCATTCAATTGCCACATTATAAAAATCTATTTCAAATTACTTTAAAAAGGAAAACATAGTTAAGTCTAAAACTAAACCTACAACCAATAAACCAAAATATCATTAATATAATAAATAGCAATAATGCCTAAACATTGCATGTATGTTGTGCAACTTAACTTTAAAGTTTCAGCTTCAGTTCAGGCATGACATAAGCCTTTACTGTCTTCTGAAGGCTGTGAGGCTTTTGTAAGAAGCAAACAATATTGGACAGGAAGTTAACTTGAAATAAGAACAAGTGTAGAGATGGTCATACTAGAGATGCGCGAGTCAGCTCTAACGTCACCGAATCCGCTGTTAAAAACAAACCATCCGCACCCGATCGTCACACATTCAAATCCTCAGTGTAAGCGCGATGCTACCGTCACATATTAGCTGTACTGAAGTAGGTTGCTTTAAAACAAATCTTCTTTGGCGAAATTACACGTTTTAAATAACCCAAACGGGTTGACACCTCTACATCACACGGAGGAGTAGGTCTAACCACTGGAACATGAGCAAACGCGAGAGATGAGTTTGTGTTTAATTCAGATAAAGTAGCCTACATCGCACATACAGATCTACATTTTGAGCTAATCATATTCATCATTATAACACAGCTTGTTTTATTAAGTTAGTAGCTATAAATATTGCTCGTATCTCCTCAGCTGCCGTGCGAACTGCCGCAAATGAAACCTAAATGTTCAGTGTCGTATCCTGAAGCTCAACACACAGTTGTCTTCATTTAAAAATAGCGAGACTAAATGATATTAGCAGTGCTGATGCCAATCTCTCTCGCATTGCGGTCTTTAATCTCCACATGAGCTGAAAACGAAAGTTAAAGAGCGACACATTCATTGCGTTTTACCGTGAAATGAGTTCCGCGTCTTAATTAAAATCAACACATTAATGATTTCTCTCATCCACCCGCAATTTTTGGGATGTTTACCCACCTGAACCGCGGATTTAACTGCAATCCGCGCATACTCATAGTCCTTTCACACAAAAAAATATATTTCTGCAACATCCGTGTGTAGTTAAATGAACTAAACGTAGCGTCGAGGCAGATGATTTTGCCTCGAGGATTTTTTCAATTCGAGTAACTCGAGTTACTCGAGGAATCGTTTCAGCCCTACTTGTACTACTTATATAAAGATACCATGATGCTTAATGATTACTGTACACTTTTAACAGTAATAATGTTAATGCACTTTATTTTATAGAATTATATGATGACCAAAACAGATTGACATCTACTTGTTCAACAATGTGACGTTGTAATGTTATGTCAGAAAAGCCACGGCTTCTATTATCATGTCTTGTTTTAGTGTAATAATGTAAATGGGACATTTTAATATTGTTTTTGCTATGTTTAGATCAAAGTGTTGAGAAGATTAAAGGGTTAGTTCACCCAAAACTTCTGTCATCATTTACTCACCCTCATGTCGTTCCAAACCTGTAAGACTTTCGTTCATCTTCGGTGATATTTTTAATGAAATCTGGGTGTTTTCTGTCGCTCTATTGACTCTACGCAACTACCACTTTGACACTGCTAAAAGTTAATAAACCAGTCATGCTGTGTAACACCAGAATGAACCTCATTGGTTCTTGAGAAGCTCAAACGTGCTGTGTAACACGAGAATGAACCTCATTGGTTCTTGAGAAGCTCAAACGTGCTGTGTAACACGAGAATGAACCTCATTGGTTCTTGCTGAAGCTCAAACCTGCTGTGTAACACGAAAATGAACCTCATTGGTTCTTGCTGAAGCTCAAACCTGCTGTGTAACACGAGAATGAACCTCATTGGTTCTTGCTGAAGCTCAAACGTGCTGTGTAACACGAGAATGAACCTCATTGGTTCTTGCTGAGGCTCAAACGTGCTGCGTAACACCAGAATGAACCTCATTGGTTATTGCTGAGGCTCAAACTTGCTGTGTAACTCCAGAATGAACCTCATTGGTTCTTGATGAAGCTCAAACGTGCTGTGTAACACCAGAATGAACCTCATTGGTTCTTGAGAAGCTCAAACGTGCTGTGTAACACGAGAATGAACCTCATTGGTTCTTGCTGAAGCTCAAACGTGCTGCGTAACACCAGAATGAACCTCATTGGTTCTTGCTGAAGCTCAAACGTGCTGTGTAACACGAATGAACCTCATTGGTTCTTGATGAAGCTCAAACGTGCTGTGTAACAAGAATGAACCTCATTGGTTCTTGATGAAGCTCAAGCGTGCTGTGTAACAGAATGAACCTCATTGGTTCTTGCTGAGGCTCAAACGTGCTGTGTAACACCAGAATGAACCTCATTGGTTCTTGATGAAGCTCAAACGTGCTGTGTAACACGAGAATGAACCTCATTGGTTCTTGAGAAGCTCAAACGTGCTCAAGTCAAGTCAACTTTATTTATATAGCGCTTTTAACAATGCAGATTGTTTCAAAGCAGCTTCACAGTGTTAAACAGAAAAATAATGCAACAGAATATATTTTGATTATCATACTGTAACAATGTGGGCTTTAGATCAGTAATTAGATAAGTAATTTGGTCTATATGGTTAATTTAGTTTAATAATTAGATTTATTTTGAAATAATTTTTTTCCCCAACTGAGCAAGCCAAGCCAGAGGCGACAGTGGCAAGGAAACCAAACCCATCAGGAGACCTAATGGAGAAAAATAGACCTTGGGAGAAACCAGGCTCAGTCGAGTGCCAGTTCTCCTCTGGCCAATTAACAAACAGCATATTATTATTATTAAAGTTATTATTTTAAAGGTCAGAGGTCATAATTGATCTGAATATTCGAAAGATCTGAGGCAACACGCCGGAGAGCGGGTTTATTGAGGATGATGTATCGATTAAATAATAATTAAAAATAAAAAAATTGAAATATCGGAGTCATTACGCCGGAGACAGGTTTTTATTGAGGATGCTGGATTGATTAAACAATTACTAAAATGTAATATTCGAAGATCGGCGGCAACACGCTGGGCGGGTTGTTTGAGGATGACATCGATTTAAAGAATTGTTAACTAGGACTATTCAAACAATCGGAGTCATCCGCCGGAGACAGGTTTATTGAGGATGTGTCGATGAGGCAGCTTAGGTTGCTCAAATGACCACGGTCTCTGCAGACACTTCAGGGTCATGTGTTGGTACATCTGACTGCAGGTCCAGGTCCTGGATCTGATACGCAACAGAATATATTTTGATTATCATACAGTAACAATGTGGGCATTAGATCAGAAATTAGATAAGTAATTTGGTCTATATGGTTAATTTAGTTTAATAATTAGATTTATTTTGAAATATATTTGAAAAATATTTTTTTTCCCCAACTGAGCAAGCCAAGCCAGAGGCGACAGTGGCAAGGAAACCAAAACCCCATCAGGAGACCTAATGGAGAAAAATAGACCTTGGGAGAAACCAGGCTCAGTCGGGGTGCCAGTTCTCCTCTGGCCAATTAACAAACAGCATATTATTATTATTAAAGTTATTATTTTAAAGGTCAGAGGTCATAATTGATCTGAATATTCGAAAGATCTGAGGCAACACGCCGGAGACGGGTTTATTGAGGATGATGTATCGATTAAATAATAATTAAAAATAAAAAAATTGAAATATCGGAGTCATTACGCCGGAGACAGGTTTTTATTGAGGATGCCGTATTGATTAAACAATTACTAAAATGTAATATTCGAAGATCGCAGCAACACGCTGGAGACGGGTTGTTTTGAGGATGACATCGATTTAAAGAATTGTTAACTAGGACTATTCAAACAATCGGAGTCATCCCGCCGGAGACCGGTTTATTGAGGATGCTGTGTCGATGAGGCAGCTTAAGGGGGAGTCTAAATGACACGGTCTCTGCAGACACTTCAGGGTCATGTGTTGGTCACATCTGGGTGCAGGTCCACCGTCTGATCTGGATACGGCCCGGATCCGGGTGACTGCAGTAGACCTCGGGATAAAACTGAGACACTAACATTAGCGTAGATGCCATTCTTCTGATGATGTAACGAGTACATCAGGTGTTATGGAAGTGTTCGGTTCCGGCTGACCTAGATAATGCAGCCTAATAATCATTTAATTGAAAAAGTATTTTATGTGTATGCCATAGAAAAGAGATGTGTTTTAAGTCTAGATTTAAACTGACAGAGTGTGTCTGCTTCCCGAACAATGCTAGGAAGACTGTTCCAGAGTTTAGGTGCTAAATAGTAAAAGGATCGACCACCTGCATTTGATTTTGATATTCTAGGTATTATCAGCAGGTCAGAGTTTAGATACCGCAGTAGACGTGATGTAGTATAATGTGTTGTTAAGAGCTCACTCAAGTACTGGGGAGATAAACCATTTAGTGCTTTGTAAGTAATAAGCAAGATTTTAAAATGTATGCGATGTTTAATAGGGAGCCAGTGCAGTGTTGACAGAACCGGGCTAATGTGTTCATACTTCCTGGTTCTAGTAAGAACTCGAGCTGCTGCGTTTCTGACCAGCTGGAGTTTGTTTATTAAGCGAGCAGGGCAACCACCCAGTAGAGCATTACAATAATCTAGTCTTGAGGTCATGAACGCATGTATTAACTGTTCAGCATTTTGCATTGAGAGCATGTGCCGTAATTTAGATATATTTCTGAAGCTCAAACGTGATGCGTAACACGAGAATGAACCTCATTGGTCCTCACACGTCAAGCGAACATGCTTGAGCTTCCGTTTACCATAACTGATGTGTGAGTTGATCAATGTTTATTTGTCAATAAAAGCATTAATTAAATCTGTTGTTCATATAAAGCGATCGAGTCTCTTCAGTTCATATGGATTAGCTTTACGATCTCTTTATGAACTTTTTGAAGCATCAAAGTGAAAGTTGCATAGCTGTAAATGGAGGGTTCAGAAATCGCTCAGATTTCATAAAAAATGTCTTAATTTGTTTTTGGAAGATGGACAAAAGTCTTATAGTTTTGGAATGACATGAATTTAAATTTTTAAGTGAACTGTCCCTTTAAAATCAACTTTCCGATGGTCCATATCAAGGGGTTTCAATCAATTAGATGCGACAGACCCCTAAATATGATTATCTTTATGCATGGGCCACCAATCCTAAAATTTAATGTGTAAAGACCCAATTATACTATAAAAATATTATGGATGTGTAAAATATTTTTGGGAAAATATTTAGTTCCTTCATTTTATTAGATTTTTAGTACATTTCTGATGCTTTAATATATCTTCACCTGTCATAGTTATGTTTTTATTACTTTGAATGTATGAAACGGTGACGACATGCACCATATGTTCATATATCATGTGTTCATTGCATCCTATGGACATCTATGCCTTGCTTTTAACACCTAAAAAGAGACTTTTTTTTCAGAGACACTGTGTTGGGTTTGTTTTTCAGCCGATGATGACAGTTGTGCTGTTATGTGTTTTCTCTTCCAGGTATCGATTTCAAGATCAGGACAATAGAACTAGATGGCAAGAAGATAAAGTTACAGATATGGTGAGTTTCTAGCCGTCTTTTCTTCTAGTCAACGCTAGTTGAACATTAGCAGATTGCTGCCACGAGTGACTTCGCATTTGGAAGTACAGGAGCTGCTGTTTGACTAGTGAAACCATGATTCATTTCTCCTTTATACTGAGGTTGTCTTTAGTCATTATCCTGGTAAGAAGGAAGTCATCTTCCACTTTACCAGACCTGCAAACCACCTTTTAACAGGGCCACAGTTACAATACTAATATTGTTTGGTATTTACAGGGACACGGCAGGACAGGAACGATTCCGAACGATCACGACAGCATATTACAGAGGTGCAATGGTAAGATGATGCTAAAGTATGATGAGCTTCAGAAATTTCAGCAGTCGGCCTTGCCTGTTAAAGGAACACTCCACCGTTTTTAGAAATAGGGCTTATTCAACAGCTTTCCTACTTTTAGTTATGTGGGCAAATGCATTTTTGTCTCAGTGCATGCATTGTTTTAGTTTGGCAGAGTTTCCTATTGCAAATAGGACTATATTATGGGGAAGCACAGGTGAAGCACTGCTACTTGGGCGCAGAGATATCACGTAACACATGAAATCCTACAACTTACATTTCATGTGTTGTGTGATATCTCTGCAGTAGCAGTGCTTCGCCTGTGCTTCCCCATAATATAGTCCCATGTCAATATCTGCCTAGGAAATCACCTAGTCTTAATCTGCATCGCTATTTGTACTCGTTGTGAATACTCAGGCCACAAGAAGTAATTAGGTGGGGGTTTTTTTGGGATCACTTTTACTCGGGTCATGCTAGCTGGCATCAAAGGATTCCATTCATTATGCTAAGCTAAGCTAGCGGTGACCCTACCAAACTAAAACAATGCATGCACTGAGACAAAAATGCATTTGCCCACATATCTAAATGTAGGAAAGATGTTGAATAAGCCTATTTCTAAAAACAGTGGATTGTTCCTTTAAAGCTACACTGTTCAACTTTTTTAGTTTATTCTTAGCTAAAAACACTTAGTTCTTTCAAAAATATATGTGCTCATTAATGTATATTTACTTCTTTCAAGTAATAAAGTATTCCCGTAAGTTTATAATATGCCATTGAAAATACATACGGGTGAGGGGTTCGAATGCCGGTAGCCATGTTGACCCTCCATCTTGAAAGTACAGTAGCCAAAGAGGGACATACCCATAAATTCAAGCTTTGCCTTTGCGTTTTAACACTCGATGGCACCGTGTCGAATGTGAAGAGGGGGATTGCTTGAGACTGATATAGCCTACAATGTAAACTTTGCCTTACGCTAGTGATGTCGTACAATATACAGAATAACGATAGCACTGATCAAAGTTACTTTACTAAGATTAGCTTGCATTCGTCTGGGAACCTGATAGCTGATGTTAGCAATGAAATGGTAAAAAATAATGAAAAGGTAAAACTATTATTCATTTTACATAGATGTCATAACCTACATGATAACTGACAAATTAAATAACTGCAAATTATAATAGTTTTCTAAAGTAACCTCATCACTTGATCGAACTGGAGCCATATTAATCTTGGACTAAATCAGCCACCGTAGGATTTAAAACGAAATCGGAATTGAGAGGAACAGAAACTAATATTCACTGGATGGTCATATACCTTTTCACCGCTAGATGGGGGAAAATATCACAGTGTAGCTTTAAGGTTTTTGCATTAAGCACAATAACAAATCATAATTTACAATGCATTATAATATCGTACAAACTCCAAAATCACATGTCGGTGCGTCAGATGTATGAATTTCAGCTGTCGGTCTTGCCTGTTAATGCTATGATTATACTGTTAGTGTTGCAAACCTATATTAATATATTTTTTGGGAACCTGTGATACTTTTTTTTCAGGATCCATTGATGAATAAAAAGTTTAAAAAGAACAGCGTTTATTCAAAAGAGAAATCTTTTCTAATAATATAAGTCTTTACTATCACTGAATAAAAATATTAATTTCTTTCAAAAAAAGAAAGAAAAAAAATTACTGACCCCAAACTTTAAAGTTACAAAATAATGTTACAAAAGATTTATATTTTGAATAAATGCTGTTCTTTTTTAAACTTTTTATTCATCAGTGAATCCTGAAAAAAGTATCACAGGTTATAAAAAAAATATTAAGCAGCACAACTGTTTCCAGCATTGATAATAATTTATCATTATAGTAATGTGACGCTGAAGACTGGACTAATGATGCTGAAAATTCAGCTTTGATCACAGAAATAAATTACATTTTAAGGTTTATTTCGTTATTTTAAATTGTAATATTTCACAATATTAGTTTTTATTTACATTTTTGATCAAATAAATGCAGGCTTGATGAGACATTTTAAAAACATTAAAAATAGTAATGTGTCCAAACTTTTGACCGGTACTGTGATTCTGTACGATAACAGAAATTCACTGTGCATTCCTCCATAACATGCACAGATCATTTCTTGAGTCTTGCACACAAAATGTCCATCTTGGCGAGTATTCACGTAAATAATATAAATTTATGTGTAAAAAATCCTTGTGCTGTGGGTAAGCTATTGTGCAACAAAACTATACCATTGTTAAAACAAATACACAGACTGAGCGAACATTTAGGTGAGAATTAAAAATTACCCTCATTTTTCAACTACATTTAAGTCCCCTATATAAGGCTAGCCTGCAATGTTTCAAATTCCCAGTTTATTCCTATTAATTTCCGTTAATTTCTCATATATTCCCTTACATTTCCATGGAGATTCACAGAATTTTGCAACCCTAAATACTAATGCTCATTTGCTGTCATCTTTATAATTGCAGCGTTTTGCACAGTTGTAATTTGTCTTGTGCTCTGGTCTCAGGGTATCATGCTGGTTTATGATATTACCAATGAGAAATCATTTGACAACATCAAAAACTGGATCCGAAACATAGAGGAGGTGAGTGTCTCTGGTTTATCTGCCTTCAGCCGTGTACTTCAGATTGTGTGCAATGTTTCCATAATATGCATGGTTTTTATATTATATTTAAACACAGTAACTCCATGGGTTCAATTCTCATGAGAATGCATGAACTGATAAAATCAGTTTTGCAATTTGCTTTGAATCAAAAGTCTGCCAATTGCATTAATGAAAATGTAAATATTTCACCTATTTATTTGTTAAATATAAAAAGCACATTGAAGTAGGGCATCTTTAGTCATTGCACCTCACTTCTCTCTAGCGTCTTGCACCCTGAGCATAGTGCTTTTAATAAGACACAGTTTTTTAATACTTTGAATATTATTGTCAGGTGGACATGATCCTAAACTACCGGTAGCCTAATTACTAGCTATTTAGTTTTATATTATCAGCAAATTATTTCAGTGCATGTTCTTGTATGTGTTAAACCCAGCATGCATCGGCAGATGTAGAAAAAATGATTTTGGGGAACAAATGTGACATTAATGAGAAGAGGCAGGTGTCCAAAGACAGAGGCGAGAAGGTGAGTAGACCATGCTCTTTTTTTTCACTTACACCATTAAATAAAACTGCTTGTATAATATTATTTAACTTTCATTGCATAAGATGCTACAGCAATGATGGAAGCACCTTTATTTAATGATCCTCCTGCATCATCTAGCTAAATCATTCTAGCATTTTGAATCAAATCTGCCTGTACCCGTTTAGCTGGCGTTAGAGTATGGGATCAAGTTCATGGAGACAAGTGCGAAGGCTAATATCAACGTTGAGAACGTAAGTGCGAAATGGCTTTTATGATGAATCCTCATTTCATTTCCTCATCATATCTGAGCGTTTAAAGGTCTAATCCAGACCTAATGATGTTTTCTGCTCTACTCACAGGCATTCTTAACGCTTGCCAGAGACATAAAGTCAAAGATGGACACGAAATTGGTAAGATTGTCCCTTTCTGTGCTTTAGGTTAATGTTTAAAATGATTTTAGATCAGGTTTCATTAATTAACTACATTGGTCAACATGAACAATAGTTCTACAGCATTTATTAGAGGTGCAGTAAGATTTCTGAGAAACACTGTTAATATTTGAAATCAACCTGAACAAATACACCCCTCCCTTCATTGCTCCACCCCTAAAATGCATGAATTTGCAATGCAAGAATAGATATCTCAGCTGAAGCAAAGCAAAATAATGCTTCACGAAGATAACGAACGAACCAAAAGGAAGAACAAACAAACATACAGCACATGAGTATATACACACAAGAGTTGGTTGTTAGTTGTCAGCAGCTCCAGACAAACAATGACACTCAAAACGGTCCTGTTTCTACAGCTAACATTACAGCAACAGCATATCTTGGTTCTGTGAAACATAGCAAAACCAATGATACGCCCCTATTATTAGTGGACACGCCCCCTACTGCTGATTGGCTCACTTTCTCCTCCCCTATCATGAGTGGACATGCCCCCTGTTGCTGATTGGCTCACACTCTCCTATCATGAGTGGACATGCCCCCTGTTGCTGATTGGCTCACACTCTCCTATCATGAGTGGACACGCCCCCATTGCTGATTGGTTCACTCTCTCCTCCCCTGTTATGAGTGGACATGCCCCCTGTTGCTGATTCGTTCACTCTCTCCTCCCCTATCATGAGTGGACATGCCCCCTGTTGCTGATTGGCTCACACTCTCCTCCCCTATCATGAGTGGATATGCCCCCTGTTGCTGATTGGCTCACACTCTCCTCTCCTATCATGAGTGGACATGCCCCCTGTTGTTGATTGGCTCACACTCTCCTCTCCTATCATGAGTGGACACGCCCCCTGTTGCTGATTCGTTCACTCTCTCCTCCCCTATCATGAGTGGACACGCCCCCTGTTGCTGATTCGTTCACTCTCTCCTCCCCTATCATGAGTGGACACGCCCCCTATTGCTGATTGACTCACTCTCTCCCCATCATGAGTGGACACGCCCCCTATTGCTGATTGACTCACTCTCTCCCCATCATGAGTGGACACGCCCCCTATTGCTGATTGGCTAAAAGTGTGTTGTGCTGCTCGGTCTGATCCACTTTCAACAGCGTTTTTCAGAAATCTCATACTGCATCTTTAATCTTAACTAATGCTAATCTCAGCATTTAATAATACATTTCTAAGATGAAAACAATAGTAAATGCATTAAACATTTTATTAATTAACATTAGGTAAAAAAGTTTTTCATTGTTAGTTCATACATTAACTTCTGAAAAAAAGTAATATTGTGAATTGTTTTATTGTAGTTTTTAAAGTGTAATTTGATGATAACTGAGCATTAAATCAGCATATCAGAATGGCTTCTGAAGGATCAGAGCTGAAAATTCAAATTTTCCCTTTCGGATGAAAGAATGCTTCAGTATCTCCGCTTTAGTTCTTGAGTCTAAAGAAGGTTTATTTTTTCTTTGCTCACACAGGAGGGTAACAATCCTCAGGGCAGCAACCACGGAGTGAAAATAACCCCTGAACAGCAGAAAAAGAGCAGCTTCTTTCGCTGTGTGCTACTGTGAAGACCAAGGCCTTACTGTCCGCCGCCAATGGGCTGGACATGACTGGACTATGCTCTCCCTCTTAGCACTCCTCCTCCTTCCTCTTTTACCCCATCTCTCCTTCTCTGTCGTGCTCTTCTTCCAGTCAGCGTTCCTGGCTCTTATCTTCTTCCATTGACAGATTAGCGATGCCGCTCATGACCCTTCCCTGGCGAAAGCCTGCATTGGTTCTACAAGTCAAGGTGAAGAGCTGGTAGCTGATGCATCGCCGTAAACGTGCACCTAAAGAAGATCCCGTGTCTCCATCTTTGTTTCAAACTGCTTTTGAGCACTCAACTGCCAAAATTGATCCATTCCTTCATGCCGACCTGGAAGTATTTGTGATTCTGGGTCTGGCCGCAGTGATCTAACATTGAGCCAATTTGGGAGTTTCGTGGGGCGATCATAATCATTCCATTTTATTTTCGGCGAATTACTCGACAATCACATTACCTTATTATAAGTAGGACTATTACAACCCACCTCTTATATGCACCTCCGCTTAATTTTTTTAACCTTTGACCTGTTACGCAACACTTGAATTGGTGCAGTCAAGGTTTCCCAGACATGGCTAATGATAGTTTGAAGATCTTGCTTTTTATTCATCAAGACATGTTTACTGGCTCAGTTCTCTCCCTTTTTTTAACATGCACATGAAGCTATTTCCAAATAGTTCAGCCTTTTATGCAGTAGCGCTAGCTTTCTTTTTTTAATAATCCTTTGCATACATCCAAAACTCAGGTCTTTTGCTTTTATTACGACCTGAAAGCGCACTCTGACCCAAGCATTCTTTGATTTAAAAACACTTGAATTGAATCTACTAGAGTATGATCGAATGAAACTGACTGATGACGAATTCCTAAGTTTGTAGTATTAATAATGCGTAACCAAAAGCAATTAGAAAGGGTGACTATGTAACCTGAAAAAAGCAGAGCTATACTTGAGAAAGCACCTCCCGTACAGACGTCCATGCACTTTATCAGTATCCTTTGTGTTGTGTGTAGTTTGTGCCAAGTGATAGTTTTGCATCATAAAGACCGGTGTTTTTACATGGTTACATGGAGCCGAATTCATGCTAGTTTTAAGAGCAAGGCGTTTTCATTTCCCCCACAGTCATTTATTCCTACACCAGTAAGCCGAAGCTAGTTTTATGCATCGGCTTCTGTTGATGCAGTCTGGTCAGCTTTGAATAACTTGTCTTCTGTTGATTATTTAGTGATGTCTGATGTATTATGAATGGACTGGTCCTACAGCATATTTGTTTGCGTGGCACAGCGCACAGATTTGGTTCACATGACTAGGCTTAACTACCCAGAATACAGTAATCCACCATTCCTGATTTCTGAGTAGTGTTTTGTCATGCGTGTAATTAATGCAATGCATAAGTTGTACAGCCCTTCAAAGACAAACTGCACTTGTTTTTTTTTTTATTGGTTTGATATGAGTTTTCAGTTTTCTCTCAATCCGATCGTCTGACGCAAGAGACCCGTTTCATTTTGACAAATTGTGCAGTTTTGCCTTTGTACTGCAGTATACTCAAATGTGTGTTTTGTATGTCAGTGGGTTAATGTACACCAGCAATAGGTCAGGAATCTTTAACGCCCGTTAGCTTTGAGTGAATGAACAAACTCTCCATCGATTATATCCACAAGTATCAATCTCTCAACCTCACAAGAACATTCAAGGCAGATTTCATCCCAAAACCAGTTTATTTGGCATTTTTGTTATTAATGACAAGCACATTCTCATTAATGCAATGCACATAAATCTCATTCTGCAAAATGTATTAAATTCTTATATATAATACATAAATATTAACCATTTACATATCATGGTACCTTTGTGACAGAGTAAAATATGGATGCATTGCAGTAATGAGCCATGTTTTTTATGCTATATATATATATATTCCATTGGATTTGGGGTGTAATGTATAGAAGCTTCCGCCACAGAATATTTGCGACTTCTCACAATTGAGTTCACATCTCGCAATTCTGACTTTTTCTTGTCGGAATTTCGAGATATAAACTCAAACTCAACTATTTAGACTTTTTATCTCAGAATTGCGTGATTTAAAGTTGCTATTGCGTATTATAAAGTCGAATTGTGAGATATAAATGCATTCGAGTCAAGTTTCTTTCCTCAGAATTGGACTTTAACTTGCCATTGCGAGTTTACATGTCACAAGTCTGACTTTATAACACACAATTGCAATTTTATATCATGCAAATCTGACTTTTTATCACAGTTGCATGATTTAAAGTCGCATTTGCAAGTTATAAAGTCCAATTCTGAGGAAAAAAGACTTCTCATAATTGCACGTTTATATCTCACAAGTCGGACTTAATAACACGTAATTATGACTTTAAATCATGCAATTCTGAGAGAAAATCTGAATCATGAGAAACTCACAATTGCGAGAAAGTCAGAATTGCATGATATTAAGTTACAATTGTGTGTGTTAAAGTCAGAATTGTGAGATATAAACTCGCAATTCTGAGATAATCATTTTTCCTCAGAATTGGACTATAACTTGCAATTGCAAGTTTATATCTCACAATTCTGACTTTATAACACGCAATTACGACTTTAAATCATGCAATTCTGAGAGGAAAAAGTCAAAATTGTGAGATAAAATGTCGCAATTACCTTTTTTCATGTTTTTACTCCGTGGCAGAGACAAGCTTCCATAGTCATGTGACCTGGATGTGTCGTAAAGAGATTAGGAAAGCACATTCCTGTTTGTCCTGCGAGGCAGAGGTGTATGAAATTCTCTTCTTGCTGCAATAAGGCACATTCACTTTTCCTTCTCTGAGCTTAAATGTTGACCAACTTGAAATGACTTCCTGTTTGCCCCTTGTTCTGTTTCCACCTCTAGGCGATGATGTTTTGGGGTTCATATTAGGAGAGGTGTGTCTGTACCCATAGCATCTCTCTTCTCCCCCTGTCCAATAATGTCCCCAACTTGCCGTTTGTCTTAATATCTAATACTTGATCTTTCATTTTGGATCTATGCATCATGAAGGTGATACTGTTGACCTCCTGTAAGTTTTATCTGTGTATGTATATTTTTTCTATAGATGTTCTGCACATTAAAGCGTCTGTCTGCAGTTAGAGGACAGTCTAAAACATGTAATAATGGACCTTAGATGCAATTGGGGTGTTTTAAAAAGCATTTTTATTCGATACAAACCAAGTGGAAAAGAACATTAGCAAACAGGCAGCGCTCTCTGTCTTAAACGCTTTTCCGTCGTGTGGTGTTTATTGAGCAGTGATGCGTATGTCTGTCAATCTCCGCTTCAGTTTTGTCTTTTCTTGTACTTCTCGATCCTTATCATTTACAGATTCTTTTATATGACCATGTTTTCATTTGTCGATTGTGAGGTAACTGGGGAGATTGGTTAATTACATTTTGGTAAGAAAAAAAAGAAACAATTGTAAATAACTCAAAAAAGAAAAGAAAAAGAGATCTACTTAAATTGTACTGTACTTTCTAAAACATTGAGAGAGAAAAACTGATCTACAGTTTTTGTAGATATCTGTACTTTTGATTTATTAAAACAAGATTCTTTTAAGAGCCGGCTCTGTGTGTGTGTTTAATGCTGACGGATGTCGTATCAGTAGCTAAGCTTTTCAGGCACATTATTGGCTTGTTTTTATGTTCAAGATAAGAATTACTGAAGTGTATATTTTGAATGTTAATATTATGCTTTGTGTTAAATTTGACGTGCGCGACACCATCTGTTCCTGACTGCAGAGAAAGTTCTTACATTGTCTTTTGAATGTAAATGTCCTGTTGGTCAGTGTCCAGATGATCTTCATATCCTGATGTGAAAGGTGCTAGAAGCGAGAAGATCGTATTAACATCAAGCTATAATACACATTTATTACATGTGTATACATGCTTACATACACACACTTAATATAATACACACACACACTGATAGGTGAAGTGAATAACAATGATTATCTCTTCATCTCCTGTTAGTGGGTTAGGCAGCAAGTGAACATTTGTCCTCAAAGTTGATGTGTTAGAAGCAGGAAAAATGGGCAAGCGTAAGGATTTGAGCGAGTTTGACAAGGGCCAAACTGTGATGGCTAGACGACTGGGTCAGAGCATCTCCAAAACTGCAGCTCTTGTGGGGTGTTTCTGGTCTGCAGTGGTCAGGATCTATCAAAAGTGCTCCAAGGAAGGAACAGTGGAGAACCGGCCACAGGGTCATGGGCGGCCCAGGCTCATTGATACACGTAGGGAGCGAAGGCTGGCCTGTGTGGTCCGATCAAACAGACAAGCTACTGTACTGTAGCTTTTTAAACCAGAATTTTTCTTTAAAATAACTGTTACCTTAGGAAATCGGGCGCTCTCACGATCATGTGCTGGAAATCCTCTAGAGATAATCGGCCATCGTTGTCCAGATCAGCTTCATCGATGACCTTCTCGCACACCATCCTCACCTCATCCTCGGTCAGCTCGTTGCGGGTCAGTTTGTTTAAGGTTTTCTCCAGATCTGATTTACAGATGAAGTCATCGTTGTTGAAATCTGGAGGGGGAAAACCAGACGAGGACGAGTTCGCACTTTCACTTTTAAAATCGGCAAATAAATGTGAACATTATTTGTTATGAAAATTAAGTCATTTGTGTTTAAGTTACAAATAAATTCAAATTGCATGTAAAAAGCATTAGTCAACTGCTCAACTTTAATGTAGAAAAAAAATTGCATGCAGAAGTTATTCACCTTTCAATGATGCAAAGACATTTAACAATGCATAACCAAAATAAATCAACATCCAGATTGCTACCTTTACCTTTTTATACAGAACTTATTTATTAATACTTAATGTGGTTTACAAAGACACCCATAGTCATTGCTTTGAACATGCTCAACAATGAATCCTCCTGTGTGTTCAGTCTGAATAATTTCAGCATGCTCTGTTGTTCGAAGCATTGATCTCTATTGTTTGAGAGCGTTATCATTTACCCCGTGTTAATGTTGCATGAGAACAGAGTCTTTTCTGATGACAGCAGCAGATCAGGTTCCCTGAGATCTTTTAATTAGACAGCTGCATCAACACAGATATGAACAGAGCTTTTCATAGGTAGTTCCCTCTTGAATTATTGATATTTATGTGTCAGTTAAGGTTCTGCGGGTTCATCTCTACATGAATAGGAGCAGAAGATTGAGGTCAGGTAGTATCAAATGATTTCATACACTCACCTAAAGGATTATTAGGAACACCTGTTCAATTTCTCAGTAATGCAATTATCTAATCAACCAATCACATGGCAGTTGCTTCAATGCATTTAGGGGTGTGGTCCTGGTCAAGACAATCTCCTGAACTCCAAACTGAATGTGAGAATGGGAAAGAAAGGTGTTTCAAGCAATTTTGAGCGTGGCATGGTTGTTGGTGCCAGACGGGCCGGTCTGAGTATTTCACAATCTGCTCAGTTACTGGGATTTTCACACACAACCATTTTTTGGGTTTACAAAGAATGGTGTGAAAAGGGAAAAACATCCAGTATGAGGCAGTCCTGTGGGAGAAAATGCCTTGTTGATGCTTGAGGTCAGAGGAAAATGGGCCGACTGATTCAAGCTGATAGAAGAGCAACTTTGACAGAAATAACCACTCGTTACAACCGAGGTATGCAGCAAAGCATTTGTGAAGCCACAACACACACAACCTTGAGGCGGATGGGCTACAACAGCAGAAGACCCCACCGGGTACCACTCATCTCCACTACAAATAGGAAAAAGAGGCTACAATTTGCACAAGCTCACCAAAAATGGACAGTTGAAGACTGGAAAAATGTTGCCTGGTCTGATGAGTCTCGATTTCTGTTGAGACATCCAGATGGGCATGGTTTAAATGCCACGGCCTACCTGAGCATTGTTTCTGACCATGTCCATCCCTTTATGACCACCATGTTCCCATCCTCTGATGGCTACTTCCAGCAGGATAATGCACCCTGTCATAAAGCTTGAATCATTTCAAATTGGTTTCTTGAACATGACAATGAGTTCACTGTACTTAAATGGCCCCACAGTCACCAGATCTCAACCCAATAGAGCATCTTTGGGATGTGGTGGAACGGGAGCTTCGTGCCCTGGATGTGCATCCCACAAATCTCCATCAACTGCAAGATGCTATCCTATCAATATGGGCCAACATTTCTAAAGAATGCTTTCAGCACCTTGTTGAATCAATGCCACAGAGAATTAAGGCAGTTCTGAAGGCGAAAGGGTGTCAAAACCTAGTATTAGTATGTGCTCCTAATAATCCTTTAGGTGAATGTAGATTATGGACATTTTTTTACCCCGCAAAATGTCCTGATCGCACCTTAAGACTGACCGTAGATCTTAAAAGCGTAATACGCCTTCAGGTCCCGCGGGGCCATTTCACTGAGCACTGAAAACATGTCCAGAAAGTCGTCCAAAGTCATGTTTCCTTCCCCGTCCTCTGAGAAGACCTCAGCGATCCTCTGCCTGAATGGGTTATCCTAAATAGAAGATGACATTTTATTCTTAAAAGTATAGCAGCAGTTCATATAGGGCCTATTTTATGTTACGCTTATGTCCCAGTGACAGTGCTTACTTTTCCTTTTTCCTAAAAAAAAACAAACAAAAAAAACAAATCATACGATTAACATCGTGTGGAATGGGATCCATATGAAATGGCACCTTGCAAATTTAAATTATCATTAAAGGAAAAGTTCAATTCTTGAGGTTCATTCTTGTGTTACGCAGCACGTTTGAGCCTGAGCCGCTTCTGCAAGAACAATGAGGTTAAACCCTGCTTTAGGGGAGACCGGGGATGGTTGTAACATTTCTGTCTATATCTTAGAGTACTTTTAAGCCAGCGTGTTCAAAATGTGATTCAAACTAGTCACAAGTGTCTGCTATTAAATGAGATGGCTATTATCTTTGCAACACAAACAGAAAATGCATGGTTTAGTTTCAAACACGAGGAGTGAAATGTTACAATTCACCCCATAGTCTGGGTCAGTTGTAACACACCCTGGGGTGAGATGTTAAATTATGAAATAAGGATTATGATAAAAAAAAATATTTTGAAAGCTTTTTATTCAACACTGACCAGTCATCAGTCATCGTAATTGACCATAATAAATTGAACTTGAACACAACAATTGTGTGTAAGCATGTTTGTTACAGTCAGTCATATTGGCCATAGTAAAATATTGAAATTGAATAATCGAATGTGTGTGTGTGTGTGTGTGTGTGTGTGTGTGTGTGTGTGTGTGTGTGTGTGTGTGTGTGTCTGAGACTCTCAGTCATAGTAATTGACCATAATTAATTGAACTAACATTTCATTATTGTTACAACTAACCCCGAGTCATGTAGCCATGAACTAGCTCACCTTACAAGCTAACAACTAAAACATTAGCACTAACAACTTGCATGAAAAATATCTACACAGACACACAATAAACATAATTTAAATTGGATGAGTTTAGCTACAAAACAGAAATTCCCATAACAAAAATAAAAATAAGTAAAAAAGTTACTTTCTTACCCCAAAATTGTTTTTTTTTTCCCATCTAACATCTGCTATGTCTACCACAGAACTCTGCTTTATCACATGTGGAATAAGGGCTAAAATTTAGCATGTGCGAAGTGAATTAGGTGATTTAGTTCCTGGATGGACAGATTGGAGTTGTTACAACCATCCCCGCAGGTGTGGGGAACATTGATCCAGAAGGACCACTCGCTTGCAGAGTTTAGCTCCAACCCTGAAAAAAACACTTACCGTCTGTAGCTTTAGTTATCTTGAAGACTTTGATGAGCTTAGGTGTGTTTGATAAGGGTTGGAGCTGAACTCTGCAAGAGAGTGGCCTTCAGGATCAATGTTCCCCACCCCTGATATAAAGCGATCGAGTCTCTTCTTAAAATTTGACCTAAACCACACATTGGATTAATTTTACGATCTCTTTATGAACTTTCTGAAAAGTCACAGTGCGTCACCGGAGGGTCAGAAATCTCTCAGATTTCATCAAAAAGATCTTCATTTGTGTTCCAAAGATGAACAAAAGTCTTAAGGGTTTAGAACAACATGAGGGTGAGTAAATAATGACAGAATTTTCATTAAAAACGGTCAATCAAATATTGCATAAGATCAAGTGTTTGTATCTGCGTCTCCCAAATGCTACAGGATATTTCTCTTCACAGTACTTCACAAACACTTGATTAAAGTTAATCTGTTGGTTCTCTTGAGTTAGGAGGATCTGATGACGCTTAACCCCAACAAGACTGCGATCAATTAGTAGGAGTTTCATAATTGATGAGGAACACAGCAGTGAGACGCGCCGTACCTTCAGCTCCGGCATGCTGCCGATCAGCTCGTACGGTAGACGCACGTCCGGTCGGGTGGTGTAGTCCAGCGGCACGAGCTGTGGAGCTAAATCATGGTATCGATGAAACAATCTGAGGAAAGGCAACATGCATTCATAACTCTTTTGAATGCTTCTTCTTTTACGCGCGTCTATAACAAGACGCTAGGCTAAGTAGTTTTAGCCACATTAAACAAACAAGTTTTTTTAATCTCACCTCAGAATTTCTTTTCTGGTGAAATAAGTGCAGTCCTTCAAAATGAAGCAAAAACAGGCAATGATTTACAAAACAGCATTCATGCATATTATTTACAATTATGTGAGGAAAATTATAATGAAGTGCAAAGCATTCACATATTCCTGAATATAGCTCTTAACCATTATTGTAATATCAATTTTAAGTATTATCTTGACCATTTAGAGACTATATCACAATAGTACACACATTTTTACAGTTTTCAAATGTAAAGATGCAGACGAGATGTACACAGTTCAAAAGTTTGGGGATATATATATCCCCAATATATACAAACATTATATTTATAATGTTTCAAAATATTCCATTTCAAATAAACATTCTTTTGGAACTCTCGGTTCATCAAAGAATTCTGAAAACAAATGATTCATGGATTCCACAGAGAATATTAACCAGCACAACGGATTCATTTTCAACACTGATAATAATCAGAAATGTTTCTTGGGAAGCAAATCATCATATCAGAATGATTTCTGAAGGATCATGTGACACTGAAGACTGGAGTAATGATGCTGAAAATACAGCTTTGATCACAGGAATAAATTACATTTTACAATATATTTAAACAGAGAACCGTTATTTTAGATTATAATAATATTTCACTGTTTTTAATGTATTTTTGATCAAATAAATGCAGCCTTGGAGAGCAAAAGAGACTTTTTTTCAAGAGCATTAAAGATTCTTACCGCCCCCAGAGTGCTGTGTTCTCCAGAATAAAGATCTGAAATGGCCCATGTGACTGACCTGATATGCGTCCAGTTGCTGGGATGTGAAGATGGTCTGTTTGTTCCCCATCCTCGCAGTGCCATGGCAAACTCCCTGTCGTCTGCAGTATGCCAGCAGATATTTCAGATATGAAATACTGGCACAAAAGGCCGCAGGGAGACAGGGCGGATCAGGTGTCGGCCTTTAGTTCTTTTATAATGGCAGTATTTCATCATTTAGCTGCCGTGAATGGCGGTCTCTCTTGGACGTGAATGCGTCCTGTCGGTCAAGTGGGGATCAGCGCTGACAGCGTCAGATTACTGACCGATTCACACATGCAAGAAGTGGCAACCTGCAAATGTTTTCTAAAAGATCTGTCTTTTACTTGATTTAACCTATAAAAATATATTTTTGCAGCATAAATTAGGTAGATTCTGCAATTAAATTATATTTTTGACTTGAATAAAACCAGTTATTTTAGATGTTATCAATATTAAAATAGGTATACAGTAAATCTTGTACACAGTAAATGTAATTATTTACTCATTAGACTATAATATGATGAAATATAGTATTAAATTATAATTTTTCACAGTCTGAAAGTAGCTAGACAGAAAGTTGTTATACTTTTATGAAATAGGATGAATTAACAAATGTAAAGTAAATAATCAACAAGTTATCATTTTAAACAAGTTTCTTCTGCTCACTAAGGCTGCAATTACTTGAGCATAAAGTAAAAACAGAAATATAAAAAATATTATTACAATTAGAAAAGGTGTGTGTGTGTGAGAGAGAGATGGGCAGGGGCACCCTACCAAGTGTCCCCACAAAGATGGAAATATTCAAATCCTTGTCATTCACACTAAGTGATTTTTTTTTTGTAAATGTAAATGTGTGTGTGTGTGTGTGTGTGTGTGTGTGTGTGTGTGTGTGTGTGTGTGTGTGTGTGTGTGTGTGTGTGTGTGTGTGCGTGTGTGTGTGTGTGTGTGTGTGTGTGTGTGTGTGTGTGTGTGTGTGTGTGTGTGTGTGTGTGTGTGTGTGTGTGTGTGAGAGATGGGTAGGTTTAGGGGCAGGGGCAGTGTAGGGGGATAGAAAATACGGTTTGTACAGTATAAAATGCATTACGCCTATGGAATGTCCCCATAAAACATGGAAACACAACATGTGTGTGTGTGTGTGTGTGGCAGTTAAGCAATCTAATCCATGACAATTACGTTTGTGTTTGACTATTCCCCTCATTATTGTCTATGGTGACAATCGTGGTGTGTTGTTGTTTTGAGTGAAATCTGACCCAGGCATGAGATTCAACTCTTTTATCCTGGTTTCATTCATTTTCCTGATAAAGTGTTTTGACTCCAGATCTTGTTAAAAGAAGCCTGGTGTATTGTGTTAATATCGGCACATGCATCTCAATTATGGCATTAAATATGCAAGCATTGGTGCACCATTGTGAGTTTAATTGGTTGGCAGAGGCTGAGCGGTATCAGTTGATCCTGTGGAAGCCCTGCAGCTGTTTTACCTGTTACCTCTTCTTCTCTCTCTCTCTATCTCTCTCTCTTACTTTCTCACTCTATAGGAGGAGATCAGCTATACCTGTCACCTGTTGCTTTTGTTGGTACTCTTCCTATATGATCCCATGGGAAGGCACATGGACCGTCTGAAGGGATTCAGAGGCCGTATATAACAGCAGAGTTACTGCATGTGGCATCACACAAACTCACTAATGGGCTGATTCATGCAGACAGATGATGGAGGGAGGAGAAGGAAAAGGGGATAGATAAAATGGGAAAAGAAAAAAAGGGGGAAATTGAGAAAAAAGTGGAAGATAATTGGGGAAAATAAAAGACATGGGGTAAATCTTTTTTTTTTTTAAGAATACAGGGAAATCAAGGGAAAAATAAACACTGGGAGAGAAATGGCTAGGAGGAAAGAAAACAGGAGGAAAGGGAAAAGGGAGGCATGAAAAGGAAAAAGAAAAGAAAAGGGTGAAAGACATGGGGGTGAAGAAAAAAGAAAAATGTGATCTGAGGGGAAATAAAAGGGGAAAAGATAAAAGGAAGAGAAAATATGAGGAAAGAAACGAAAGGGAGGAAGAAGAAAAGAGGGAATCCAGGCGGAAGAAAAGATGTAATGCAAAAAGAATACAGGGAAATAAAGAGAAAATAAACAGAGGTGGAGAAGAGGGGAAGAAAAAAGAAAGAGGGGGGATTTAAAGCATAATGTTTGAGGAGGAAGAGGAGGAGAAAAAGCGAAAAATAAGATGGGAATAAGAAAATTGGGAAATTTGCAGGAAAAAATTGAAAAATGAGGGGAAAGAGGACATGGGGAACAAAATGGAAAAAGGAAAGATGGATGGAGAAAATGGAGAAAAAAAGGAGGGGGTGGGGGTACATGGGGAAAATTTTAAAAAAAAGAATAGTGTATTTACTAGTTTTTTAATCATATACTTTTCGCTTCAAGTTTTCCACTGATCCCCAAACTCCCTGGTTATTTACTGGCTCTACTCTCCATGATGCAGGTATGGTCCTTCTCAAAAAATTTGCATATTATGATAAAAGTTAATTATTTTCCATAATGTAATGATAAAATTAATCTTTCACATATTTTAGATTCATTGCACAGCAACTGAAATATTTCAGGTCTTTTATTGTTTTAATTCTGATGATTTTGGCATACAGCTCATGAAAACCCAAAATTCTCAAAAAAATAGCATATTTCATCGGACCAATAAAAGAAAAGGGTTTTTAATACAAAAAAAGTCAACCTTCAAATAATTATGTTCAGTTATGCACTCAATGCTTGGTGGGGAATCGTTTTGCAGAAATGACTGCTTCAGTGCGGCGTGGCATGGAGGCGATCAGCCTGTGGCACTGCTGAGGTGTTATGGAGGCCCAGGATGCTTCGATAGCGGCCTTAAGCTCATCCAGAGTGTTGGGTCTTGCGTCTCTCAACTTTCTCTTCACAATATCCCACAGATTCTCTATGGGGTTCAGGTCAGGAGAGTTGAGCACAGTAATACCATGGTCAGTAAACCATTTACCAGTGGTTTTGGCACTGTGAGCAGGTGCCAGGTCGTGCTGAAAAACGAAATCTTCATCTCCATAAAGCTTTTCAGCAGATGGAAGCATGAAGTGCTCCAAAATCTCCTGATAGCTAGCTGCATTGACCCTGCCCTTGATAAAACACAGTGGACCAACACCAGCAGCTGACATGGCACCCCAGACCATCACTGACTGTGGGTACTTGACACTGGACTTCAGGCATTTTGGCATTTCCTTCTCCCCAGTCTTCCTCCAGACTCTGGCACATTGATTTCAGAATGACATGCAAAATTTGAGTGACAGTCCAGTGCTGCTTCTCTGTAGCCCAGGTCAGGCGCTTCTGCCGCTGTTTCTGGTTCAAAAGTGGCTTGACCTGGGAATGCACCTGTAGCCCATTTCCTGCACACGCCTGTGCACGGTGGCTCTGGATGTTTCTACTCCAGACTCAGTCCAGTGCTTCCGCAGGTCCCCCAAGGTCTGGAATCGGTCCTTCTCCACAATCTTCCTCAGGGTCCGGTCACCTCTTCTCGTTGTGCAGCGGTTTTTTGCCACACTTTTCCTTCCCACAGACTTCCCACTGAGGTGCCTTGATACAGCACTCTGGGAACAGCCTATTGGTTCAGAAATGTCTTTCTGTGTCTTACCCTCTCGCTTGAGGGGTCAATGATGGCCTTCTGGACAGCAGTCAGGTCGGCAGTCTTACCCATGATTGCGGTTTTGAGTAATGAACCAGGCTGGGAGTTTTTAAAAGCCTCAGGAATCTTTTGCAGGTGTTTAGAGTTAATTAGTTGATTCAGATGATTAGGTTAATAGCTCGTTTAGAGAACCATCTCATGATATGCTAATATTTTAATTTTCATGAGCTGTATGCCAAAATCATCAGTATTAAAACAATAAAAGACCTGAAATATTTCAGTTGGTGTGCAATGAATCGAAAATATATGAAAGTTTAATTTTATGATTACATTATGAAAAATAATGAACTTTTATCACAATATGCTAATTTTTTGAGAAGGACCTGTAGTAGCTCGAGCGGGAGCAGTTTTCATTGATTTGGTGAAAAAGAAAAACCTTATGCTTTGAAACACAGAGAGCGATTGTGCTTGTGTTGATCTTCCTTTAAAAGCTTGTGCAGTATCTGCCAAGAACCACAGAAATACTAAACAACTCCCTCCATCATTTTTGTATAAGAATTTATTTAGACTTTATAATAGTTCACAACATCTTTTACAAGTGACCGACTCAAGCTCCTCTATATATTAAAATTTGATGTCTATTTACATATTTTACAGTTTGATCCCAGTCCAGATTCCCAGCATCAGTGACAGCCGCAGCTTCCCGCCACCATGTCGTCGTACTGCTTCAGCACCACGTTCTCATCGTCGTCGAAGTACAGCAGGTTGATGCTGAAGAGTTTGTCCGGGACGCAGCAGGGCGTCTCGATGCCCTTGGTCAGTTTGAGGGCGTTGATGATGGACTGGACCGTGGCGTGGTTGGTCGGCCTCATGTTCTGACCCAGGGGAAACGGACAGGAGCCTTTGCAGTGGTAGGCGTTGTATCCGCGCGGAGACACGATCCAGCCCGACCAGCCGATCTCCTCGAAGTCCACGTACAGAGGCAGACGCTGACAGGGCATCTTCTCTCCGCTGTCGTCGTAGTCTGCGGAGCGAGCCATGCGACGGGACGCTGCGGGGAGAGGGAGGCTGGGGAACGGGAGACTGCCTCCAGCCGGAGAATCAACTGAACCGGAAGAGAAAGAGGAGCAGGTTAGAACCAGTTCCTTGTGTGAGGAACCATAACTTAAACATTTCATTTAAATTTTATCATGCTTTTTTATACTATATTTTCTACATTACTATATTAATAGCATATGCCCAATTCATATAAAAAAATATATATATATTATAATTATGTGTAAAATAATTTCTATTCAGTTATTTTATCATCAAAAATTTATTTTTCGTGTATTATTTTTTTAATTATAATAGATTTTACTTTGTATTTCTTTTTATATATTATATTTTTACTATATTAAAAGTATGTACCCAAATCATACAAAAATATTATTAATATAAACGTAAAATCATTTCTATTCATTGTTGTTTTAGCTACTAATATGTTATATATATTATCATGTATTCATTTTTTATGTACTATATTATTTTACTATATTGAAATACATACTAAAAACATACTAAAAAAATCTAGCTGAAATAAAATAAGTTTAAAGGTTTTTTAATATTTTATTTCAGCTAATGTTTATTGTAAAGTATATTAACAGTATTTCTATTACATTACTACATGTTTTTATACTCTTTAGTACTGTACTGTATTATTTTATTTATTTAAGCATTATTTATTTATTTTAATTTTAATTATTATTTAATAAATATGTTATAATTTAATATATACTGTATTTTATTTACTACAGCACAATTTTTTTATTTATTTACTTGTATTTTTGTATAATTTACTTAGCAACTCCCTGGTTTAGAGCAAGATGTCTGAAATGAGTTTATGTGAATCCATACACATGTTTTGAGATTATGACAACTCGGTCTAAGACAATTGAGATATTAAAGAGATGCATACGTCTGTCCTACCTTTAGGAGTGATGTCCAGAGAAGCGGCCCGTCTGCCGTCGTCGGTGAAGAGCACCAGCATGGGCTGTTTGCTGTGATGGTGATGACGGCCTGATGCGAAGCGCACGCTTTTCAGGTCCATCTGAAGACCAGCTAGAGTCCTCACCGTGACCAGCAGACCCAGATTACTGCGCTCATCTGACATCCAAGAGCGCACCTTTGAGATCAAAACAAACGGAGTTAGCACAAGCAACTAAAACATATTCAGCTATTTAGCTTCATATCTCTAAACTATGAGAAAATCTCTCAAAGTGAGACTTTCGTTGATACGTACGGCTTGAGTGATGGTAAAAACCTCCCAGCCGGTGGAATGGATGGGCACTAGTCTGGACGAGAGCAGCTTCTTCCCTTGTGAGACGTTCTTTTTGCTGCTATCGAGAACTTGATAGACGCTGACCTGTGTAAAAACACCACTTACATGATTAGCCGGAAGAACCAGTAGATGTGCATCATGTGCTTTTCTTTGGGTGGGTAAATAAGCAGCGTACCTGGCAGAAGTGATGTCTGTTGAAGGTGAGAGATGCTTGAGGTCTGAGCTTGAACAGATGCAGCTCGGCCATCAGGATCTTCTCACTCTTGGCCACCGTGGACATGTTGAAGAGAAACTCAACATGCTCACTGTGCACTGCAGAGAGATGACGAGAGAATTCATGATGTGAAATGACACATGCGTTGTCCATTTTTACACCTTATCTCAGGACACATCAATATGTGTCATTAATGAGCCACTCTCAAAACTTCACATTTCAATATTCTGAAACATGCTTGCCTAAAGCTAAATTTCATGCTAAAACATACAATACACTTCGACTTTTAAATATACACCCTTATGCAATTCCAAATTTCATAGTTAAAATTTAGTTTATAAAGTTATGTTTAGTTTTATAGACAAGTATATTCAGTGCTGGGTAGATCAATTACAAATTACTAATTAGTTGGTTACTAATTTCTAAATAACATGACAAATATTCTAGTTAGTAACGCATTCCATTTCATTACACATTTAAGGTAATGTAATCAGATTACTTTTAGATTACCGTTAGATTACTTTGGGCCTAACTCTTTTATCACTTTGATTTGAATAGGATAATCTTGTACCATATTGATATAAAAAGAAAATATATTTCATTCTTTGTTATCAACAACATGCATTAAATATAACATTACGCCACGGTTTCCCAGACAGGGTCAGTGAGTTTAATAAAAAGACATTATGTAATTAAATCATTCAAATAATTAAATTGTATATAACCAATTTTGTTATCTGCTTGTAGTAGGGTTAATCAATTAATTATGAATAATTTACTGCCATTGTGAGGATAACGTAATCAATAAAAAGTAACTGCTCACAAGTATTTTAAAATGTAATATAATCTAACTACAAGTACTTAATTTTTGCAGTCTTATTACATGTAATCAGTTATTTTCCAGCACTTCCTATATTTAATTTTGCATGAAGAAAAAAAAACATCAGAATCTATGTGAACCCCTTCAATACAGATGAGAAAGCCATCAAAAGTTGTTGAGAGTCTGTATTGTTTTGTTCAGTTGGACTTTTGTATTTGTGCACTCTAAAAAAGATGGGTTGTTTCAACTTGTGTTTGGGTCACATATGGACAAACTCAACTGTTAGTTTAAATTTGTGAAACCCAACGGTTAGTTAATTTTTTTTTTTTTGAAACCCAGCGGTTAGTTAATTTTTTAAAATTTGAAACCCAACGGTTAGTTAATTTTTTTTTTTTGAAACCCAACAGTTAGTTTATTTTCTTTAAATTTGAAACCCAACGGTTGTTGTTTAAAAAAAACAAAACAACGGTTGGTAAAGGTTTACATTTTATTTTGAAACCGAACTGTTTGTCCATGACCCAAACGCATGGTTTGAAATATCCCATCATTTAAACATTTTTTTTTTTGAGTGAGCACATTGAGTAAAGACGATAACCGCTTTCCAGCCCTTTTCCATTCCAAATGTTCCTTTTTACTTCCACTGTCCCACTTCAAATGAATAAAGAAATCAGTGTGTATCTTACGTCTATCGAAGAAACTGCGGACCGTGTTTCCCTCCAGGAGCGTCGGGTCTTTGGTGACTCCGTCCACATCCGCGATGGTGTTGTACAGGTCCAGCATGTACTGAGGAGGCTGTTTGTGTCCCCGAACCAGTGCGGCGGGAGGATCCTCCATCCCAAACACCTCCAGCAGCCTCTTGATCGCCTCGGAGCGCACTTCTTCAGACTCGTTCTGCACCGTAAAGTGGTTTTCCAGGTAATTCTGAGACGGTCTGCTGATGGCGAGTCCCATCAGTGAGATCCAGATCACCGCAGGCAACATGATGAGAAATCCTCAGAGATGGTCTTTGTTAGCTGGAGCTGGGCTGAATGAAGCTCCACCGGATTGGCACCGTTTTATATGATGTTGGCAAAGTCTTCGGTCAACAGCCATAAAGAGCTGCTATTTAGTCGCAAATGTAAATCAACAATCAGAGAATGTAAAGCAAATCTAATGGCGGTGTTAACGAGGTGCGAACAGGACTGGTGGTCCTCTGGCGAGATCCTGGAGGAAATTAGTGTTTTTTGAATGTGCATTGCTGTAAATACGCCTTATATATTTAGATTGAAGATAAAAAAGTATAGGTACGTTATTTGATCACACTACATTTCGCTCGTCTGTGGGTTGGAGGAGTCTTTTGTACGCAGTTTGCGCGCGGCGGGTGGTTAACTTCCTTCTGAATGGATCCATTAATTGAGACAAAACGAGGATAATGTGATACAGGAACAATTATTTCGACAGCATGCGCCCTGTGTTTTCATGTTAATGGCACACACACCTGCTCAAACAGAGATTTGAGTCTGGGCAAATTAAAAATCTCCTCATCTCGCATGGCTCGTATGTTAATGAGAACATTAATGAACATTTGCATGAATGAGCTCAATCCTCGTCGAGTTTGAAGCAATAGATAGTTAATGTAAGTGTGCGTGAGTAACTTTACTGCGTGGTTTAGAGTTTAATTTCTCATCTGATGTGTTTGTTTTCATTAGGGACTCATTATAGTGTGTCTGAATCCCCTGATCCTGGCACTGTGTGGGGAGATTTCTTAATACTAATGGATTGCATAAGCTTAATGCATGGCAGGAGCTCTTCTTATATTATGCCATAGGAGCTTGATGCTTGCAATTTAATTTTTTGATTTTGTTAATATTGAAGAAAGACAAACATAAATAGTGATGGAAGCCAAAATATTAAGTGTAATGGATGTATATTGACTGAGTAATCCACTATTTTGTAAAGGGGAGTCAACATGGCAATGTTCCCATGAGATTTGTAGCCAAATTACAGAGGGGTAAAAATGACTTTAAAAAGATGTCAGCATCATTGCTTTCTTTTTACACAGAGACTGGTTAGTCTATTAGTAGAATCTGTTGACTTTAGCGATATTTGTTGCATTTTATGCCAACGGTGACAGATCAAAAATGGAAAAAAAGCACTTCTTGTGTTTTTTGCCCCAAGTTTGCATGCCTGTCACTCAAAAAGTATTAAAGATATCTTAATATGATTATAGATTCTGGTTCTTAACAACGTTTTCTTTCGAAATCTTCACTTTCAAGGCCCTATGTGGTTCAGTCCCATAGATATCCCAATGCAGCTCCATGTTCAATTTGTTCAATTTTCAATGGATAAAAAACAGATGTGGTTCATTTTGCACACAGCTGATACGTATTGCATTTAAAAGGGAATGTCTGAACTGAAAAATAAATAATATTGAAACTAGAAATGTATCTCGTTTTCCACTTTGAAAAGTTACCCACATTTGGTTTTATACCATTGAAAATAGATAAAATTCAACCATTTGAACATGGAGTCGCATTGGGAACCCCATTATATGATTGAAGGATATAGGGCCTTGCAAAATAAGATTTCTCAAAGAAATGTTTAGAATAAGAATCTAGAAGGATATTACTGTAAGATGTCTTTAATACTTCTTGAATTGAAGGCAAAGTTGGAAAAATAATATTTGTGGTACTCAGACTCAGGTATATTCTATGCAATAGTGTTGATAGAAAACAAAACAAGATACATTTCTAGTTTCAACATTATTGGTTGTTCAGATATTCCTCTTTAAAAGAAAAAAAAAATCATCTGTATGCAAAGTGACCCACATTTGGTTTTTGGCCACTAAAAATGTCCACATCTCTGGGACTGAACCTTCGAGGGCCTTTAAAATGAAGATACCAAAAGGAATGTTTGTTAAGAACCAGAATCTAAAAGATTATTAAGATATCTTTAATACTTCTTGAGTTACAGGCATGCAAACTTGGGTCAAAAAACACAAGAAGTGCTTTTCCCCGATTTTTGAACCGTCACTGTTGGCATATAATTCAACAAAGATTGTTAAAGTCAACAGATTTCACTAACAGACCTACCGATCTCTGCGGTACAATAAAAAAAATGCTGTCATCTTTCTAAAGTCATTTTACCCCTCTGTAATTTGGCTCCAAATCTGATGTGAACAGTCATTTACCCCCTTCTATCTATTCTATCTATCTATCTATCTATCTATCTATCTATCCGTCTATCTGTCTGTCTGTCCGTCCGATCGTCCATCCATCCGTCCATCCATCCATCCATCCGTATGTATTGTGAATTGAACAGTTCATTGATAAAATTTCCAAAAATGTAAGAAATGGTCTTACCCCCATTTGACAAAGTGGGTTGTTTTTATTATTATTAAGTTTTCAATAACTTTGATTTGCCTCTCTATAAATATTTATTTGGATTTGGTAGGCTATTTTGCATATGCGACGCCTCTTTGTCATTTGCATGTCTTGCTAATGCCTTAATTACTGGTTGATTTGTAACGTGATTTGAAGCTGAGACATGATTTGCATGTGTAACACTCTTTAGTGCTTCATGTCATGTAGTCCAAAGATGGTAGACCTTTCCAATTTCTCACATAGATTTTATTTACAAAATACTTTTTACATAATTTACATATATTACAGAAATATTTGAACAGCATCATTGCATCATGCCTTTAAATCGCCGTTCATTATTGCACAACACAAAACCTGACACTAGGGCTGTGCAAATGATTCAATTCATGTAGATGCTGAAGTCCTCCAGTAGGCGGCGCTGTGTTTAAGACTGGCACAGACAGGAAGTGATGGCCAGAACGTGCGGATTTGTCCGTGTTGACTGAGGAAAGTGTGGCTCTCGTAGTCTTGAGGAACACAAGCGTTGCCCTGTCCTTCCGCCCACAGCAAACACTCCCCGAGATCCGACGCACTCCTGCAGAAACACGAATCGACAGGAGAGTGTGTTAGGGAACATCTACAAAACTCACTGCATTCAAATCATCAGAGCCAAAGCTTTAGAGGTTTAAGCTGTGTAAAAACCCCTAAAATAATGAGCAATACTTTTAGCAAATATGTTTAAAGTGCTGTTCAGTACTGATCAGCTGCTGATTAAATCAATGCACAATGATATAGTCCTTATGAAATCAAAAACCAGTCATACAACCAATAAAAAAGCCAATGTGATCCAGATGTAATATATTATAGTGGCACAGCATGACTCGCCAAATTTTTTATATCACTAAAACTTTCACTTATTAACTAGATCTGTTGAAACTTGTGTTGTCAAAATTACGTTTCTCCATAGAAGTTGTGAACAGAAGCACACATTATAATGACCAACAGCATTGTTTCTCATCATGTTGTCCTCTTTTTACACTTGTTCAGTAACGTTTACAGAAACTGTTTCAAATTGTTCATGTTAATAGAAACCTCACACTAAACTTTCATTTAGGACAGAAACATCTACAACAACTATTTACATATACACT
>CM040915.1:2350000-2352500 GCA_023029165.1 Gobiocypris rarus
AAATTAAATTTTTTGGTCCCCATGAGGAAAACAGCGTATAAATCATTCTGAGTGTGGTTTTTTGAAAATGTAAAAATGCAGAAAGTTAGAAAGGGGATATAATATACAGAAAAATCATTACATCTATGGAAAGTCCTCCTAAAACGTGCGTGTGTGTGTGTGTTTGCTTAGCTGTGTGTAAGGTGGGATTTTCCGGCATGTACCTGAGAAGACAGCGGCTCCCTGAGGTGCAGCTTCCCAAACATCTGCCAACATCTATTTCCTGTAAGAGAATTAGCAACACAAGAGAGAAGCAATCAGTTGACCACCTGCTGTTAATGCGGGACGGCCTGTTAACATGCTAAGTGCTTTGATTTGGCACCTGCAGGGCCCATTTGGGGCCTCCTCGCACCTTTTACGAGTGCGGCGACAGACACAGAACATCTGACACAGATGTGTTCAATAAACACACGCCCGACGTCAATGCAGATCGCTTTAAACTTCAGACTGTGGAGATTTAACATCATTCAATGGCTCAGTATCTGTTTGAGAAATTATCTTTTACTTAATACGGCATTTGGAACTGGTTTTCTGAGCAAAATATGCTCAAATATGATGAAAAACAGAGAACGTGAAGAATTCAGGAGCTTTTCTGTGTGCATGTTTCACTTTTCATGGCATTTTGCATCAGAAATAACCAGAACGTCATAAGGACTCGTGCTTCTGCATTAAATCAAAGCATTTAGTGTTCCTCATGACAGTTTAGCATGGCCTATATTTGTAAGGCGTGCTGTGGGATTTCCAGCACTAAGTAGTTATTTAGTGTGTTACATCTTCATGCATATCGACACTTGAGTTCATTGTTCTCCAGTCAGGGAAATGTGAATTGGAAATGTTTGTAGGGGAGGGAAATGGATCAGGATCCTGATCTTTTAGTCTAACAAATGGGAACACAAGCAGGGGATCACTCGGAAATGACTAATTTCCTCTTTGACTGAAAGCATTTACTGGTGTGAGATCCTTCAGCCCTGGACGAGTGAATCTCAGTTCAGTGAAGACCGTAAAAATGATATGATCAATCAGTCATGACAACACATGTTTTTACATTACTTCAACTCATCAGAATAAATTAGGCAATTTTCAACTTTTTTAAAAGTCAATTTAATATACTTTAAGTTGAAATGGCTTATAAATCCGAGTTGATTGAACTTACCCTTTCGCTAGTTTTTTTTAAACTACATTTGTCCATGTTTTACATCTGATGAAGAAACGTTCTAACATTTTACTAACGTTCCAATTAAGTTATGGAATATTAAAACATCCAAAGTCTTGTTATGGAACGTTCTATTTTAGAATTTTGCAAACATTATGTGAATGTTACTTTTAAATGTTCTCCGAACATTCTAAAACATAAAAAATTAAAGACCAAATAACTCTCACTGAACGTTCTAGCAATGTTACTGGAAGAACTTGAGAGAACCTTTGTAAAACGTTCTGAGAACGTTTGTGAGAAGCAGCCCAATCAGACCGAGATGAAATATGTTTTTTGAATAAAGCTTTAACAAATGGACCACAATTCCCAAGCAGTTCATGCAGTTACAATGTTGTTTTACTCACCCTTAGACTTTCTACTTGGACTCCATCATCGTCGTATGTGATCTCGTAGTGGTACTCTACATACGGGATGCGGTAACATCCCTCCATTAGTTTGCACTGAGCCACTGTTTGGATCAGCTCCACTTTGTTTGGCGTTTCAATGAGGGTGGAATCAAACTTAGTGGGAACGCATGAAAATCCCTCTGTGAAGACCAGCAGTTACAGTTAGTACAAGCATCACTACTTTCATTTATTAGGGATATATTCTAATGCACGGTGATTGTAGAAAGACTCTTTTTTACCTGGAGCCCCTTTGGATCCCACACATTTGCCCGTGTCTATAACGGTCTCGTACGGGGTCTCAGAGTAGTATGTCTTCAGCAATGGTGCTCGGACACACTGGCTCATTTTGGCTTCGCAGTGACAATCCTCGATGATCTCAACCTCCCGCAGACCTTCGTACAGCATCACTCGGTCCACACGGACCCCGGCCGGCTCACAGCTGGAGCTCGACCCGCAGGACGGGGACCCGCTGACCGGGTCTGAGGAGGATGATGATGAATCCAGACGTCTCATCTGTAATGATTATGGGACAAATATTAGGTTGGGCTTCTAAGATATTTAAGCAACTTGTGTGTGAGCGTGTGTGTCCCCTGGTAAACCCTATGAGGACAATATCCCCCAAATCCTTGTCCTTGAGGGGACGTTTTTTGGTCCTCATGAGGAAAACAGCTTATAAATCACACTGTGATGTTTTTTTAAAATGTAAAAATGCAGAGCGCTGTCTGTGATGGGTAGGTTTAGGGGTATGGGATAGAATATACAGTATAAAAACCATAATGTCTATGGAAAGTCCCCAAAAATATGAAAACACAGCATGGGTTTATGTGTACTGAGGGAGGCAAGGTCAATGTTGTAAAAAAAT
>CM040915.1:2357500-2512500 GCA_023029165.1 Gobiocypris rarus
ATTTGACTGACTTCAAAAGAACTAAAGTTTTAACTCTCTGTACAGGTTTCTTAAATATGATCAAGATCTAGTATAGTTAATTTTATTGGCAAAATATTATATTCATAAAAGTAAATATGTAATATATAGAATTGTGCTTTAACTTATTTATGGTCTGGTCTGGTCTCAAAAGCAGCCATTTTTCCATGATAACAGCAGATTAAGAGAGCTCCTCCTCCTCCTCCTCATGAAATCGAGGAAAGTTTCAATGAGAAAACAGAAGAAAAGAAAAGCAGAGATGAATGCAGCGCAGATGCTGTTGGCCCTCCTTGAATGCAGAGGTTGCTTTCAACAGCAACGGTAATAATAACATTTAAAAAAAAGGTGCAGAGAGAGAGAAATTTAAATTCAAACCAGATTTTAGCAAAAATAAAATACTCCAGAATTCACCAACTGGAACAAGACTATGGAATAATAATGATTTGACTGACTAAAGAACTGAACTTCAAGAACTCTGTACAGGTTTCTTCAATATGATCAAGGTCTAGTAGTTAATTTTATTGGCAAAATATTATTCATAAAAATATGTAATATATAGAATTGTGAATATTATAAATTTTATACTATAGCAAGCAACCTAAAAAATTCCATGGCTAACACTACATAGAAACAACTTCGAACACTCTAGGAACCACTAAAAACACCCTAGTGACTGCATAGCAACGCCCTAGCAACCACCTATCAAATGTTGTAGCAAACACCTACAAACATCATAGAACACCCTAGCAACAACTTAAAACACACTATCAACTGCATAGAAAAAACACTATCAACTGCACATAGAAAAACCTATCAACAACTATCAATGTTGTAGCAAAACATCAAACACCATCAAAGAACACCCTAGCAACACTATCAAACACACTATCAACTGTACAGTAGAAACGCTTCAACAAATTCCTAACTGTAGCATCACCGAAAACACTGTAGCAGCCATTCAAAAAAGCATGGCAACACCCTAGCAATGACTTTTACTTAATTTAATTTTACTTGTTTAATTTTATTTTATATTATCTGAATATATATTAGTATGCTTGTATAATATGGTATTATGTTAATATGTAAGTATACTGATATGTCGATTTCGGGCTATAGTAAGCTATTTTATGAATAAATTATAAGAATATTACTAAGCTCTACATCTTCTGTGACTCTACTCCTATCGGCAGAATGACACTGTGCTACCTTCTTTGTGACCTCCCTGTCGGCAGGCAAGTGACTGAACTGTCAGCGGATCTGTGACAGTGACTCACTGTCTCTGTCTCTGTGACAGACAGACAGACATCAGACAGACAGACAGACATCAGACAGACACATCCAGCTCCCTCTGATGCCAGACGTCTGGTCCTGGTCCTGATGGGATTGTGTTGGCTTCTCTCGTTCTTGGTATTCGAAAAGTGCTGAAGGACACGTCATATTAGAAACAATAGTCTTGCAGTATAATATGTAGGTCAAACATGCTCATTCATGTTATATGAGTATATCTCATTCATGTGTGAGAAAAGTATCATGGAAAAGGCAGTAGAAAATAGTAAACTACCAGTGGTGTTTGATAGGCTTGTAAAGAAGTCTGCTATTACTAATGCTTTTTTATATTCATCTTTTTCTTTTCACCCATGCAGAAAACCATGGCAACGACCTAGAACATAAAACACCTTGGCAACCACTTATAGCATTCTATCAACCTCATAGAAACACCATAGCAACCACCTAGTGATGTTGTTTTAGCAAACACCTATAAACTTCATAACAACAACTTAAAACACTATCAACTGCACAGAAATGCCCTAACAACCACTTAGTGACAGGCACCACCCAAAACACTGAGGCAACCATGGCAAACCACCTAGAAACAACATAGAACACTCTAGCAACCACTGAGAACCACCTAGTGACTGCATAGCAACACCCTAGCAACCACATATGTTATGTAGCAAAAATCGAATGTAGCAAACACCATAAAACACCTATAAATATCATAAAACACCCTAGCATCAACTTAAAACATAACTACATAGAAATGCCCTAACAACCACTTAGTGATAGCCACCACCATGCACAAAACCATGGCAACGACCTTGAACATAAACACCTTGGCAACCACTTATAGCACTCTATCAACCTCATAGAAACACCATAGCAACCACCTAGTGATGTTGTTTTAGCAAACACCTATAAACTTCATAACAACAACTTAAAACACTATCAACTGCACAGAAATGCCCTAACAACCACTTAGTGACAGGCACCACCCAAAACACTGAGGCAACCATGCAGAAAACCATGGCAACCACTTAAAAACAACTTAAAACACTCTAGCAACCACTGAGAACCACCTAGTGACTGCATAGCAACACCCTAGCAACCACATATGTTATGTAGCAAAAATTGAATGTAGCAAACACCATAAAACACCTATAAACATCATAGAACACCCTAGCATCAACTTAAAACGCAACTGCACAGAAATGCCCTAACAACCACTTAGTGATAGCCACCACCATGCAGAAAACCATGGCAACGACCTAGAACATAAAACACCTTGGCAACCACTTATAAAACTCTATCAACCTCATAGAAACACCATAGCAACCACCTAGTGATGTTGTTTTAGCAAACACCTATAAACTTCATAACAACAACTTAAAACACTATCAACTGCACAGAAATGCCCTAACAACCACTTAGTGATAGCCACCACCATGCAGAAAACCATGGCAACGACCTAGAACATAAAACACCTTGGCAACCACTTATAACACTCTATCAACCTCATAGAAACACCATAGCAACCACCTAGTGATGTTGTTTTAGCAGACACCTATAAACTTCATAACAACAACTTAAAACACTATCAACTGCACAGAAATGCCCTAACAACCACTTAGTGATAGCCACCACCATGCAGAAAACCATGGCAACGACCTTGAACATAAACACCTTGGCAACCACTTATAGCACTCTATCAACCTCATAGAAACACCATAGCAACCACCTAGTGATGTTGTTTTAGCAGACACCTATAAACTTCATAACAACAACTTAAAACACTATCAACTGCACAGAAATGCCCTAACAACCACTTAGTGACAGGCACCACCCAAAACACTGAGGCAACCATGCAGAAAACCATGGCAACCACTTAAAAACAACTTAAAACACTCTAGCAACCACTGAGATAAACATCATAGAACACCCTAGCATCAACTTAAAACGCAACTACATAGAAATGCCCTAACAACCACTTAATGATAGCCACCACCATGCAGAAAACCATGGCAACGACCTAGAACATAAAACACCTTGGCAACCACTTATAAAACTCTATCAACCTCATAGAAACACCATAGCAACCACCTAGTGATGTTGTTTTAGCAAACACCTATAAACTTCATAACAACAACTTAAAACACTATCAACTGCACAGAAATGCCCTAACAACCACTTAGTGATAGCCACCACCATGCAGAAAACCATGGCAACGACCTAGAACATAAAACACCTTGGCAACCACTTATAACACTCTATCAACCTCATAGAAACACCATAGCAACCACCTAGTGATGTTGTAGTACCCATCCAGAACACTGTAGGAACGATGCAGAAAACCATGGCAACCACATAGAGATGACATAGACACTAGCAACAACTTAATAAAAACACTATCAACTGCATAGAAACGCCTTAACAACCACCTAGTGATAGCCACCACTTAGAATGCATTACCAATAGCAACCTTGCTGAAAACCATGGCAACCACCTATAAACAATTCAATTTAGAACATTCTAGCAACCATGTAGAACACTGTAGCGACTGCATAGCAATGCCCTAGCAACCACCTAACAATATTGTCTCAGAACATCTTCGCAACCACATAGTTTAAAAAAAATATGGAGCCAGACGCTCAAACCTAAATTCCACTTGCACGTGTAGCGAGCGACAGACAGCTGGACACTGTAATCCCACGGCAGGAGGGGTCAGAGGTGACTCACCTGTCTGTAGGTGAGTGTGTGAGACAGGATTACACACACATGATCCAGCAGCATGGAGAGGGAACGGCACTCTGTGTAAAGGGACCGAGTGGACCATGTCTGTAAGAACTCATTCAGTAGAACGCTGGAAGATTCTAGTTCATTGAGATTAACTTTAATGTATAATACTACTCTGGATGGATAAGACTGATATGATAAACAATATTAGGATCTCATGGACTTTTGGCAACCTGGAACTGTAAATGGGCAGATCTGGATAAACTGAAGACGCATTCGGACACTACTGGACATATCTGAGACTGTGAGGAGAAACCGGGAGACGTAGAAGATGTTTTTAAATAAGAAGATCAGCTCTTTATCCAAACAGAATGAGAAAAATGGGAGAGCACAGATGATGTGTGAGTTTGAAAGCACAATTTTGAACCCGCAATTGTTTTATTTGGGGTGTTTTAGGATGACGAGTAATATGTTATTGCTCACAGATTGCTCTTTCATAGTTCAGGAAACTTTATGGCATTCCTAGATGTCCTCCTATAGGATCCTTAGTATAAAAAGACATGGAAAAGAGAGTTTAGATCAATATAAATGTGTATAGCATATCAGATCATTTGAATGAATTTGATGATAAACGTTTGAGGTCATATTGAGATGCTCTCCAGATCTGGATTAATTTCTCTCCTAGACAAAAAAAATATGAGATTAAATGGAGACGTTTCTGAAGTCCCCTTCATTTCAGGAGTTTCTCTTGAGAAAAAGATCCCCTTGCGAGATTCAGAAGAGATCTTAAAAATGCTTAAACGTTTCTAAGTTCTCCAAAGAACTGACGACTATTGACTCATCTGCATCTATTTATTTCTCATATGCAATTTTAGGAGAAACATCTGAGACAAAGTTGATACTTTAACATCCTCTCCTACTGAGACAAATGGGAAAGCACAGATGATGTCTGAGTTTGAAAGCACACATTTGTTTGGGGTTATTTTTTTAGGATGAAGAGGAATATGCTAATGCTCAGAGGTTGCTCTTTCATAGCTCAGGAAACTTTATGGCATTCTCAGATGTTCTCCTAAGGTTCCTTAGTATACAAAGACATGCAAAAGACATTTTAGATCTATATAAATGTGTATAGTATAACTAATTTGATGAGGAATATTTGAGTTTATATTGAGATCTCCCCATGGGCAAGAAACTCACATTATGTGGATTTTTTCAACAATCTTAAGATTGAATGGAGACGTTTGCTGAATAAAGTCCTCTTCATCTCAGGTGTTTCTCTTGTGAAAAAACCCCCAGTAATCTCAGAAAAGATCTAAAAAACATCAGATCTCAATACAAACTCAAGTGTTTCTTATAGCGCTTGCAAGAACTGTTTTTATTTCTCATAAGGAATTTTATGGAAAGCATCATACCTAAATGAACTGGAAAGTCTCCTTTAATATTATGGCAATTCTGAGCACGTTTTAGGATGTTGAGATCTCTTCTGAAGGTGACGTGAGACTTGAAGAAACTGGAGAAGAAGGCGACTACTGCAAAATTTAGTTGCTTTCTATGAGAAACTCCTGAGATATTAAAGAGATCTGTTTCTCCCTACAGGGCAGGTGGCCAGGCAGACGATGCCGTCTCACCACAAAGAGCTCGTGCCTCAGCTGGCCTGGATGGAGGTCGGACAAATAACGGGAGAGAAGAAGATGAGAGGTCAAGCGGCCGTGAGTCCAGAGGTCAGCGCGAAGCAGACGCCCTTCGAGAGAGCCGTCTATGACCTCAGACACAAGGAGAAGCTTGTCGATGACCTCACCTTCGGCAAACGGATCGGCTTCTACGAGCTGCGTGGGGAAATAGGCAGCGGAAACTTCTCCCAGGTCAAACTCGGCATTCACTACCTGACCAAAGGTGAGAGACACTTTCTGAGAGTCACAGGTCTAAATGTCACTGCATTGGATACAAAACATCTAACCTTGCTTTAAAGCCGTCTCGTGTTGTGGATGATGAATGAACATGTGTTCATCACGTCTGCTGCTGTAAATCTGGGGGGAGTCAAATCTAGGTTAATCCAGAAGATTATAATTAATCTCTTTCAGGATGTTCATTTCTATAAGCCCCCCAAGACACCAGAGGTGTAAAGAGTACTCGAAAACCATACTTGAGTAAAAGTACAGATAATTTACAATTCTCAAATTCCAATATGACTTGAGTAAAAGTCTTAGAGTATCTGATTTTAACAGGACTTAAAGGTGGGGTTAAAGGTGTTATTTGAAAACTGCTTTACAAAACCGTCTCAGGCCGAGTACCTAAACAAACTAGTAGCCAATCAGCAGTAAGGGGCGTGTCTATTAATGACGTGGAGAAGAGAGCACTCAGTGCACGCCATTATTCAAAAGACACGACACACAGGACGGACATTAGCTGAGCTGTGTCGTACACAGTGGAAAAGCAAACCGAGCCTTGCTGTGTCGAGCCGAGCCGTACCAAACTGTGCCATAATTGTCCTGTAAAAAGTGTCAACATATGAATGAAGAAAGTCAAAGGACAGTTAAATCATTTAAATATGTGATTACGTCTTTAAACTATTTTTGGACAACGAAACATGCATATTTGCCAAATGCAAAACTATTTGTTGCTTTAGCTTAATTGAACTCATTGCATAACTGACCAACTTTATTAAACAGAACTGAATCAACACTGAATCTGTATAGTATGAAGTGCTATATAAATAAAGGTGACTTGATGTGATTATGTGGCCGTGCATTTTCTCCCCATTCTCTTATTCCTCTCTCCCAGAAAGGGTTGCTGTTAAGATCCTGGATAAGCTGCGTTTGGACAAGCGCTCCCAGAGGCTGTTCTCGTCTGAGATACTCAGCATGGAGAGACTGTCCCACCCCAACATCGTGCGTCTGTATGAGGTGGTGGAGACGTTTCGCCGGCTTCACCTGGTGATGGAGTACGCACCTGGAGGAGAGCTGTTCTCCAGGATCGCCACCAGAGGACGCCTGTCTGATCTGGAGAGTAAACTGGTCTTCTCTCAGATCCTGTCTGCTGTCAAACACATGGTGAGAGCTCAGTGGTCAGCCTTTATACTTTGAGATTAAACATTAAAGAGGCTGAAGTTTATTTTTTAACTATACACAGCCACTGTCTGGATACTACTATAACTGTGCAGCCCTACAAACAAGCAGCGATGGCAGCTGGTTTCTGCCATGGAATAATAACGATTAAAAGATCATTGCGACTTTTTATCTTAAAATTCTGACGTTATATCTCACGATTCTGACTTGGTATCTCAGAATTGCAAGATATAAACTCACAATTCCGAGTTATAAAGTCAAAATTGTGGGATTTAAGCTCTCAATTTAAAGAAATTGATTCAGAATTGCAAGATATAAACTTTTTGTCTTGCAATAGTTTAAATCTTGGAAATTCTGACTTATTTCCTTGCAATTGAGTTTATTTCTCACAATTCTGAGTTTTTTCTTTGAATTACGAGTTATAAAGTCAAAATTGCAAAATATAAACTTTTTTTTCCCTCGCAATTGAGAGTTTATATCTCGCAATTTAGAATTTTTTTCTCACAATTCCGAGTTATAAAGTCGGAAAATTGCGGGATATAAGCTATTAATTTCAAATTGCAAGATATAAACTTTTTTTTTTCTTGCAATTGCGAGTTTATATCTTGTCATTTTGACTTTTTTTCTCGGAATGGAGTTTATTTCCCTAAATTCAGACTTTTTTATTGCAATTGCTTTTTTATATCTCACAATTCAGAATTTTTTTTCTCAAAATTACGTGTCATAAAGTTAAAATTGCTGGATATAAACTCTCAATTCAGAGAAAATAGAGTCAGAATTGCAAGATATAAACTTTTTCTCACAATTGTCAATTTTTGCTTTTTTCTCACAATTGTGAGTTCATATCTCAGAACTGTGACTTCTTTTCTTGAAATTGTGAGATAGAAACTTACAATTGCGACTTATAAAGGTCAATTCTGCCGGAAAAAAACTTTTCTTCTCACTTTTTGTCTCACAATTGAGTTGATATCTTGCTGTTCTGACTTTATTTCTTTATAACACTTTATTACTTTACAACACACAATTGTGAATTCAGGCTATATCACACAATTATGACGTTATAACTCGCAATGGCAAGTTTATATTATGCAGTTATGAGAAGAAAAAAAAACTTTTTGTGTGTGAGATAAAGTCACAATAACAAGCTTCCATAAGCAGCAAACCTGGAGCGTTTTTTTAAGTAGCATTTTAAATATCAATCAAAATCTAATTTTTTTTAATCAAAAATCAACCCCCCTCCCACACACACACACACACACACACACACACCAAATCGTGCAGCACTACATTATAATGCTTACTTTTTCTTTTTATATGTGAAACCAAAGATATAACTAATATGAGAGAGACCAAATGTAAAAGTAGTCTATATGAAACCTGCATAACTATCCAGCAGTATCTTTATATGTATTTTATCTTTAGCATGACAACAACATCATCCACCGTGACCTGAAGGCTGAAAATGTCTTCTACACCACCACATACTGCATCAAGGTGGGCGACTTTGGTTTCAGCGCTGAATGCAAACCCACCGATATTCTCACCACCTTCTGCGGCTCTCCGCCCTACGCGGCCCCTGAACTCTTTCGGGACAAGGGTTACATCGGACCGCTGGTGGATATTTGGGCTCTGGGCATCCTGCTGTACTTCATGGTGACGGCCACGTTCCCCTTCAACGGCTCCAGCCTGAGAAGACTGCGCTTCTGTATCCTCAGGGGTTCCTACGCCATTCCCGATTACGTCCCCGACGTCTGCCAGCATGTTATCAAGGGCGCGTTGAGGCTCGTTCCCGCCGACCGCATTTCCCTGTCGCAGATCATGTCCAGCGCTTGGCTGAGGGGAATTGAGTACCCGCGGCCGTACCCTCCTGCCCTGCCCACACCCGCGCACCTGGCCGAACCCTCACGGACGCTTTCCAGTGATGAGCGGTCGGTCAAGCTCGCGCTCGAGGAGCTGGGCATCACCGAAACTCACCTGAGGAACAATGTGGTGTTGGACTGCCGTAGCCCGCTGACAGGGATTTACCGGATAATTCTGCACCGAAACCAGAAGAGCAGATCCGGAGAATCCGCGGGAGACACGGCGCTCTGTCCCTCCAACACCCGCCTCGGCCGGAGATGCTGGTCTCACCCTCCGACCGTCCACAGGAAAGAAGAGCAGTCCGCTTTCTGTGCCATCCTATAGACATCATAGACAAACAGACAGAGAAATATGAATGGGTGGAAAAGTCTTTATGAGCTGTTTTAATGCTAACACACTTTAATATGTGTTGGGGCATAATAATAATAAAAACAGCATTTACAATAACACAGTTGAGTTTTACTGTACAATTTTATATTCCAGGTCTGGACACTTTTTCATACAGCATTCATCATTTACTGTAAAAACTGTATTACTTGATCAATAAATATACCTATATTCCATAAATCTTACCTTGCGATATTTTATCTTTTAAAAAAGGGAAACATATAATGTGTAAACTGGACACACAAATCAAGTCTTATAAATACATTGCATCTTTTTAAATTGTTTTTATAACATCAAATAATAAGAAAATCTGGTAACACTTTCTATAAAGCCTGTATTTATAACGCATTATAAGGGTATTATTATTATGCATTATAATACATGTATAATGCCTTACGAACAACATTATAATATGTTGTATCATCTAAAAGATCATATTCATAATTAATCAATTAGTCAATTATTCATAATTAATCAATTACCTATTTGTGGTTATAACTTTTAAGAACTTTTAAGAATATGCATTCATTTATGGTGCATTATAAGGGTATTTTTAATGCATTATGATACATGCATAAGGCCTTATAAACAACTTTATAATGTGTTGTATCATTGCATAAATAATCAACAGTTACAACCATTATAACTTAAGCGGATACAATTATTATGTGTGTGTGTGTGTGGGTGTTATAAATCATCATACTCTTAATAGTTATAACCACAAATAGGTAAGTATTACTACTGTTGTTATGATTATTCATGACAACACATTATAAGTTTGTTTATGAGGCATTATGTGTGCATTATAATGCATTAAAATACACTTATGATGCATTATTTATATAGGCTTTAAAGAAAGTGTATAGCCTACACATATATAAGAAAAACATTATATCAAAATTAAACATCACACCAAATCTTTAAACAAAGCCTAAAAAAATCTAGCATGAAATTAGAAAGCTGAATTCAAGAAAAGTTTGAATTTGACCATTAGAAGTTGAATTTTTGTTTGTGAATGAAACATTTTGCTACATCTATACAGTTACATGAGCAGCAGAGGGCGACAGACTGTTGATGTCAATGTGAAGTACAACTGATACAGTAATGTCAAGTGCATCTGTAATCATTCCCTTTAATACATATAAGTGATAATTGACAAACAAAATAAACATAATAATGGTCTAATCTGATACATGAAATTATATTTTAACGTTTTCAAATGTGCTCCTAGCTAGCGCAAATATATAAAAATATCTAAGGACGTTATGCTACATTTCCATTAAGATATGGAAAGTTATTACTGATTGTTCCCTGAACGTTCCAAACGTCATTTATTTAGATGTTTTAAAAGCGTTTTATTTAGGTTATGTGAACGATAAGTGAACATTCCATTTCATAACTGTGCAAACATGCGATTGTTGCTTTTGAATGTTCTCTGGACATTCTGAAACTAGTAACGTTTAAAAATTGTCGGATGAACGTCCATCTGTAACGTTCCAGAAAAGGACGTTCCATGAATGACGTCTATACTTTTTGAGAACTTTATTAATTTTGAACGAACATTCTATTAATGTTACTGGAAGAACATTTGTTCATATGAGAACCTATAGTTCTTTCTTTCTTTCTTTCTTTCTTTCTTTCTTTCTTTCTTTCTTTCTTTCTTTTTACTTCATACATTAATTAATGTCTACTGATTAACTTAAATCCCCTAAACTTTTTATTTTATTTATTTTTTATTACTCGTCACAAACACTGGCTTGCACGATAATTCCTTTATTATCATATTTTACAGTATAGCATATTTTCAATAATTGTTGTGACAGATCTGCCAGGCTCTTACACCAGTCAACCGCAGCGCACCCTGTCAGTCTAATCACACACACACACACACACACACACACTTACACACACACACACACACACACACACACACACACACACACACACTGCCACTAAACCTACCCATCACAGGAGACTGCACAGTTTATGTTCTGTGAAAAACCTCATCCTGTGTGATTTATAAGCATTTTGAAAAGTGAGGACATGGGGAACGTCCTCATATTTCACCCTCTTTGTAATACCTGTGTCATACCCATGTCATTATACACATTTGTGTCCTGATATTTCACAAAAACATGCCCACACACACACACACACACACAGGGACGTGCAGAGAGTTCTTAAGAGGCAGGCTCAAATGTAAAAAGGGCAACATCTAAAAAATAAATAATAAAAAAACCACATATATATGTATGTGTGTGTGTGTGTGTGTGTGTGTGTGTATAGGCTATGTGTGCTATATGCGTGTGTGGAAATGTATTGATACTACATTTTAACTTTTATTTTTGCAAGAAGTCTCTTATTCTCATTAAGCCTACATTTATTTAATCAAAAATACAGAAAAAACGATAGCCTAATATTGTGAGATATTATTACATGTTCTTTTAACATTTTATTAATCAAAGAATATTTCATCTTGAGTATCACAGCAGGTTATAAAAATATTAAGCAGCACAACTGTTTCCAACATTGACGTCAAATCTATGATTTGTGAAGGGTCATGTGACCCTGAAGACTGGAGTAATGATGATAAATTCAGCTTTGATCACAGGTATACATATACTTTCAATTTTAAAGTATATTAAAATAGAAAACAATTAGCCTATTATAAAAATATTTCACAATTTTGCTGTTTTGATCAAATAAATGCAGGCTTGATGAGCATAAGAGACTTCTTTCATAATGCTGCATCATTATCAAAAATGGTAATATAATAAAGTCCTTTCATGCCACCATTTCACATAATTTCTTTCTTTGGCACTTGGCTTTCATTAGCTTTGATCGTTTCATCAAATAGTAAACGTGTATCAATTTACATAAATACAAGTGAGTTTAACACTACTTACATTAATGCAACTTTTGGTGCTGCGTGGTTTTGTGCAGTGCTTTGTTTGTTGTCAGGAACATCAGGACGATTGTCAGGATGATCCATTTCGTCAGAAATCGTTCCACAAACGTTAGTTCGTCTGTCCATGTCATTTTCAACCGATTTATGAATTAGAACAGAAAATTACGCTCCACTTCACATTGTCCAATGGAATCTGAACTTTGCCAGATCACGAATGGTTGGTGTACACACACACACACACACACACACACACACACACACACACACACAATTTAAAAATATCAATATAGATTTTTAATTAAATCAACACATTAGCGTTAATTACTGATGAAAAAAAATGTTTTGGTTTGTTTGGGGGAATGCTTTTCTCCCGTAAAGCCACAGACACTCTCTGAAAGAACCATATATGGCTCGAGAGCCGTTTCCGAACAGACAAAATCAGCCAGTAAACACACATGCAACCCATAGCAACGGGTTATGGCAACGCCTCAGACCGACTGATATGAAAAAATAAACAGAAGTTTTTCGACTTTTGAGCAGTTTGTTAGTATAGGACACGTTGTCCTTTTTATTGACCACAAATATTATCATTGATATTTGTCTGAGAGGGGCACTTTGATTCATTTTGAAACATGCCCACACACACACACACACACACACACACACACACACACACACACACATGCACCTCATCTGCACTGCACCCTGCTATATAAACACAAACTCTTTGTCCATGCTACACTGAGTAGTATTTGTTTAACAAATAAAATAAGAAACATTTAAGTAATTCAAGAGTAATTGACCAGTCTCTGTTGTCCCGTTTCCACCATAAGGGCGCTGGATCTCGTGCCGGAGATTGTGTCATGTTCAGCGGAGGAACTTCTGACATCAGACTGGTGACTGACTCCATAACCTGTCCATAAACATCAGTGTACAGTTCTGAGAACATGTTTTAACATAAGTATTTATATTCTGTAGCTTCTCTCTCCTGAAGAGATCGCAAAACGCCTGTGATAAATAACTCAACCCCTGGGTTGTTATGTCTGACCCAGGATCTGTGTAACACAAAAACAACGCAAACACTGAAAAAAATATTGAGATGAAAAGAATATTTCCATTCAAAATGTGCATTTTGCTTATACAGAAAAATATAGGTCGAAAAAGCACATTTATTTTGAAATGCACATTTAAAAACACAACAAAAGTTTTGAAAGTGATATCTATAGCAAAGTAAGCAAAAATTCTCTCTCATTCATTCTGATCTCATTTTACACACAAGTATTTGAGGGACATTAATGACCCGTCAGGCACAATTTATGGGTTTTAATAGTTCCACTGTTGACAAAACATATTCAGTGTGATTGCTGTCATTAACATGAAACGCTGTGATGAAGCAGTTAATGTCATCCTATCAAGACTTTCACACCCGTGTCTGTTTAGTCATAATACAGATGAAATCTGTGCCAAATTCTTTTCATTTTGATTCACTGTAATTTTATGAATTCTAAGGCCCAGATATGAAAACACATGAGTCACGCTCACCCTCTCTACTGTTTGATCAGTCGAGCCCTGCAGTGATACTGTACCAGATCTCATCTGCAGCTTGACATTTACATGCTTAATTTATTGAGCTGCTAAAGATATAGACGTGCAGATCTTCTACAGAAATAGCATGCCCCTTGCTCTGTGTTTAAACATGCCAAAAGCCATAATAATGCTGCTTTATCAGAACATAGGGAGTCTTAAAGGGATAGTTCATGAAAACATTAAAATGATATCAGGTTGTTCCAAATCCAAACCTGTATAAATGTTTTTGTTCTGCTAGACACAATGTCGCTTTTGATCAATTTAATGCATCCTTGCTGAATTAAAGTATTAATTTCTTACCACTGTATTTAAGGTCACCACATTTCCTTAAAGGGATGCTTCACCCACAAAATGAAAAATCTGTCGTCATTTACTCACCCTCAAGTTGTTTCGAATCCTGAAAAAAGTCTCATATGAAGCAGCACGACTTGTTTTTAACACTGATAATAAATTAGAATGATTTCTGAAGGGTCATGTGACACTGAGGACTGGAGTAATGATGCTGAAAATACAGCTTTGATCACAGAAATAAATTACATTTTAATATATAGAAAACAAGATCATGTGCATACGGCACCGTCCGCTTCATAAACCCTCTCATTCTCCTCAGGGATGCCATTAGATGTGTTCACTGTTATGTGTCAAAAATTATAATTATTGTAGATGGAGTCAATTATTTTATTTCTGCTGCAAAACTGATTCGTTATGACCTGAGAACAGGTATGAAATTAAAGGATTTTCATAATTAGAGAGGATTATACATCTTGTCTTAAATTTAACAACCCATTCCCCAGAGCAACTGCTTTTATCATGTTTTATCCGGCACACATTTTTGGCGAGGAGATTGTAATTGCAGATCTTGAAGTTCCCCGGAATACTTTAATTTAATACACAGAAAATAAGTGTTTTAGCTGAAGGATTCAAAAAAGAGCCAGGGTCTGCGTCTTACTTTCTTTTTCGTAATAATTTTACTTTTTTCTGTTTGCATATGATGCTCTGTTTCCATTTCATGGAAAATGCAAATCCAGTCATACTTTCCGATAACAAAACAAGCAATTCACTAAATAGATAACTGAAACAATACATCACAAAATTCATCAATGACTCTATTAAGATACCTAAGTTTATGTATCATAAATGTATATGTTTAATGGACAGCATGTTTGGATTAGAAGTCATTTGCAATTGCAAAGTCAAATATAATGAAATTTAGAGCATAGCCATGGGTTTGATTCCCCGGAAGTGCATGAACTGATAATATGTATATATATTTTAATTTTTTTTAATTTTTTTTACCTGTATTTAACCAGGAGAGTCCCATTGAGATTAAGAACCTCTTTTTCAAGGGAGTCCTGGCCAAGAGGCAGCAAAGTTACACAATTAAAAACAGTCACAACAGTTACAACGTACACAAAACATTAAAAAATAACACAGTTTATGAGAAACAATTACAAACAATTGAGGCAGTCTCTACTGTTTTAAGCTTGGTTTTAAAAGCATTTAAAGACATAAACGCAGTCAGTTTCCAGTCTTTCGGCAACATATTCCAAGCATAAGGAGCCGAGTGTACAAAGGCTTTCTTTCCCAACTCCGTGCGAGCAAAAGGAACATCGAGCAACAACTGTTCGTTTGATCGCAAGGAGTAAGAGTCATCACTTCTCTGTGTGAGCAAAGCACAGATGTACGGAGGTAATAATCCTACCAGAGTCTTGTAAATAAAAGTGTACCAATGACCCAATGTTCCCATGGAAGGGAAACAACCTAGCAGCAGGACCGGTATCTGCTCCTTTGTGCGAGGAGGAACAGGAGGAGCACTGCCAGAGCCCTGCAAAATGACCTCCAGAAGGCTACTGGTGTGCATGTTTCTGACCAAACGGTCAGAAACAGACTTCATGAAGGTGGCATGAGGGCCCGGCGTCCTCCAGTGGGACCTGTGCTCACAGCTCAGCACCGTGCAGCTCGATTGGCATTTGCCAGAGAACACCAGAATTGGCAAGTCCACCGTTGGTGCCCCGTTCTCTTCACGGATGAGAGCAGGTTCACATTGAGCACATGTGATAGACGTGAAAGAGTCTGGAGATGCTTTGGTGAACATTATGCTGCGTGCAACATCATCCAGCATGACCGGTTTGCCGGTGGGTCAGAAATGGTTTCAGGTGAGGAATATCCTTGGAGGGTCACGCAGGCCTCCATGTGCTAGACAATGGTTCCTTTACTGCTGTTAGGTCTCGGGATGAAATCCTCAGAGCTATTGACAGACCAAATGCTGGTGCATGCTAATGCTTCCTCCTGGTGCATGATAATGGCCAGTCTCATGTGGCTAGAGTGTGTAGGCAGTTTTTAGATGATGAAGGCATTGATGCTTTTGACTGACCCTCATGTTCCCCAGACCTGAATACAATTGAGAACCTCAGGGACATTATGTATCGGAGCATCCGAAGCCACCAAGTTGCACCACAGACTGTCCAGGAGCTCACTGATGCTCTGATCCAGGTCTGGGAGGAGATCCCCAGGACACCATTCGCCATCTCATCAGGAGCATGCCTAGACGTTGTTGTGAGTGCATACAGGCACGTGGGGGCCATACACACTACTGACCTACATTATGGGCCCTATTTTAACGATCTGAGCACATGGTCTGAAGCGCATGATGCAGGTGCACTTAGGGTGTGTCCGAATCCACTTTTGCTAGTGGAGCGACAGAAAAAAATGGTCAGCACGCCAGGCATATGGTCCAAAAGGGTTGTCCATGTTCTCTTAATGAGTCATGGGTGTGTTTTGGGCGTAACTTGCAATAAACCAATCAGAGTCTCATCTACCATTCGTTGTGCTCGCACCATGGCGGATTCACTATTTACATGGAGGAAAGACTGAACGCTTCTCCAGAGAGGAATCCGTTTATTTGTCATTTATGAAATGTTTGTGTGTGGTGCGCGTCCCTGTGTGTGTAATAAGCAGTGTATGTGTGTTGTGCACAGCTTATAGGCTCATATTACTAACACACCCTTTAAATAACACCAAAAATACTGTGTTGTTTTCAGTTCCTCAAAATAGCAACGTGCCAACAATGCGCCTGAACACACCTGGTTTTCAGACCATGAACAAATAAAGATTTTCAAACTGAATATTTTAATCATTGAGATCAGATACAATGTGTGATTTAAGTGTTCCCTTAATGTTTTTTGAGCAGTGTATTTTTTATCAGTTCATGCATTTCTGTTTGAGCTACAGAAATGCTGCATAAATGGCAAGCCATTTTGACTTCTATTCATTTCCAGGATATAAATTCTTGATATCAACAATTCATTTTCAACTAGTAAAAACCATAATTCTTGATATCTGTAATTGTATTTTAGTTCAATCTCACCATGGCTGCCATTTATTTTCAGTTGTTTATCAAGAATTGATTTCTTACTAGAATATAACGTACACATACCCCGTCAAAAACGTGATTAATCCATTGCAATAATGAAAGAAACTGTGTCAAATGTGTACCATTCGGGCTGAAGTGTTCAGGGACAAGAAAACATTTCTTATTCTTTATTAACTTTCACATCATTCCAGAGCTTTATAAGGCTCTCTCATCCAAAAGGTTTCACCACCAACCTCATAGTTGGCATGAGGTAAAGTGCTTGTGTATTCCTGCATGTTAAAGCTGGGCTCCAACATGTTCGGAACTGAGTCGCCTTAAATAAAATCTCTTTGAGGAGGAAATCTAATCCCTCTAAGCTATGCAAGCATTCCCGAATCAACCAATAGCAACGATAACAGTTGTCTCAAATTAAAAAACAATGGAAACATATGCCCACATGGTTCCTTAGGCAAAATGAGCATTGAATGATGTTTTTGCATTGATGGCCTAAATATTTAACCTGACCTACATATTTGGACTGTTTGCTTTGCATTATTAGCTCTGAAAGGATGAGCTTATTGCACACCTGAATTGTTTTTTATGCATTAATCCCTGATTATAATAGTTCCCCGAGGGTCCGATCACCTGCAGGGTTATAATAAATACTCTCTCTCAAAGTATGCATGCAGTGACTGCCAACTAAAAAAACGAATCGTCTCATAAAGTAGTGAATTGGACTAGTCACTTTTTGTATGCCTATGTTGTTGATTCACTAAAAGAACCTGCTCATTAGAATCATTATGTGCAAATAGAATTACTCTTGTTGCACTGAATGTTTTGACTCACTTAAAAGAACTGGCTTATGCGAGTCATTTGTTTATGAATTGAACTACTACCCAGATAGCATTCATATCTGGGCCTCATCTGGGCCACTATGGCACATATATGGCTCAGTTCTGGCAAATGCAAAGGTCACAAGGGCCGTATCTGGCCCACACACATCAAGCTGGTTTTAGTGTGAGTTGTGGCTGACTTTCGATTAACAACATACACTGATCAGGCATAACATTTTGACCTAATATTGGTCCAACTTTTGCTGCCAAATGGCCCTGACCCATCGAGGCATGGCCTCCACTAGACCCCTGAAGGTGTGCTGTGGCATCTGGCACCAATATGTTAGCAGCAGATCTTTTAAGTCTTGTAAATTGCGAAGTGGGGCCTCCATGGATCAGACTTGTTTGTTCAGCACATCCCACAGATGCTCGATTGGATTGAGATCTGGGGAATTTGGAGGACAAGTCAACACCTCAAACTCATTGTGCTCCTCAAACCATTCCTGAAGCATGTGTGCTTTGTGGCAGGAGCATTATCCTGCTGGAAGAGCCATAGCCACTAGGGAATACCATTTCCATGAAAGGATACTGCGACAATGCTTAGGTAGGTGGTACGTGTCAAAGTAACATCCAGATGGATGGCAGGACCCAAGGTTTCCCAGAAGAACATCACACTTCCTCCGCTGGCTCGTCTTCTTCCCATAGTGCATCCTGGGGCCATGTGTTCCCCAGGTAAGCGACATACCCAGCCATCCACGTGATGTAAAAGAACACGTGATCCATCAGACCAGGCCACCTCCTTCTATTGCTCCGTGGTCCAGTTCTGATGCTCACGTGCCACTGTTGGTGCTTTCGGCGGGGTCAGGGGTCAGCATGGGCACCCTGACTGGTCAGCGGCTATGCCGCCCCATACACAACAAACTGCGATGCACTGTGAGCTCCAGTAGCTCGTCTGTTTGATCGGACCACACGGGCCAGCCTTCGCTCCCCACGTGCATCAATGAGCCTGGGCCGCCCATGACCCTGTGGCCGGTTCTCCACTGTTCCTTCCTTGGAGCACTTTTGATAGATCCTGACCACTGCAGACCGGGAACACCCCACAAGAGCTGCAGTTTTGGAGATGCTCTGACCCAGCCGTCTAGCCATCACAGTTTGACCCTTGTCAAACTCACTCAAATCCTTACGCTTGACCATTTTTCCTGCTTCTAACATCAACCTGAGAACAAAATGTTAATTTGCTGCTTAATATATCCCACCCACTAACAGGTGCTGTGATGAAGAGATAATCACTTCATCATAATGTTATGCCTGATCAGTTTATATGTAGCTTACTATGTGACTACCCAGATACAGCAAATGACATATGACCTATACTGGGTCCAGCCACCTGGGGGTGACCAGAAAGTTTTGGCTTTATTTTTTTTAGGGCTTGTGCAGCACACTTGGGTCAAACACGACGATAGATTCACTAAAAACAACCGAATGAATGGGACTACACTGGCTGCACTGAATGCTTTTGACTCCAGTTCATAAAAGTAGGTCAATTTCTTCATGATTCATGATGTATATTGTTGATTCACTGAACCGACTCATTAGAGTCATTTTTGTGAATATCATAAGATCATTTTTGGAGGATTGGTAAAATTATATAGGTTGACTGTAGTGATGCATCTGTGCAACGTGTGAGTCCTCAGGGTTTTGAAAGATAAAGATATATCTATCACTCAGTCATATCATTACCAGGGTAAATTACATGTTACAGCCTCCATTTGCACATTTGATGTATATAAATCCAACCTCGCTGCGGGATATGTTTGGCTCGAAGGCAGAATGAACCGTATCGACTGGAAACAATCTATCACAGAGAAAGCCAATTTCTGAAGACACTCGCTGAGATGTTATCTGAGCAGACATGCCACAGCCTCCATTATCACCACAGAGGAAGAGACAGGAAAACTGGCATGAAGGTGCAGAAACGGGACTTCACAAACACGTGAAATGAGAGCTTGGGACAACAGTGGCACGCTGGAACCTGCAGCACGGGTGGATATTCAGACAGACAGCGTGTCTAAAGCGATTGCTATTAGCCGTGACAAAAAATGATGGGGAGAATTTGGCACATCCTTCACTAAGAAAACAACAGCATGGCACTATATGTTTTTGAAGAGCTTCCATGGTAGTACCATTTTATTCTTTGAAGAATCTTTTAGTGCAATTCAAATACATGGTGTATTGGAAGTCAACATTCAAAAGACCCCTAAACCAATTAGGAAAGACTTATTTATTACAGTTATCAAGTAGGGTGAATTGGGACACTTAAGTCATCTCAGTGGCAAAAAGTGTCCCAATCACCCTGAATTCACCCGTACCATCTGATACAATCCCTGTACCGCCATGCTTTCATGTAAAAGCTGACCTTTAGAAAGTAAATTTAACAATCTGTTTCACAAGAGCCATAGGCTATACTTCTCTGGCTTTTTATTAACCCTGTTATATATTGCACAACGAGTCTTTTGTATCACAGGAAAGTGAAGTAGGTTACAGCACAATTAAAACGATTTAATGTGTCTTGAAATGGATTATTATTGTCAGATTTGTACTGTCATGTGTCTAATTATTCAGAAGGGAATTTCCAAGAATCACAATTCAGAGATGAACTCAAACATTTCTCACAATCCTACATTGATTGCTCTATACTCTATTGTCTCCTAAGGGATTTTAGGAGAAGCATTTAATAACAGCATCTCACAATTACCAACATGCATCTTGTAAAAAAAAAAAAAGGATAAATCCAGTTATTTTCAAACATTTTATTTTTCGTATATGAGCAAAAATCTGCAGTGTGTGGAATATTTGATCAGGAACACAAAGAGCATTTGACCCAGTTTCAAACTCAAAGCATCACGTCCTCTATAAAGATACATTTCTCATCGGATCGAGTGTCAAAGTGAACATTAAATGATACACTTAAATAATAAACTCTACAAAACATATAACACCTCAAGGAAAATAGTCAGAGTAAAGAAATTGATGAATATAAATGAGATGGATATTCATTTTATCAATAGACTAACTAAAATAATATCTTAAGATTTTTGCATCAATCTTTTAGCACAATAAGAAATCATAATTAACAATGCATTATAATATCGTACAAACTCCAAAATCACTTGTCGGTGCGTCAGATGTATAATAAACTCATAAGAAAATAGAAGGATTATCTGTGTTGCTTGCAAAACCTTCCCACCCACATTTATGGCTAATTATTGCCTAACATTTTATCACACTGACTGTTTATTATAGTGGGGCAAAAGCGGTAAATCAAAGTGTGCAAAGTTAAAGTTCATAACACAATAGCTTAATACGACCCTGTACAGATAAGCTCTGTTCTAAAACCCCAGTGAGCTGCCTAGCATGCATTACATACATTGTGAAAGGAATTCATAAACTTTATTTTTTATGGTTATTAGATTATTGTATTGTTAGCTTTGGAACATTCAATGGCGAATTGTGGGTTTTACATAAGGAGCACTAACTGAGCGCCGATTGAGTTGCTTCCTTTGCAGAGTCACTTAGAAGTAGACATCAAGGCAGCTCGCGAGGTTTGGGAACAGAGCCTGGGAGTGAGGGTTACAGCAGCATTTGGAAAGGGAGATGAATGGCCTTCTCCCATTCTGAGCATTTAACCAGCAGTCCGTCAGTGAAGCGACAAAGGTCTGGAAGCAGGAAATACCACCTGATAGGAACACAGGAAGTGCTGAGAACATCAGTCAATCACTGCTGAGATGTGCTCTCGGAGAGCCGGGACTCAAAGAAAGAATGTGATTGGCCGAGACACTCAGGCAGCTTTCCCTCCTCTCGCTTGTTTAGCCCCTGGTATTCTGTATGTCAAAACAAAAAGAATTCATTGAATAGCAGATTTACATTTCAAACATATATAACGACAATGTTAATATTAAATCGTTTTATTTTCAAGACTCCGTGGAATTTTCCTAGCCTAAGGCAAGACACCACAGATGAATTGGAAAAAGCTTTGGACTGATGGATGGGCTGCGTTTACACTTGGCTATAACATGCGACTTGTATCCCGATGTTGTCCACGAACACATTGAAAAGACGAGTGTAAACAGCCATAGATGTCACCATACATTCCCTAGTTGATTAACTCTTTCCTTGCCATTGCCGGAATTTTCCATAATTTATGAGACAACGCTTTCATGAGAAAACTCTTCCCCACCATTAATAGAATTTTCTGGCTTTTATGAGACTCTTTCCACATTTGATTTATGCTTTCCGTGTTTTACTGTTATACGGTTGGCTGTTACGCATTTTCTGAAAGAGTCCTGAATCTCCAGATCAAAACACAGGTGAAAAAGATTTCATTTGTTTGTGTGTGTGTGTGTGTTATATATATATATATATATATATATATATATATATATATATATATATATATATATATATATATATATATATATATATATATATATATATATATATATATATATATATTGCATGTTCAGATATTCATACATTCAACAAAATATTCTGGGAGCCATTAAAGTTTTATAAAAATTATCAAAAAGGCTGGCACATTTTTTTAAATGTCTCTTTTTATCATTCTGTAATTTGGTGTATGTACAGTAAATGCTTCTTAAGATGATTGTATTGTATGTACAGTATAAATATACAAATAGATAAAGTGTAATAAAATACATTAATGTACATTTAGGATGTTATCTTTCCACTATTCCAAAGAAAGACATATTATGCAAGTAAAATAGCTCAAATTGACCAGTGAATAAATTTTGCCCGTAGTGTCTTGCCTTAAAAATATTCAATTAAAATGAATTTGTCACTGCAGGAGAATTAAAGTCAAAATTAAAGTCAATAGATGATTACAGATGCTAAGAGAATAACATAGAAATTGTGATCTCCTATCTATTTATATAGATAGGAGATCACATATATGAAGCATATATATGAAGTATATATATATATATATATATATATATATATATATATATATATATATATATATATATATATATATATATATTTGTTTTTTTTATGTACACACCTTCTTCTTCATAGGTGAGAAAGGTTGTCTGTCCACCCTCTGCATGATTTCATGGACCCATTTTTCTCTGGGATCAGCGCAAAACACACGGCCGTGTTTCAGTGTGAAGCTGCGGGGAAACGAGTGCATTAAACATCATGAGGTCTGAAGTTGAATCATAGATAAGAGTCAGATTTCTCCTCTATAGGGTCATTTATCAAGTCATGATTTCACAGATGTTATGCACACACTTCCCATAAAAGATTAAAACTCAAGACTCAAGATATTATATATTATAAACATTTATACTGTATTATATATTTTCCACCTGAAACTTGTTATATTGCCAGAAGTTTTGGGACGCCTGCCTTAACATGCACATGACCTTTAATGACATCCCATTCTTAATCCGTAGGGCCCACCCTTTGCAGCTCTAACAGCTTCAACTCTTCTGGGAAGGCTTTCCACAAGGTTTAGGAGTGTGTTATGGGAATTTTTGACCATTCTTCTAGAAGCGCATTTGTGAGGTCAGGCACTGATGTTGGACGAGAAGGCTCTAATTCATCCCAAAGGTGTTCTATCGGGATGATGCCAGTCAAATTCCTCCACACCAAACTCCATGTCTTTATGGACTGACGCTTTGTGCACTGGAGCGCAGTCATGTTGGGACAGGAAGGGGCCGTCCCCAAACTGTTCCCACAAAGTTGCGAGCATGAAATTGTCCAAAATGTCTTGGTGAAGCATTAAGAGTTCCTTTCACTGGAACTAAGGGGCCAAGCCCAACCCTTGAAAAACAACCACACACCATAATCCCCCCTCTACCAAACTTTACACTTGACACAATGCAGTCAAGACTATCAGATTGTCAGACAGAGAAGCGTGATTGGTCACTCCAGAAAACACGTCTCACTGCTCTCGAGTCCAGTGGTGGCGTGCTTTACCCCACTGCATCCCACGCTTTGCATTGCACTTGGTGATGTAAGGCTTGGATGAGCTGCTCGGCCATGGAAACCCATTCCATGAAGCTCTCTCCGCACTGTTCCTGAGCTCATCTGAAGGCCACAGGAGTTTGGAGGTCTGGAGCGATTGACTCTGAAAGAAAGTTGGTGACTTCTGAGCACTGTGACCCTCAGCATGCGCTGACCCCGCTCTGTAATTTTACGTGGCCTATCACTTCGTGGCCTATCACATTCTTTCACAAAAGTGTGTAGAAGCGTCTGCATGCTTGATTTATACACCTGTGGCCATGAAGGGATTGAACACCTAAACTCAGTGATTTAGAAGGGTGTCCCAATACTTTTGGCAATATAGAGTATATAAGGTGATAAATGGACATGCAAAATTCAAAGTAGAGTCTTTGAAGTTTGACTAATTATACACAGTCTAAAAAGTCTGAAGGCACAAAAATGCACATTTATATATTATCATATGTTGCTTACACAATGGCAGGGATGTTGCAGCCTCCGTCCTGCTGTTGTTTTCTGTAGCTGGTCACTCTGTTCCTTATGGACAATTTAATTTTCTTGACATACTTTAGGCAGCAGTCCTCATACGAGCCTACAGACGGATACACAACAAAGCCATAAATATGAATCATAACACAACTGTTTTTACAGATGTTTTAGTGAATGTGTCACAGTTGCAAATGTACGAGGAAGGGGTGAAAAAACAACACGTGTGATGATCATGTAAGAATCGTCTCCCAGATGATTTTTATAGAAGCGAACTAAATAATTATTCAAAGTATTTGCATACACGGCAAAGAAAACAAATGTTTAGTTACCGTGAGGTGGACAGACTATCATCAGTACTTCATTGCTATTATTTATTTTATATTTATTTTAGTTTAGGGTCCAATACTCACTATTAACTTTGACTTTTGCCTCAATAAACTCCTAATTACTGCTTATTAATATTTAGTCAGGTAGTTGTTGAGTTTATGTATTGGGTGGATTAAGGGATCTAGAATATGAGAAGAAATGCAGAAGAAAGAATTAATAAGTACTAATAAACAGACAATGTCCTATTGCATGATAATAAGACACTAGTTAATAGTGAGAATTGGACCCTAAACTAACAAACGTTACTTACGATAATATTAATAAATACTAGACAATATTAATACATGTTACTTACAACAATATTCATAAAACCATTTATGAATTGCCATTTATTCAATTATTATATGCTTTTATTGTACAAATCAGAAGTGGAACAATTGGAGTAATATAATCATTTAGGTATTGTTTTCAAAAAGACATATTATTCTATATGCAATATGACTAAAATATATCATATGACAATTATGCTAAACAGATGCATATGACCTTTTTTACTTTAGATTAACATTAACATTTAAAATCATGCATTTTAATATTAATTGCTATTATTGAATAAGTACATTTTTTTCTTTTAGATTGAATTTGAAAATGCAAAATACACACCTTGACTATTTGAAATTAATTTATTTGATGTTCTGAACATGTAATAAGAAATAAAGCATAATGCAATGCGTTCGGTATGCTTTCTTAAACTTAACATTGCAACCTCTCTTAAAAATGAACCTGATTATTTAAAACACACACTTAACAGCTGCATCATCATCATCATCATCATCATCATCATCATCATCATCATCATCCCATGTGGCGTTTACCTTGAGCCAGTGTGAGGTAGAGGAAGCCCAGGAGGACCATGAAGAAGAGGACGCTGAACCGCATGTTATCCCAGTGTCTCTACTGTAAAATGAGATGGAAAATCACACACTGATACTCTTACAAACACACGCTCACACATCAGAGCTTCTATAAACCTTATCAGCATCAGAGGCCGGATTTTCCAACACACGTATCCTTATTCCTCCAGCCTTGACCCTTGGACATCATTAACATATTAAGAGTGAACATAAAAAAAGCTTTATGTGTTGTCAAAAAGCACTTACAACTATGACAAATGCTGTAAAAACATCACTTCTGAATAAAACAAGCAACCTACACACGTTGTGAGTTGCCAAAAACTGAATCTATCCAACACTGCTGTAAATCATTCATGCATATTGACCCGTGTTACAGTTTTTCACTCCAATTCAGTAAAACGGCAATCATCTCTAAGTCATATTCGCTAGTAAACAGGTGAAGGTCGGTGTTTCAGAGAGAAACAGAAAATCACAGTTTTATATCTTCAGAGGAGTTTAGATTTTCAAAGCTGCTGTTAAACATTATGGTTGCTGTAAAAATGATTTGCTGAGACGGCTCACCTGTTTGTTAAGAAAGGAGGAAAGTGGTTTCTTCTGTGCACGTTTCCCATCCGCATTGACTTATAATGGGCCCAGCCCTGATACCTGAGCCAGGTAAAGCCACATCCCTCCAGAAAGGACAGGATTATGAGATCAACTTACTTGATTTGTCTATTGGGATTTTGTAATTATTTCCTTTGAATTTGTGGCTAACCATCATATGCATTAGTTTAGCACCGGAGGTTTTCCCTCATAATAATCTTTTTTTGGCCATCAGTGCATGCAAAATTAATATGTAAACGCATGCAGGAAATGGACTTCAGATGGTATGAGATGATAGGAGAACTGTAACTTTCCTTTAGCCAGCAATAAAGTTAAACCACAAGAGACGGCTAATTAAGACTTCTGCTCACCAAGGCTGCATTTATTTGATCAAAAATACAGTAAAAACAGTTCAATTGTATTACAATTTAAAATATCTGTTTCTATGTGAATATATTTCAAAATGTAATTTATTCCTGTGATCAAAGCTGAATGTTCAGCATCATTACTCCAGTCTTCAGTGTCACATGATCCTTCAGAAATCATTCCCATATGAGGATTTAGTGATCAATTATTAATAATGATTCTGATTTTATAATTGGTAAATATTTATATTTCTATGGAAACCGTGAGACAGTTCCTTTGATACATCTCTTTAGTTCAAAAGAACAGCATTTAAAAAAAGTATTCATTTTTTTATTAAAATTTTACTTTCCAGAAAAATATGAATCAGCAAAAACAGTTTTCAACATTGAAATGTTTCTTGAGCATCAAATCCTCATATGAGAGTGATTTCTGAAGGGTCATGTGACACTGGAGACTGGAGTAATGATGATAAATTCAGCTTTGATCACAGGAATATATAACATATTTATTATTATAATAATACATTTTATTTATAATGCGCTATTCTTAAACCGAAAGCGCTATACAGTAAAAAATTTAATAAAATCGAGCAGAAACAACAAAAGCAATACAACAATTCATTAGAGAAAGTCTTAAATAAATGTGTCTTAATCAACTTTTTAAAATGTCTCAGGGTTGGTGCATTTCTGATGGGCAGAGGAAGCCCATTTCATAGCTTGGGGGCTTTGTATGAAAAGGCTCTTTCTCTCATGGTCTTCGGCTTACATATATAAAATATATATACAGCTTATATATGTAAAAAAAAAAAAAATGCCAAACCTTTTGACCAACATTGAATGTTTTTCTGTTAATGCGGACTGAAGCCGGATGTTCACACTGTTGCCATAATTGATCAAATAGTTATTTTTAATAGGAATAAAACTGTTACTGTTATCAAAAAACATTCACTTCATTCCCTTTCAGCTTTATGTGACTATGTTGTTGTTGAAAATATGAAAATAGCTTTTGCAGCCAATACATTTGAAAGTCACTTTGGATAAAAGTGTCTGCTTAATGCATTAATAAACTCTATACATTCAGTTTTCATTGTTTTGATTAATAACACAAAAAGGCATGGTTTTCTGCTCCTTCCAAGGCCATTTGATAGCTTTGTGTGAAAGATATTTGTCATTAATCCATTCAAATATAAAAGTTATATAAATATAAAGTATTCCAGCATTTAAATCTATTCTCATCAGAAGGATATGACCAAAATATTGAGTAAAGCTGGTTTTGAGTTTTATGTATGAGGGTTAAAAAACGACATAATTGCTTTACACAATTTCTTAATTCTACCTATTAAAGCATGTTTTCTTTTGGCTTGCATGAAACAATTCATGCACATTTTATGATGATCATTCAGTAATTGCAGGGTGTAAAAAAATCTGAAACACAAGCCATCGGAGCAAATTCGGGCCTTGCAGCGTTTTGAGGAAATGTGAGCCAAACGCAGGGCTGTTTAAACTTGACTTGTGTTGAATGAGACTTCTAGCATTTTGCAATTATACAAAACGTGAGTGACAGCAAGAAGTTCATCAGATTTCGACCTCTGAACACACAAACATGCTTCAGCTTAAAAGCACAGATGTTATAGTATATCATCTTTCTCTAAAAACCTTTTAGTGTGGCATTTTAATTTCTGATTGTCAGGTTACTGTTATGTAAGATTTAGTTCTGTTTTTCCAAGCCATGTCTTCACACTCCACAAGATCCTAAAGGAGTTGAACTGAAATGCATAGTATGTGTAAATTCTACAGCTGAGTCACTTCAACTTTATATGCCAAATTTATTTTACAATGCAATCAAAATTTAACTATAGAGTAATAAAAATCTAAATATTATATGAGAGTGGAATGAATTTGTGGTCAAGATGTACAAAGACCACAAACTCACACACACACACACACACACACACACACCAAATAAAGAAAACACTGATCACCATAATCACACACACACACGATACATACACAGTTTCTGCCAATCTCATGTTAATCTTGAGTACCTATAGAGTAGTACTGCATCCTTTATATCTCTGATGAGTCTCGCTGTACCGATTCTTTCTGAAAACAGCCAAGCTCGTGCAGTGGGCGGAGCTAAAGAGTCACAAGCGCACACACACACACACGCACACATGTTTGTTTTTGTGAAATATGGGGACATTCCATAGGCGTAATGCATTTTATACTGTACAAACCGTATTTTCTATCCCCCTACACTGCCCCTGCCCCTAAACCTACCCATCACACACACACACACACACACACACACACACACACACACACACACACACACACACACACACACACACACACACACACACACACACACACACACACACACACACACACACACACACACACACACACACACACACACACACACACACACACACACACACACACACACACACACACACACACACACACACACACACACACACACACACACACACACACACACACACACACACACACTGCCCCTAAACCTACCCATCACAGGAGACTGCACAGTTTACGTTCTGTGAAAAAAACCTCATCCTGTGTGATTTATAAGCATTTTGAAAAGTGAGGACATGGGGAACGTCCTCATATTTCACCCTCTTTTGTAATACCTATGTCATACCCATGTCATTATACACATTTGTGTCCTGATATTTCACAAAACACACACACTCACACACACACACACACACACACACACACACACACACACACACACACACACACACACACACACACACACACACACACACACACGTCTGGTTCACTATCTTTGTGGGGATCTCCATAGACGTAATGGTTTTTATACTGCATACAAACTGTACATTCTACCCCTACACTGCCTGCCTTAACCTGCGCCTAAAACCTGCCTAAACACACACACACACACACACACACACACACACACACACACACACACACACACACACACACACACACACACACACACACACACACACACACACACACACACACACACACACACACACACACACACACACACACACACACAGCCTCTTAACCTACCCATCACAGGAAACATTCTGCATTTTGCTTTCTAAAAAAAAACTTATCCTGTGTGATTTATAACTCTTTTGAAAAGTGGGGACCGCTGGCTGGTGATCTCAGGTTTTGCTGTCCTTATGGGGACATTTGGTCCCCACAATGTAATATAAAAAAGGGCACACACACACACACACACACACACACACAATTTATCATGGCATTATCTCTGGATAACTTTCGATTCACTACACGTTCGTGTTGTTGACATATACACTTGCACACTAATTGCCAACATTTGATGCAGTTTCACTCACAGCCTGCGTTTTTGAAACACACTTCTTTAGTCACATTGTTGATTTTGTGGTCTAAAAACTAAATGGCTTCTGTAACCCGTACGAAGCTCATTGATGGACACGCTCTTGCTCTCGTATCTGGTTGACATGTGTGTGTGTTCATCTGGGAGAAGTGCCCATATAAGGCATTCCACCCTTTATGATGTCATACAGGGCCATACAAAAAAAAAAAAAAATCCGAAACTAGTTTGAATCCTGAAGGACAGATATACTCTGTCATACATCCAGCTCATGTTTTTTTTGGCCAATTTAGCATGAGCATCAACTCTTTAACAGTGTAAATAAGTCAGAATGCATGAAATAGCATTAGACCCCCCTTTAAGTATCTAATTAACTCTAACACTGCTTCAGTGTCACTTTTAACACCCACACTGTGAACAACACAATAACTGAGCTGTTACTTTCAGATTGTACAGATGCGTATATGACATTTGGCCTATATTGTGCCAAAAAAAAAACTTCAGTGCAAAGAAATAAGGGACTCCATAAGAATACAAAAAAAAGTCAAAAGGATGAATTGGAGCGTTTATTTCCCAAGCTGTTCCCTATCTCATGTTGTATCATGTTCTGACAGCGTTTTGCATCATATTTCAAACTCTTCTGTCACCACAACATTAAATCATGTGTTCTAATGTGTTGCCCCTTTGGGCCCTTGTTTCCATTTCAGAGTCCTGAGACGCCAGAGCTCCGATGTGGGAATGTGGGACAGCGTGGTTCCCTGTTTATGATGTCTCACTTTCTTCAGAGCATCCGTTGATCCATAGCAAGAGCTGAATCATTTCGCTTTCGACAGAGGCAGTTGTCTTATGTTTGTTTCTCACGGGATGTGATGCTCCCTTTAGATTAGTCATGGGCTCTTTTGCCTTAAATGACAGGACCAACAACATGGAGAGATTGATGGGAAAACGGGACTGTGCCTGTTTCTAAAAGCTGTGCTGCTACTTTCTAAGCATTTACACAGACTAATTGTAGATATAAATACTACCGTTCAAAAACACATTAAATAGATCAAAGTGACAGCAAAGAATCCTGAAAAAAATGTTTCACGGTTGGATTTCACAAAAATATGAAGCAGCACATCTGTTTTCAACATTGATAATAATAGTAAATGTTTCTTCAAATGAGTATATCAGAATGACTTCAGATCATGACACTGAAGAGTAATGATGATAAATCCAGCTTTGATCACAGGAATAAATTACATTTTACAATATTTTCACATAAAAACGGGTATTGTAAAATGTAATAATATTTCACAATTAGTCTTAATTGGTGTACATAATAATGATTGATTTGTTTTAGTTAATTCATTACATAAACAAATGAATCCATAGCAGGCTTCAAAAATATGAATGTAATTTTTTTACTCTAAAAAACACAACAATTTGGGATGTTCTGACTCCCGCCACTCCACAGTTCAGAGATGTGTCAGCTGTGTGTTAATTCTCATCCTCGTTTGTGTTGCTACTTAAGTTGTTCCTTCCCCTGCACTCCTTGTCTGTGTTGTTCTATTACCTGTCTGTCTTTGGAGTATTTGATTAAACTATGTTTGGGAACTGTTTTTACCCGTCTTCATGTGCCTGCATACACACTCCTGTGACAGATGACCGGACCTCCAAAATGGTTGTGGATTTGCTGTTGCGGTTCAGAAATTTTTTCCATCTTGCCATTACTAGCCTCTATGACGACAAGATCCTGAAGTCACTGTTCTGGATCGGGCGAATTACCAGCACCCCGTTGACCTGGAAAGAAGCCCTCATCCGGTGTCTGGAGAGCGTCCGGCCCCGACCCAGGACACTGCCAGACACAGAGCCCATTTTACCACCAGCAACCGTGGAGAAGTCATGTGAGCCCCCACAGACCGAGCGGCACCACCCACTGTGATGAGTGAGCAAGAGCCCATGGACCAGTGGACAGAGCTTACCATCGCAGCATGGATCTGACCAGGGGTGTGAGCCTGTGACACCAGCGGCCGAAGGAAGGGAAGCAGAGGACTGGCTGATAGATTTTGGTGGGGACTTGGTATCTGAATCTTCATTGTCCAAAGAGAACTGTAACTCATCAGTCTGTTACTACTGTGTTTGTTTGCTTTACCACCACAACAGTGCTCAGCCAGTCCTCCAGCCCCAGCACTACTGGATGAGTATATCTGGGGATGCCCTGCCAGGACATTAAGCCTTCAGCCTCGGATCTCTTTGGCCCGTCGACCTGTCAGCTCCGTCTTGGCTCCTCCCACCTTCAGCTCTGCCAGAGACCTTCAGCCTAGGTCTTCCTGGGTTCCCTCGTCCCACCCACACCCTTAAAAATAAAGGTGCCAGGAAGAACCAAAAAGGGTTTTCACGGCGATGCCATAGAAGGATCATTTTTGGTTCCCTGAAGAACCATTTTGTGAAAGGTTCTTTGTAAGAACCATTTTTTCTAAACATTTTGTAGTGTAAAGAACCTTTCTGTGCTACAAAGAACCTTTTGTGCTATGGAAAGGTTCTTTGGAAATTAAAGGTTCTTCATGGAACCATACACCCCGCCAAAGAACCTTTATTTTTAAGAGTGCAGTAAAAGAAATGGACACAGCGACCCCATAGACTTCAACGGTGAAAACTGAAGTCAATTAGAAGCACTGATGGCTGAGCGTACTGCGCAGACTCCGACTGAGCTTGATGACGTAGATGTGACGTGAGCAACCTGTCTGACAGTTGTAAGTCTTCTGGTAGTTGTGGAAAGTGAAATCTGAATCACGTTGTTTAAATATTTTGTCCCGCTGCTTTTGGCTCTCTATGGGCTTCTCCCCATGCTTCTCCCTTGACTTTATCAGACTTTATGCCTCCACGTCCCCCCGATTGCCTCATAGACAGTAAAAGATTGCCTGTGAGCTTCTCCTCCTGTCTATACGGTAATTGCTCTACTATGCGACGAGAGTTGTGTGGTTATGACGCAATCGTTAGCCTATTTTTTACAAAAAACGGCTTCTACGGGTCGGGCGATAGTGTAAGATACAAGGTAATGGAGCCTTTTATACATTGTCTTGTTTCTTACGAAATAAAAAATGGACAAATGGAGTCTTTAAACGCCTCAGATGTAAAATTATTCGCTATCAAAGGAACACCAAAATTAATTGGAGTCAATGGGATGCTAACAATGGTTAGCAATAGCTGCCCCTATTTCCGGGGGCTGGATTACCCCCTTGGTCCCACCGGCTCCCCCCCCTCAGTCATCACACCACTTCCGCCATGGACTCACGGGCCCTCCGCTGCGCTCCATCCCTCCACCCCTTCGGCTGCAGCAGGTTCCTCCTTCCTGCCTGCATCGCCTCTGTCCTCGGTCGCACCGTCATCGCCCCAGTCCTCAGATACTCTGGCTCCGCCTACAGTGCTTGTCGCCGCGACATTGCCTGGGTCTCCTGCTCCAGAGACGTCGCTCAGCTCCCACCACCCTCGGACTGCTCCCACAGATCCACCAGCTCGGTCTCTGTCGGTCATCCCCCAGATGTCATCAACCAAGCCAGGAACATCTCGACTCCTCCCTCCTTCATCTCTGCCGTGGGCTGTCAGCACTGGGAAGCTCTGGGTCTGTGCCATCGACCAGCCATCATTGCCACCAGGGGATGATTTTTCCAACATCACCATCCCTTGGTTTCTTCATCCTGCCATCACCATCCCTTCGCCACATCCTGTCACCATCCCATCCCTTCTCTTCTGCCTCCCTCCATCGGTTCGCCATCTCCTCGTCCCCCTTCAGAACCCTCCATTCTGTTCACAGTTTGTTTTCATTTGTCACGTGTTTCTTTGTTTTGACTCCTGCAAAACTTTTATATATATACTTCATGCAAGAATTAATGTCTACTGATTAACTTAAACTTTTTTAAAAATACTTAAAACAACCACTGGCTTGCATGATAATTCCTTTATTTTTGATCATATTTAACCATATATTGCCAATATTTAAGCTCATTTAACCAATATTAGAAGCAAAAATGAAACCTTTAGAAGTAATTCAAGTGTGTTGGACCAGTCTCTGTTGTCCGGTTTCCACCGTAACGGAGCTTGTCATGTTCAACAGGGGAACTTCTGACTTCTCTCGTAGCCGAAATATGCTGTGACTGACTCCATAACCTGTCCATAAACAATCAATGTACAGTTCTGAGAACATATTTTAATATAAGTATTTATATTCTGTATCTTTTTTTATCTTATTTTTAGGTTGTTACGTCTGAACCAGGAGCTGGGTTACGCAAAAACTACCCAAGTGTTGACAGTTTTTATTTTGAGTTATTACCTACATCCCCACCCAAAAAATTGTGATAATTTGTTTGCTAAAAGTTCTGTTTCTTGACATTCATAAGAAAACAGGCTCATTATCAAGAAATATCCCATTTATCTGAACATTGACGTTAAGCTGGCATAACAACAGTGAAGAGAGAGTGAAAGAGTAGAAGAAAAAAACAGTGCTGGCATCTTGATCTTTCTTTTCCCGTAAGAGATCATCAGAGCCCCATCTTGATGGATTAATGGCACTGATGTCTAACGATAGCAAAGAGAGATCTTTTTTTTTTTACAAAAAAGACCTCCAGAAACTGATGGTCTGCTGCCAACCGTACTTGTTTCTTTAGTGCCTGAAAAAACAAATATGCACGTTGTCCTCGGCATACCATGAGAATCGTTCCCATGTTATGCCAACTTTACTGCGCTGAGGTCATTCTCTGTGAGTTTTTAGAAGAAAATATAGAAGTCATCAATCATGAGTGGATCAGATTCGCCCACGGCAGATTGAAAATTCAAAGGGCCTCAAAATCAGCCATGATCTTCAGTCTGTCATAAACACTTATCTATACAGTGTCTCCTGGAGACAGAGAGGTGTACGAAAAGAGATTCGCATTGCCCATAGGAGAGAAACATCAAAAATGACATCTCTCTCTGAACTGTTTCTCCCAACAACAGAAAAAACAAAAACAAGATCAAATCATCTAAGCTGCTCTCCAGATTCATTTTATAGCTCTATATTTTTGCTGTATGACAACTACTGACTCATTTAAGTCTGTTTTTATATATGGAGAAGCAGGAGAAAAGCATATACTGGCGGTCAAAAGTTTGGAATGATTCAATTATTTCAAGTTGTCAGATTAGTCATTAATTTACTAACTTGAATTATTACAAAATCTGACACTTCAGTATAATACAAAGCTAACAAAATGCTGAAAATTTACTTAAAATTTAAGATTTTATAATGTCTAAATGTATACCTGAATGCACACTGAAGGAAAAAACTGACTTTAGGACCCAGTGGAAGAGCAAAAGTCATGAAATATCATGTTATATTATTTTTTTCCACGAGAGGTCGGCAAAAACACCCAATGTGAGACTTTTTGATCAGTTTTAAAGGGTCCTATAATTCCTTTTTACAAGATGTAATATATCTCTGATGTCCCAATGGTGTGTCTGTGAAATTTCAGCTCAAAATACCCCACAGATCATTTTTTATAGCATGTTAAAATTGTCACTATTTGAGGGTAAGCTAAAAAATCGCTGTGTTTTGCGTGTGTCCCTTTACATGCAAATGAGCTACTGAGGAAGAGGGCGGAGCTCCAAGAGCTAATATAAGCAGCTCAAATTGTTCAGCATTTTATGTTCAAACCGGAGTTGGACAATGATGAAGAGACTCAAGAAGAAGTGACAACATGTAGAATGAGACAGGACGCTTCTGAAGGGATAGTCATCTTCAAGTCATCGATTAGCATATTCTGTCATGATAATCTATAAATCGCTTGTGTGGGAACTGTTGCAAGATAAATGTGAAAGATGGATGTGACAGCTTGAGTGACTCCCAAATGTGCTCTCCCTCTTCTCAACAAGGCCTTTATTGGGTGTTCCAGGGGGCGGGGTTTATGCAAATGTAAGGGTTTGTGATGTCACTAACCCTTGAATAAGCTTGTCCCTACAAGCCGTTTGTTGTAGTCCTAAAAAGTGATTTCTCTAAAAGACAATCTCTCCCTTTGCTTTGAACTTTGAGCGTCGTAACTTTGCAGATGTTGTTTATGCTCAAACAGCAACACTACACACTCACTACAGTTACATGTTACAGGTTTTTGCATGTAATGGAGAGTAATTTTGTATTTAAGTGAAAGTTATATAATAAAATGACTGATTAAATCTAGTAATTAAGAGGTAAATAAACTTAAAAAAGTGGACAATTATGCTGGACAAATAAAATGAGAACATATGGGCTACCCTCAAAATGTGTCCTCTATGAATCTCTCTGAATTTCTGGCAGACTCGAGTAACATAAGGAATGTTACATACCATTGGCATGGGAGAAATTTAATCTAAAGGTGCACCTGAGATGACATATATGTCAAATATCTGCCAGAAAAACACTGATGTGTGTGACATAAATGTCTTTTGATGTCTCACTTAAATTGTAGTAATTGTTTTTGCCACATAAAGCAAAACCATATGAAGCCTGAAAGGCAGGAACAAGTAGCTCACATGGGAAAATAATCAATCATCTGTGAATATCTGGCCTGAAATGAGGTTGCAAGAGACAGGATTGTATGTTATGCTATTCTTGGAAATACCTTGAATACCATATGTATGTTCTATATATTAGTGCTGTCAATCGATTAAACATTTTTTCAGAGTTTTTAAACAGAGTTTTTATATTTTTATACTGTAATAATTTCAGCTACTCTCCAAATCAAAGTGGAAACAACTTAAATTAAACATTTGTTGTAATGGCATATTTTTATGAATGAAGATCATTATCACTGATATACTACTGATGTCTCAATGTTTTTTTAAACATTAATGATAGACATTCAACGTTACCGTATAATTGAAAGCTATCAATTTCACCCATTTATTAGGCTTTTTAAAAATTACTTTATTAAGTGAACTAATCTTCACATGAACCCAAATGTCATGTTTACCTGTGGCCTTACCAGGTAGGATATAGAAATTGAATAAAGTCATCAGTCTGCACTGCATAAATAATACATTGAATATAGATTAATCCTTATTAAAGCTACAATTGTCTCTGTTCGCTTTGTTCTTTGATGAACAGACATCATTAGTGGCTGCTGTCACACTATTTAACTAACTCGTTTAAGATGAGAACACTCGACAAAACAGGAAATAAATGATGTTTTTTTTGTGAGAGTCTGGAGATCCCCTGTATCATTTCACTCAAGCTATCCATGATAAAACTGTTACTCTATATCTTTTGTGTTGCACAATTGACAAGGTGTTTATTAGCTATATCAAACATCCTTACATAATCCAGCACATTGTTCAGTATTGAGCTCATGAACCAGTACGCCAAATCTAATCTGGAATGATCTGAGATCATAATGTTTATGGTCTTCTTAATAAGAGACTTGGCCAGATATGGAACGAAGTGGGGATTCCACATAGCACAAATATGATTTTACATCTGATACACTTTTCAATAAAGGTTCCAAAAGGGTTTTTTTCTTCAGTGATGTCATAGAGGAAACATTTCTGTCCCGCCAAAGAACCTTTCAGGCATCAGTTCATAAAATTTCCATTTCAAAGGTTCTTAAAGGTGCTGTATGTAAGTTTTTGACTGTACTACAGCATACAGATACCATAATATGTTTGCAGTTATTTAGGAAACATGCTGAGTTCAACCAATGCTACAGCCAGTTGTTCTACTTTGAACTGTGCGTTCTGTGTTGGAATGTCTGTTTTTGTTTTGGTCTGTGCGATACCGTACGTTGCCACATTACCCAATAGTATTTCGACACCACAGGTTTCCATTGGCGGAAAACACAGTATATTGCAGCCATGGAAGCCAGCAAACAAACTGGGTCAGAGATTGCAAATTCTACCCGACCTAAAAAGTGAACGAGAGCATATTAAAACGCAGATAAATCAACTTACAGTGTGTACGTCTCCTCACCTTCCATTGTCAATTGCGATCGCTCCTGTTGCGTGTCCTCAAACTGGCAACCCGCGTGAGCGTCGAGTCTGAGGAGGAGGGGGCGGGGCCAATGCTGCCTTCATGTGCTATCGGAAATTTCATAATTCCAACATCAGATGTCGTGAGTACGAGTTTGTTGCATTCAAGTGCTTTGTTTTCAGGAATCATGAACAGGAATCATGGACACAAGGTTTATTCTTCTTGCCTATTTATTGGGAAAATCTTATTAAAACCAAAATGATATCGTGGCACATGCACTGACAACCATCTAAACATTTACAATTCTATCCAGCCTGCATTTGACTGAAATTAGCAAATCGACAGAAAGTGGACTATTTTTGCTGTGTATAAAACATAATACACTTCATATGATTACTCATAAATATGCCAGGGCCGTAACCACCATAGGGATTGAGGGGGACAAGTCCCCCCGAATAATTAGAAATGGCCAAATTGTCCCCCCCAAATATTTGAAATTCTTGCACTGCACTCCATTACGCAGCGCTCTGTATGTTAGGATGACAAAAAGGTTTAAAAGTTACTTTTTTAGTCTGGTCTGCCTCAGGTCTAACAATGATTGAGATGGCCAATCAAATCAAAGTAGGCGGGGTTTACGTTCTCTTTTGGCTCGTGCACAGTCTTCACCAAGCGGCTCCTCCCGCGGTCTCTCTTGAAGCCGATACGGAAGTGACTTAAACTGCTGTTCATCGAATGGCCACTAGAGACCGGCTCCAGAAGAGCAGAATCTAATTGAGCTCATGTTAAAATGCCTAACTTTACAGCAGAATAAAACATGTTTACAGTCTGGGACAAATTGTGTTTTTGGTCTGCAAGGCTATTTTTACCCTTCATGACAACTGTGAGGGGGTGAACTCATTCGTTTACATTATATAAAGCCTTCAAGTTCTGCATAATTAAGGGCGTGGCCACTTTGAGTGACAGGTGGATTGCCAGTTAGCTGCTGTCTGTTAGTCATCACGTCACCTCAAAGCTCCGCCCACGTCCCGCCTCTTTGCCCATTTTCTATGGGAGTGGTGTGCGATGACAAGATGGCAAGAATTGCAATACAATGAAAATGAAAAACACATGTTTATACACACAATGCATGCCAATTGACCACTTTTCCCTTTCATAGAGGAATCTAAGTCTTTCAATCAAGAGATTATGTCTTCTTAGATTTTTTTTCAGTAAACGATCACTGGCATTTATCTTCACCTGATGGGAGGTCTGGTTGCATGTGGTTACATGGGTTTTGCCTGAGGCCTGTGCACATGCATTGTGAAAGAATATACATTCTCCTCTCTTTCATAGAAATATCGGAGCTTAATAAAAGGTCCAGTTGCAATGCAAAGTTGCTTTGTCAGTGGTCAGTGTTCATTTGCAGCATTGGGATCAATTGTTGTGTAATAGAACTTGTTGCTTTGAGATCAATTTTTGAAGGTCTTGGTCTTGTCTCGGTCTCAGGCAACTGCGAGGATATCACTATATTGCTAGTGCATGCCTGATTTATTTGTTAACATCATTAATGTGATTGGATATAAAACTTCCTGCTTCAAATGCAATCAATAACTTTTTTCTAATTCGGTTTATAGACTGTTGTGCTGGGGCAGAAATAAGCTCTGTTGCTTAATTATATCATATAATGGAAAAAGCAAGATCTCATACACTAATCAGAACTTTTTTACTGGGACTCAGGACTGAACCTGACACACTGCATATTATTGCATATATATGATAAGAAGCATATATTTCGAATATTTTTTATTTAAATGTATACTTACAGGCCAGCCATTAAATCCAGCGCATCCCAAACTACAGCCTTGACTAACTTGGCCATCTAGTGGTCATTTTTGATTATTACAAAACACACAGAAATAAAAACTAATACAGTAAAATATTGAAAAAATTGTAATAGAAATAATGGTTTCATAAATACTAAATAATTTAAATAATATAAAAACTAATAATTGAAATTGAAATGAAATATATACTAAATAATTTACATAATATAAAAAATTATGTGTGTGTGTGTGTGTGTATATATATATATATATATATATATATATAATATTCATTATTATATTATTACTTAGGCCTAATATTAAAAACAAGAATAAAGATAATCTAAATTTTAAAAAAAATTATTAATGACAAATAAAATACTATTAATATAATAATTATGCATTGTAATATGTTCACATTAGATAATCATTCAGCAACAACACAATGGAAAAATATTTACAAATAGTAAGATAATGTAGTGATTTATAATAATAAAAATAACAATTAGGCATTATGTTAACATAAGATAATCTTTTTTATAATAGTAAATAATAGGCTATTGTCAATATTTTTCTTTTTTGTACTTTATGTCTTTCCATTCAAAATCATTTAACACAATTATATAAATAAACATTTAATTTATTGACATAATATTTTCTCCAATAATTGTTCCTTTTTTCTTCTATAAAAGTACATAAATACTAACATAATTAGATTGTACATAAAAAATTAATAAAAAGTTAAAATTCACATATATATCAAACTCTTATAACCACACATAATTCATAATAAATAATCAAAATAATATTATTTAAACATCAAGTAATAATTAAAAATAATATTTTTGAATAAATAAATAAACTAAGAGTTTGGAGGATTATATGAAAAAAACGTATTTAAAAATGTATGTATTATATATTCCTTTATTTTATATTACATATTGTTTGATTTTAGAGGTGCCCAAATTTTCTAAATGTATAATTTTCCTCTTAACTTCATGGTATAAGCTAATGTACTTTAGAAACTAGATCTTAAACTGGGGATTCTTGCCTTCCCCAAAATAATAAGAATAATTATACTATTATTATTAAAATAAATAAATAAATAAATATATATTTTTTCATATATTAAAATATATTCCTAGTGAATAATATCTAGATGTCATAATAACAATTATTATAATAGCCTATGTAACATAAGATAATCGTTTTTAATAGTAATTCATATTGTTGATACAGGCAACAAGACAATAATTTACAAGTAAAATGATATATAAACCTAGATATCACTATAATAATAATATTGTAGAGTATTATTTAACTTTATAATATTAGTTAAAAGTTGACATATTAATTATTATACAATACCAATGCATAATATGGTAAAATTCCATACAAAATGACTTATATTCAAATGTAAATGCATTTCAAGTGCAGCTGCTCTGTGAAATAAAGCGCACTAGTGCCGCGGTGCATTGTGGGTGTGCACGGAGAAGTAAAATGGCGGACTTGGCGAACGAAGGTAGGCAACCGTGTGAATCCGCAAAATGAGCAAAATAAAGCAAATAAACCGCCACCATGAGCCGTACACACCACAGTAGTGTTGGTTAGAGACCCACGCGTGTTTGTGGCTCGGTCTGCGCGCATTAGCGGCTCTGAGCGGGAGTGTGTGTGGATGTTTAGCTGAAGTTAGCCGATGAGTGTGTTAGCTTCGCGGGCTAAACAGCGCACTGACAGACTGTGTGTGTGTATGTTGAGTGTGTTGTGCAGCTAACAGACGAACCCCGGCCTCTCGCTGTGTTTCTCTTTTTGATTTTTAGGCGGGTGGAAACGCACGCGCTTCACCCCGATGCTCTCGCGTGCAACACATACTCGCGCACGCTCTAAAATAATGAAAACATTGATTCATGTATGCATACATAGTGATAAAGCTCTAATGAATGACGCTATTTTTAATGTGCACGTGATTATATATATATATATATATATATATATATATATATATATATATATATATATATATATATATATATATATATATATATGTGTGTGTGTGGCATAATGCATGTCTCCATTTATCTAACTAAACTGTATTGTGCATTACAGTGGCATCTTTTTAAACTGACACTATTAGGGTGCATTTAGCTTGCAACGTGTTGTTTGACTCTAATCGTGGCTTAAATACGTCTGTCTCCGTTTGTTAAGTGATAATTCTTTATCCAGACAGTCTTGCAAATTCAGAAACGAAAGCAAATGTCTGATGGGTGGGGTAGTGATTGCCCATCTCGTGGTTTGTTTCAATGCACGATCATTTTTGGACGATTTTCTGATGAATGCATCGATTAATAGTCATAAAGCAGAGACCGGAGTAGGTCGCGGTGCTTCGTTCTCGGGCAAGCCGACTGTCGGTGCAGCTCATGCGGCTAGTGTGGTTACCGTGGTCCGCTGCCTGTGCTAACGCAGGCCCGCCCACCCTTCTCCTGCCCCGGGGTGAAATGCAACCCCACGCACACATGATTTAGCCCCCTCTAGGACTCTAATGTCCTCCAGTACAGCAGCCTTGAGCGGTGAGATCACCCATCAGTGGATGCCTCACCCCTTGACCTAATTACAGTGATGTGCATGGGTTTACAGTGCTGAATGAGCCGCCCAGATGACCATGTGATTTGTTTTGGGAAAGGCAGCTGTTTACAGATGCACGTGTGTGTGGCTCTATTGCACACTTTAGTGTCTTCGACAGGCCTTATGCTCTTCCATACAAATATTTGTTTTATCACCCTCCAGGTTTCTTGCTGTCAAAGAGCTAAAAATATCACATGGTGTCAGCCAGATCATGTCTCTGTTTATTTACGAAGCATTTTAAAGCCCTTTAATTTAGCCAGAAATGTCTTGGTCGGCTTGAAATGAGATAAGATATAAGATAACATCTTTGACAACGCTGTGGATAGGTGTGCTGGTTATCAACCCCAGCAAGAACATAGGACCCCAGTTGTGGTTCAAAAAAGTGATTGATTGATATGGCTTTTCAATGCAATGGACGACATTAAGACACTTAGTTTCATGCATTTTTGCAGATGCATCCAAAGTAACTTGCGTTGCATTGAAGGTATACATTTGTATTAGTTCATGGGATCAAACCCATAACCTTGGTGTTTACTGTTTGAGTAATTGCTTTAATACTTTAATCACCCATATCCTAAACATATTACGATCGTATTAGCATTTGTTGACTCTTGCATTCATCACTTCAAAGTGTTATGATGGGTCAAACTAACTTAAATGGATAGTTCACCCAAGAATGAAAGTTACCCCATGATTTACTCAACCTCAAGTCATCCTATAGGTGTACATGACTCTTCTTTCAGATGAACACAATCAGAATTATATTAATAGGAGATATATTAAATAATGTCCTGGCTCTTCCAAGCTGTGCATCCCTCCATCATAAACGTACTCCACTTGTTAATTAATAAAGGCCGTCTGAAGCGAATTGATGCGGTTGTGTGAGAAAAATATCCATATTTTCAACTTTATAAACTAAAATACCTAGCTTCTGACAGCGAGCCGAATGGCAAAAGAGTAACCCTTGACCTGACATATTTACAAACACGGAAGCGCAGAGGATAGAGCAAAACAACACCTTATGAATTATAAATGTCATGAATTAGAAGTCCAAAAGGAGCATTTTTAAAGAGAAATGGCGGAGGATTTCAGTATAAGAGAAGAGGAGCTTGAGTTTGTTGCCCAGCCGTATCTGTTTGAACCACGAGAGGCATCAAAGCTTGAGATGCTCAGACATTCAGGGGTTTGCCGTAAGTCGACTTGCGTAGGCGGTCTGCCGGAATCTAGTTATTTTAGTGTTTAAAGTTTCAAATTTGGATATTTTTTAGGGGTGTGAACCAACACTGGTCTCAAGGTTCAGTTCGATTATGATTATCATCGATTATCATCGATTCGGTTCAATTCGATATCACGATGCACCGCATCCTCATGTATACAATTTTGTCAATAAATACAAGCAGTCAGATATATGAATTGAACCTTTAATTTTACCTGCTCAAAGAAAACAAGCTTCTTTAATGGATCAAACAAAACTCAAGGCTGGGGACAGAAGACAACAGGAGCATATAGAACAAATACACAAAAGGAAATACTAAAAGCCACTTTAACGCACAAATCGCACCGCAGAATGTCTATTTGCGTCTTTGCATTGACTTAAAATGTAAATCACTCGCATCCGGTTTGAACGCAACATAAGAGCTGGTCTGGGCCACCTTACAGTCAAAACTAAAGTCTAAATGCATATGATTGTTGAAACCACATATGTAAATAAATAAATAAACATATAGAGCGTGTTATAGGCTATATGATGTAATAGCCAGATATGACAGCGCTACCGCAGCACGCATCGCCACAGATGAGTATCTCTTCATTAAGCCAATGCAAAAACTACCTCACTTTAAACTGAAAATAAAGTCATAGGTGCTCAACACACAATCATTTTTATTAAAGTAAAGAAACTGAATGATCTTACCGGTGCTGTGGCCGCACTCGCTCATATTGCTGTCTTTGATTTTGAAACGCAGCTCATCTGTTGTTTTCGATGACGTGAACTCCATTAAATCTGCATATAGTGCGGGAATTGAACAGATTTAAATCCGTTTTGCAGAGACACATTTATGTGCCCAAGTGTAAATGATAGATCAGATAGCTTTGATTTATACATGTGTGTGTTCTCCAGGTCGTGCTTATGTTGTTCATACAAGCTGAAATGTGCCCAGATGTCGACTTTTAAAGTAGTTGGAGCATTTTTAATCACTATCACTCGTGTCTCAGCTCTCTCTGCCATCGTATGCTACCGCGACAGAGCACACGCGCCAGAAAAGAATCAGTACATTATAACCGGTTATGGTCTGTTACTGAACCGATACCGAATCGTCCGCGTCTGCATCGCGATGCATCAAAGAAACGATTAATTTCAACACCCCTAATATTTTTCTCACCCAAATGCATCGCTTCACTTTAAAAGGCCATTATTACCCCCACCCCACTGCCATTATAAAGGTTGGAAGAGCCAGGGCATTCTTTAATATAATTCTGATTGTGTTCATCTGAAAGAAGAGTCTTACACACCTATAGGATGACTTGAGGTCGAGTAAATCATGGGGTAACTTTCATTTTTGGGTGAACTATCCCTTTAAAATAACCTATTTCATATAAATGTTGGTTTTCTGCTCTATAACAGAGCAGACATTGTTTTTCTCATCAGGTTCTTAATATTTATGACTATTTATAACATTACAACCACCGTTCTTAAGTTGCTACAATAGATTGAAGGATTAGTTCACTTCAGAATTAAATTGTCATGATAATTTACTCACCACCCACGTCATCCAAGATGTTCATTTCTTTCTTTCTGCAGTCGAAAAGAAATGAAGGTTTTTGAGGAAAACATTCCAGTATTTCCCTCCATATAGTGGACTTCAATGGGGTACAACGGGTTGAAGGTCCAAATTGCAGTTTCAATGCAGCTTCAAAGAGCTCGACACGATCTCAGACGAGGAATAAGGGTCTTACCTAGATAACGATAGGTCATTTTCTAAAAAAAACATTTGTATCGTTTTTAACCACAAATGCTCGTCTTGTACTATCGTCCACAACTTCCTGCATTACGTAACCACATTGGGAAGGTCAACGCCTGACATAGGCGGGTTAGGCCGACAAACTCCATCTCGTTTTCTCCTACACCTTCAAAATCTCCCGGCATCGTTGTTTTATTTTCTATAGAAAATGACAGATCGTTTTTCTAGATAAGACCCTTATTCCTTGCTGGGATTGTGTCGAGCTCTTTGAAGCTGCATTGAAACTGCGATTCGGACCCATTGAAGTCCAACTATATGGAGGGAAATCCTGGAATGTTTTCCTCAAAAGCCTTAATTTCTTTTCGACTGAAGAAGGAAAGACATGAACATCTTGGGTGACATAGGGGTGAGTAAATTATCAGAATTTTCTTTCTGAAGTGAACTAATCCTTTAATAAATGTGGCGATTTAAACTTTGCTGCCTGTTATATTGCTGTTTTTATGCAAAAATAATAAGCTTCTGTAGGCTGTTTGTTACGGTGATGTTATGTTTTTATGCATGACACGAATGCCCCAAACTCCCTTAACCATGGTAAAACAAGTCACGCACAGTATCAAGTGCTTTATTGTTTACTGATAAAGCTGTAAGTTGATTTATTTGTGCTTTTAACACAATGGCCAACTACGTTTTGCCAAAAAGCGGTTGTGTAGTTAAACTAAGAACAACATTTGCTTTGGATGCCATTGGTCCGGACCATTTTAGGAAATGACCTATTTTGTGAATGATTATCTTGCATGACTTTGGATGTTTTTGTGTGATGAAACTTGGATTGATCTGAAATGTAACATTGGTACATCGCAGCTGACCTGTTTTCTTGCTTGTTTATGTTCAAATTTGAGTTGAAACCCTGACTTATTGTGGGAAATATCATAATTTCCTACTCATTTTCTTTCTGTTTTGTTTTTAACAGAGAAGCCTGCCATAGCTCCTCCAGTGTTTGTGTTTCAGAAGGACAAAGCACAGAAGGTTGGTTTGGTCTGATTCTTTAAGGAATAATTCAATGTAATTTCTTGGCCCCAAAACCTGTGGTTTTCTTTTTTTTTTCTTGCAAAATTAATATTTAACCATATTGGTTTAATTGCAATCAAAATGTATTTAATTGCCCAGACTTGCTTAAAATGGCAGTGTGCTGCTAGAGGCACCAAACACCATCACAAAAGTAATGTTTTAGACATTCATCACAGGAAATTCAAACTCAAGCCATTGGCTGAGCAAATGTTGCTGTGATGGACCACTTACTTTACCTTTTACTTTAGTTTTTTTGAAGCCATGACATAGAGCGGCATGATTAATCACTAAAAGATCACAATCTCGATTCAAACCCACGCAGTCTCATTCCTAAATGACAACGATTTGTCTATGTCTGTTGGACCTTTGATAAAATCACACCGGGACGTTTAAATCTGTGTTGGAGCTGCTGCTGATCCAGAGAGAGCAGTTATTATGTATGAAACGGCTTCACAAACAGTCTTTTCAACCACACAGTATCGTTATTTCTGTGTTACAAATATTCTTATACAAGTACAGGGGTGAATAGTTTATAGTTTAAATCACCTTTTGAAAGTAACTTGGCGCTTCAAATAATATTTGCATTGATAACATCTTTACACCAGTAGGTGGCGACAAGTCACTGTTAAATGTATGTCATTGAATCATTCATTCAAGAGATTTGTTTAAAAAATGCTGATTCATCAGTAATGAAACAAGTGAAGTGTTAATGAGTGAGTCATTGAATCATTCACTCAAAAGATTTGTTCAAAAACACTGATTCATCCAGTAATGAAACAAGTAAAGTGTTTATGAGTGAGTCATTGAATCATTCATTCAAGAGATTTGTTAAAAAACACCAATTCATCCAGTAATGAAACAAGTGAAATCTTTGAATCATTCACTCAAGATTTTATTTTTTTTGTTTGTTAATGAATTCAGATTAAATAAACATTTTAAATAGACTTCAGCAATTAACATTTGTCAGAACCTCTAGTCATTTACATTTTATTTAGTTGTTTCTTCAGAATGGTGGGAGAATCGTGATTTCTCAATTTATTGTGAATTTTGTAGTTGAACACGTTCCATAATGACCTGAAGATGTTATGATGGAAGACACTGGGAAGTATTTAATTTAGCTGTAGGTTTTATTGCAATAATAAGAGAGACATTTTTCAATAAACACTCAGGCGAGGCATGAAATTATCATCTGGTACCTGCCAAATTTCTGCACTGGCAAGTAAGTTCACCAACTCAGCTGGCCAGTTTGGCTGGTAGTGAGATGAATTCCAGCTGCCGTCTGACTAACACAGATACAAATCACCCTCAAAACGGGATTTCCCAGAAGCATTTTAAGCAAATTAAACAAACTCAGCATTTCAACCGGATGATTTTGGCCTTGTGAGAAATTATTTAAAAACAGGGCTGTCTTAAGATTGTGTTTTCCACTGTGCTGTGTTTCTCTGTGATGGAGTCCAGCTCTGTGTGACCAGATTAGTTAAATTATTATTTTTGTCTGTTCCAGAGATCCGCAGATGGGTCGAGTGCAGAGGACGGAGACGGTGAGTTAGAGATGTTTTCATTCAGATTCTAGTGATGCAACAAAATGGAAGTCCTAGTTTGAAAATGCAATTTACAAAATATTTTGCACGTGGAACTTTTTTTTTTGATAACCATTATTATGGTGTGCAGAAAACAGAACAAACTGATTTCTGAATGACAAAAGCACATCTGTTCCCTACTAGGAATGTCACAAGTACTGGTACTTCGGTACTAAGTCGGTACTGAAATGTAAAAAATGTGCCGATACCAGCATTTCTGTAGTACCTCGTAAATTCTTTAGCCACTAATAGGCAGCTGCTTTCAGTAGCTTCTGTGTTTATTTAAGTGCAGAGCTCCAGATTGTAGCCGAATGTGTATATATACTAGTGTCTGAATATTAAAGGGGTCATGAACTGCCTTTTAAAAAAATGTTATACTGTTGTCTGAGGTCAATTAATGATGTTCGTGTGGTTTTTACATTCAAAAACATCATAATGAATCAGTAATAGGTAGGGGTGTGCGATATTGACAAAAAAAAGATATCTCGATATTTTCTCGATAACGATATTTTGCTGAGTGTGTTTTTGTGCTGGTACTTTGGCAGGTGTTGGACTGCCATGGTCAGCTGACTCCTAAAGTTTATGATATTCTTCATATTCTGTGTGGTGGTCAGTTCACAGAAGAGACTGAAATTATCTTTTTTGCCTTAATACATTTATTTTTTTACATCTTTTGTGTCAGTTTCATAAAATTAATAAAAATCAATTACAATAAGACACAATAGGGCTGTTACCATCATATTAATCATATCATACAGTTCAGAAGTGACAAATTAATATCCTGCAGTTATGCATAAATGTTTTAAAGTTTAAAACAAAATGTTGAATAATATTGATATTTGAAATGATTTAAAACATGAAAAGATACTTTAACTGTGAAATTCTAACCGCCAGTAGGTGGCAGCAAGTCACGTTTAATGAGTGAGTCATTGAGATTCAACCGATTCATCCAAACAGCCGATTCATTCAAGGAACGAATCATTTGACTCTCTTAATCTATCGTAGTCATTGAATCATTGATTCAATTGATTTGTTCAAAAAGCTGATTCGTTCAGTATGAAAACACTGCTGTTTGTTGCTCAGAGACGCAGATACAGTGCTGTGTGTTTGTTTTGAACTATTTTTCGGTGGTGAAATAAAGCAAAAAAAGGCAATATGGAAGACTAAACTGTAAGTCACTTAATATTAACTTCTTGTTTAGTAAACTTGTATAAAATCAATATCACATTAACTATATTATATTATATAAATATAGCACGCAGTGAAAGCGGAAAGCGCACCCGCACTAGTCTAATCAACAAACTACATCAGGTGGGGTATGCGTGCACTATGGGTGTGTGTGAGGGGACCGTGGATGGAGTTTGTTTTTTCCTGAGCAGCAACGGAGTTGTGCAAGTGTTTTAGTTTTTTCCGCTAGCAAGCCGCTAAGCAAATACAGTTACAGTAACGTTACATAACACATCGAGATGTCAACGTCGTCGTTGCTGCTGCTTCTCTTCAATTTCAGCCTCCAGATCAGATTCTGGATCATATATGTGTGGTTGAATCTGATTGATAGCCATGGTTTATTTAGGATAACTTTTTCTTTTTCATAGCCTTCAGACGCTCGCAACGCAAGCTCGTGATTCTTTAGCTCCGCCCACACGTTACGCCTCCAGCTGCTCGGTTTTATTCGGAAAGACACTGTACAGTGTATCTTTTTCGATAAATATAATAAAACTAAAGACTTTTCAGAGATATGAAGGATGCAATACTAATCTATAGGTACTCAAGATTGACATGAGGTTGACTGAAACTGTTTCACCACCCCTTAAAGAAATGGACATAAATATTAGGCTAATACTTCTACTACTAATAATAATTATTATTAGGTGTGCATAGAGGGTTACTTATTTTTCACAATGTTTACTTTTAAACAGCATGTAGCCTTCAAATGTTTATATGTAGGCTATTATCATCATAAATAATAAACTCATTTAATTTAATTAAAACAATTTTTAAATAGTTAAATAAAATGTAAAACAGTTTTGTGCTGTTGTACTGAAATTGGTACAGAGAACCATAATTTTTTTTTTTTTTTATGGCATTGGTTACCGACTACTGGAATTTTGGTATCGTGACATCCCTGTTCCCTACAATACATTACGTGAGATGTTGGTTAGTCTCGTACTGTCTATATAATGCATGGAGCATATAGATTTGCATACGTTTGCATGTAGACTGCAGCAGTGCTATTTTGGTATCATGGAGATAATATTTTAGCTTTTATAAATATTATGAATTTGTTTTATTTTCTGGTTTCTGGTTTCAATTTAATTTTAAAGTTTTAGTAATTTTGTTGTATATGTTTTAGGGCTCTGCGATTTAATCATAATTGATTTTTGATTTCGATTTTGGCTTCAAACGATTATGAAAACTAGATAATCGGTGTAAAACGATTACTGTACACTGTCTACAGTATCAACTCTCTACAATGCGAGTAAATCACTTGCATACGCGAGTATATCTTCACTCTGGGCAACTAAATAATATCTATCATTAGCCATTGGCTAAAAAAATGCTTAGATTTTACACGTGTGTGTCTGTGTCTGTGTGTTCAAGGCTAAGAATAAGTTTAGCATAGATATATATTTAGTCGCTGAACACTTTTGCTCCACGTCAAGTTGGGCTGCGCAATATATCGAAATTATTGAAATATCGCAAATGTACATATTGCAATATGCATATCGCAACGGCACGCAATATCTGAATGATTTTAATAGGCTACTTCAACATTATGAAAAGTGTATGTTTTAGGTCGACGCATATAGCAGAGAATGGACTGGGCACATGACTTTTTAATGTCAAAAATGTCACATAAGTAACAGAGTTATTAAATGCAATAACTTGCGAAAAACAACTCGGTCTGACACACACCGAAACATGACACAAGCCGCCTCTCAGAAAGCGTGTGATCCCTTCGGTTCTGTTTCGTGCCTTGTTACACACTCAAACTGTCAAATATACACACAGTTATGTCAAAATGGCTGTCTTGACGATTATGCATGAAAACACAGTCGGTTATGCTTTAAGTAAACAATATCACTTGGGGAAAGAAACCGAATGTGTGTCAAAAGGATCCGTGCAACAGGTCTATTTGTGACATAAATTTTTGCTAAAACACTGCTGGTCACTTTCAGAAGTTGTAGCGCTGCTCTCTTTTCCTAGAAAGAATGTGAAACACATAAATGGTATCATTCTCAGTGTTTAGATGTTTTTTTAAATACAATTTTAAATCGATTTTACACACTAATAGCAATATCGTATCGCATATCGAATATCGCATTATTTAACCAGATATTGAATATCGCATTTTTCTTCAATATCGCACAGCCCTAAAGTCAAGCGATCTGTCTATTTCAGTCCAGTTCAAAGGATGCGCATAGTTTGTATTCATTTTTATTTCATTTATAGTGGTTTTCAAATTAATCTAAATGAAAATAAGAAATATTGCCTTGGCAACTAGCTATTTTTTTATTTCAGTTAACGTTAGTCAAGTAACAAAATAACTTTTTCTATGGTTTTATTGATAGTTAATTATAATAACTAGGGCTGAAACGATTCCTCGAGTAACTCGAGTTACTCGAATTGAAAAAATCCTCGAGGCAAAATCATCTGCCTCGATGCTTCGTTTAGTTCATTTAATGTTGCAGAAATATTTTTTTTGTGTATAAGGACTCGGAGTATGCAGGTGGGTAAACATCCCAAATATTGCGGGTGGATGAGAGAAATCATTGATGTGTTGATTTTAAGACGCGGAACTCATTTCACGGTAAAACGCAATGAATGTGTCGCTCTTTAACTTTCGTTTTCAGCTCATGTCGAGATCAAAGACCGCAATGCGAGAGAGATTGGCATCAGCACTGCTAATATCATTTAGTCTCGCTATTTTTAAATGAAGACAACTGTGTGTTGAGCTTCAGGATACGACACTGAACATTTAGGTTTCATTTGCGGCAGTTCGCGCGGCAGCTGAGGAGATACGAGCAATATTTATAGCTACTAACTTAATTAAACAAGCTGTGTTATAATGATGAATATGATTAGCTCAAAATGTAGATATGTATGTAGATACATAATGTAGATATGTAGGCTACTTTATCTGAATTAAACACAAACTCGCGTTTGCGAGGTGATGTAGAGGTGTCAACCCGTTTGGGTTATTTAAAACGTGTAATTTCGCCAAAGAAGATTTGTTTTAAAGCAACCTACTTCAGTGTAACTAAAATGTGACGGTAGCATCGCGCTTACACTGAGGATTTGAGTTTATGACGATCGGGTGCGGATGGTTTGTTTTTAACAGCGGATTCGGTGACGTTAGAGCTCTAGTATGCTACAGTATGACCATCTCTACTCTTGTTCTTATTTCAAGTTTCCTTCCTGTCCAATATTTCTTGCTTCTTACAAAAGCCTCACAGCCTTCAGAAGACAGTAAAGGCTTGTCATGCCTGAACTGAAGCTGAAACTTTAAAGTTAAGCTTTAAACATACATGCAATGTTTAGGCATTATTGCTATTTATATTAATATTATTTAGGTTTATTGGTTGTAGGTTTAGTTTTAGACTGAACTTTTTAAACTAATTTGAAATAGATTTTTATAATGTGGCAATTGAATGCATTAAAATGGGTTATTTTCACAGTTATTATGTATGCAATTTCAGCAATAAAACTTTATTTTTCTAAAAAGAAAACAAATTAGATGTTAACTTTAAGATACCTGTCTTATTTTCTCTTATATATTTAGTATTGCTCTTTAATAAAGAAAAAAGTAATTATTATCCGATTAACTCGATTAATCGATGGAATAAACGGTAGAATACTCGATTACTAAAAGAATCGATAGCTACAGCCCTAATAATAACCCTGGACTTGCAGTATTGTTGCACTCTATTAAACCTGGAAAATATTTCACGTGAAATCTGCTTTTGCTCTGTCAATTTCTTTTATTGAATCTGTTAAAGTTTCAGTTAATTGTCTTATTTTTAGTGACTGAAATTGTGATGCATCTTTAAATAGAGTTTGCCTGATGTTTTTTTTTGTTTGGGCTTTAATGCACTATAAATCTCCAAAAATATAATAAAATGGAATTTTTGTTATTGTGATGAAATGGCAAATGCATCAAAAACATGAAACCTTCCAGCAGTTTGATAACAGAAACATTAGCACATGAAATGATTCAGGTTTTTAATATTGTGTGTAAACACCGCCTGATGATGATGTTTTTCTGGATCAGAACTTGTATATGATGTGATGAGATGCAGACAGTAAGACACTAACACAGTGTCTCATGAAGTCTATGGTAGGATGCAGATGTGCTTGTATCATCCAAACATCAGCTTGAGAGTTATTTGGACGTCATTGTCTGAATTTAAAGTCAATAATGTATTTAATAACTCAGACACTGATAATAAGTTTTTCAATACTAGACAGTGATATAGGCTAGTGTCTGTGAATATCCCTCACACTCTGTAACAAATCAGTCCCTCGTCCTACAATTATACTTATACTTTGTTGGTCTGGAAAGCTTTTATCATGTCATTTTTATAATATTTTTTTTATGGGAGGAGATTTTTAATTTTTTTTTTTTATATACCTTTTTAAATTACTCGATTTTATCAATAAATCACATGTTTTTAAGCACATTCTTCACATTTTTTTCAACCAAAATTCAAAATAACTCAACATTTCATGCATAACCCTGTTAATTCAGCTCAGAATAACTCACATTGGGTGTCTTCGACCTCTTGTGGAAATAAGTTATATAACATGTTTCATGACTCTTGCCTCGGAATGGCCTTATAGCTCAATATGAAGTAAATGAGCTGTTCCAATGGGTCCTAAACTCAAGAACTGACTTTATCTCTTCAGCATGCATTCAGATACACATGTAGACATTGTAAAATAATTTTTGTGAAAGTTTAGTATTAATCTTAAGCATTTTTTAGGGTTTTCTGCATATTCTGAAGCATTCCATTCATTCCTAATGGGGTCGAATTGACCCGCGAGGGACTGTTTTGTTGCTTTTTTTTTATTTATTTCAGCCACATAAACTCCTCATATCCAGTTAAAAAAAATGTTGTATTCTCATTTAGTTAAGAACTGTCTGTCATACAGTCTGCGAGCTGCTTAGGTGTGTGCTTGTAAACTGACAGACGCGCGCAGGAGTCAATGGAAACATCAGTACTAGTAGGATTCACCAATGCTGTTTACGTTAAATTGAGCAAGATGACTTGTTTTGATTGATTACTACGTCCATCAACTTAGCTGGCTAGGCATTGACTGGCTTTATCCAACAAAAACCATGGGTGCTACGATTGACACGTCATTAAGCCTGTAATGCGCTTCCTGGATATATTGAGTCACCAGAACGCCTGTGATTTGAAGGAGAGACAGAAGGGAGGGCTCAACTTGAGCGCAAGAATCCAAAGTACAGGCGAGAATGATGCAATACAGATTGGAATCGATATTTCATTGAAAATGTACTCAAACTCAAAAAGCTAATGCAAACAAAGGAGAATTTATTTATTAATTTTTTCCCAATTTTTGTTGTTTTGGATTAAAAAGTGGGATGCATTTTAAAGAGTGGACCCTTACATTGAAATGTATGTGGGTGTTTCCTGGATTCGTCCGATCTGATCTGAACGATAGGAGATGAGTACTGTTTATTTTGTTCATGTTTACATGGCCGGCCCTTCAGCATTTCATTTAACCCTTTCCTCTCTGGTGTATTTATTGCAAAACAAGTTCAGAACATGAATCTTGAGTGTTTTAGCTTTCAAATGATGCATAGTTTGTGATGGTTGATTGAATAGTTTGTATAAAACAAAAGTACAAACACGCCCACACCGGTGCAGGCTAAGAGGTTAAAATAAGAATTTCATTCCCTGCACAGTGTACAGAATTGTACTGCTAGTTTTAGTTTCTGTTTGATCTTTTGATTTGAATTGTGTTCTTTAGATTCAGATCGGGATGATGGCGAATACTGTCCCCCGGTAAAGAGAGAGAGGACCTCATCTTTGACCCAGTTCCCTCCGTCACATTCAGGTGAATCTATAGTTTGACTGCAGTGGGTCGACACTGTTCACTTTGGCTGAATCTAACTGAAAGTGTTATGCTCCCATCTGATCTTCTTTCTTTCTTGCTTGCTTTCTTTTTCTCCTGCTACAGTTCCCAAGAATAATATCTTTATGCCCTCAAGTTTATGCCAGTCTCCAACTGGTAACTCAGACTCTGAGCCAGGTAAGAACCAGCCCTCCTTTCAATCTTATGATCTCCACGATTGAACTATTGTCCAGCATCAGTTTTTTTTCTGTCCTCACTGATGTAGTCACACAGTACAATCACAAGTGATCAGAACATTTGTTATTTAATATGCAACTTTGGACCAATGAGATTTCACTTTGGGCAAAGCTTCTAATCAGGATGCAATACAAATAGAAACTGAAAATGTCTTGTTTTGAGTTTATGACTTCAGCTTTGTTCTGCGGCCATACATGGTCTTTGTCATGTTTGACAGTCTTAGGTTTTGTTTACACTGCACACATCCAATTTGGTTTTCAAATCTTTAGGACTGACTGTCCACACTGTCATTTTTCACATGTCGATGTGGTTTGGATTGGGTTTGTAAACATCAGATTCCTTTCACATTTTTATTCAGACAAAAAAAACTAAACAAATTTGAGTTGGATACGTGAAACAATCAGATTTTGCTGCCTGATTAAAAGCTGTATATGTTGTCTGGCCATACAATCAGATTTTCTCCATCTGTTAATGGGACGCATTATAATGAAATCATTTTGCAATGTTGTCTTGAGGCACTTTATATGAATATAAGAACACTGATAGGATGCATTGGTGTAAAAGTCATTTTATTATTATATTCAGGGTACGTTTACACGGCAACAATGTACTAAAATTGGAAATGTTTTTCTTATATTGATGACAACGTTGTCAAAACACGATCCCTGTTCACATGGGGCCACGAAAACAATTAAAAACGTTGTATTCTGCTGTAAGCCCAGTAGATGGCGATGTCACTTTGTAAAGAAAAACTGTGCCTATTAGGGGTGGCACTGTACATGGAAAAAACATCTGAACCGTTCGGTCCGCTTGTCTTGGTTCGGAACGTGTGTGCGGGAAACGGTTTGACGCATGCTCAATGTAGCCTCATGTCCGTTTGTTACCTCAGACAGTGAGTGTCCTTTTCGTGTGAAATAAGAGGTATGTGTGGGCATACGGTAAAACAAGTAAAAGACAGTAAAAGTGCTACAGGTCACGTCACGTGTAGAAATGCCAAGTGGGAGAGATAAGGAAAGCTGCCAGGAGTTAGAGGATGCACCAGTGCGTTGGCAGGGCAGAAGCAGTGCGTATCGAGAGTGGGAGCCGTGCGTGCCCATGTATTGCAAATACAGACGAATATCGTCCATTCTGTTACATTTCCGATGTTCTCCTCCGACCCCTGTCTGTCTCGTGCTTTGATTTATGATCGGGAAGCATATATCTGCTGCAAATGCGACCGTGTTCCCCTCTGTCCCAAACACACATTCATATAACATGTAAGTAGTTAACATGATAAATGTAACATTAAAGTTAAGAAATGCTTCTAGTTTTAATAATTTAAACAGGCCTTTGAAGTATGGGCAAAAAGCTGCACATGCTGAATTAAAGCCACAGTGCATTGTTCTGATCAAAACTGGCACCCAAGTAGCAGTGCTTCGCCTGTGCTTCCCCATAATATAGTCCCAAGTTAATATCTGCCTAGGAAATCACCTAGTCTTAATCTGCATCGCTATTTGTACTCGTTGTAAATATGCAGGCCACAAGAAGTAATTAGGTGGGTTTTTTCCTCACTTTTACTCTGGACATGCTAGCTGGCAACATAGGATTCTATTCATTATGCTAAGCTAAGCTAGCGGCGATCCTGCCAAACTAAAACAATGCATGCACTGAGACAAATGCATTTGCCCTAGGGCTGGGCGATATCAAAAAAAAAATTGTCAACATTTTTACGTTATTCGATATATATCTCTGTTTGCAATTTCTTTTAAATTTAAAAAAAATATTTTGCCCAAATTATATAGAACCAAATTAAATACAAAATGTTTGTGTTTACTGAACAGGTTGGGATGACCAAAATCTTAAATCATGATACAAGTAATTTAATATTTTTTTAAATGTACTTTTATAATTACAATATAGATTTTTAATTTTATCTTAAAAAAAAAAAAATAGCTAAACATACAAATTACAAACAATATGACAGAAACAGTGCTTTATTTTCAGCTACAGTGGGTCTATTTAACAGAACCAAGTCAAGAAATAAATCAAAAATCAAATATATATATATATAAAAGTCTTCACTCTATAAATGAACTATAGGCTACACTGAATCTTAATAAATATATTAAAGTTGTTTAGCCAAGCATGGGGTGGTTTTCTATTTTTCATTGTTGTTTGATTAACATTAAAATCACAGAGAATATGAGGTCCGGCCCTTTAAGAGCTGCACGGACCAAATTCATTGTAACACACGATTTCTCAACTCTGTATACGTTCACTAAAGACATACACTACTGTGTTTACCTGAATACTTGCCAGGGCGTGCATTTTAACATTTGTTTGACCATTGAAACCCAGTAATCCATGACAGAACTGGATCGCGATCGAATGTTGTCTGAAAGGTGTGTGCGCGCGCTTCAGGTCAGAGTCCAGCATATATATTTTTCGCGTATATATTTAACTCTTCTGCTTCCAATGTTTAGTGAAAGGTGGAAGCAGAGCTCTGCGTTATCTGGTAATGTTTTTGGGAAAGTATGCATGTTGAATTTTGAAATAATCGATATTTGCGATATTTTCAAATTTGACATTGCCCTCAAAATTATTTCGATATTATCGCTAATATTCGATATATCGCCCAGCCCTAATTTGCCCACATATCTAAATGTTGGAAAGAAGCTGAATAAGCCCTACATTTTTAGTTTTGCTCAAGCCTGATATATCACTTGTATGCTGATTCGCATAGTTGCTCTGTTTTTAATAAATCAGACTGCATAAAGCTCATTTAAAACACGTTTGCTAAGTGTCTTCAGATAGTAATTCATCCTCTAGATAAAGTGAGCTACACAGAGACGTAATGTAAATGGCAGATGCTGTACATGCAGCTTTCTATTTTGGTCTCTATTAGAAAGAGCACAAACCCAGCCAAGTGCACTAAACCCAAATGTGTTTCGGCTACTGTCAGGAATGTGCTAAAACCAGTCCAGAGGCCTGTGGAGGGGACTACGGTCTAACAGGAAGTGGTTGGAGTCATTTTGAGGCCACAGCTTGAGGGCACTATAGAGATGGAGACTCTGTGGCTGTGTTTGCATAGTGTATACAGTGTGGTATTTACTGCATACTGCCCACTGTTTTGTAAAAATATGAAGCTATATGCATTTAAACAATTTTTCCCATTTCTAGTTTGACTAGTATTATTGCATTGCAGAAAGAGCATGAGTTATATGCCATTTTTGTGGCATCTTATTCTTGACTGTTGTGTTTGAGGCCACATACGAATGCACTTTGAGTGTTTGTTTAGCTGAGAGATCTTATCTCGTCTTGCGTAAGCAATGTTTGGTTTAGTGTCTTACATGTTTATGCTTTTGTTTGTCTGTCTCAGAAGAGAAGCCTGTTGGGTTCAGGTTGAAACCCCCCACACTCATTCATGGCCAGGCTCCAAGCTCAGGTAAGATCAACTCATTCCTGCTTTGAACATTTTACTGTAGCTGCACACATATGCAACACCTATGAATATGCTCTCATGAGCAGGAAAGATTGGGGAAATTGGTCACAATGGGTCTGACTGTAAAGCTTCCTCTTTCATTCCTTTTTTAAATGTCATCTTGTACATTTTGAAAGCTCCCTTAAATAGAGTAAGACCGTTGGCTTCAATGTTTAGCTTTTCTTGTGTGATGCATACTCAGTTCCTGGAGGATTACAGGCGATTTTAATAATCAAGTTAAATCTGTATGATATTACGCACATTGGACCAGCATCTTCTGGCCAAATGCGCAACTCACACGGTTCATTATGGGTTGTCTCTAGCCATAGAGCGTACATACAATCATACACTCGTTATTGCGTTGCATTGTGGGATTGAATGAGTGCACTCAATAACGTCTAATTTGGTTACGGACAACACTACAAATGGCTGTCCCCTTAAAATAATGTCCTATTTAAGGGCATAGACTGTAAAAAAAGATGTTCGACGCACCTTCACTCTCTTCATTGAAAAATATGGCGCTGACATCCTGGAGCCCGAGTCTGTGCAGTAGAGTCGCGATATCAAGATCACACCCCTGATCTTTTTGTGAAATAAACAGTTATGAAATTAAAGTTAAAGATCCAATCTCCTCCCAAAGTTCCTGAAAATGTGCGACATCACTCAGAAAAGCTGTCAATCTCAGCTGTCAATCATAACGTCACATCCCCGTTTTATAACTAATTAAACCAAACTTATTTAAAGAATGAACACTTGAACTAACATTAGTGTGATTTAAAAACTGCCTAAAATTATCTTTGGAAAAAAAATATTTTAAGTGTAATTTGATTGTTTAGTTTGTCCCGTTACATTACACAGAGCTTCACTTTTCAGGACTCGTGTGGCACACTTGATTGAGGGTATAGGGACACAGCCTTTGTTTTTGTTTGCTAGCTACCGTTTCAATCGCACATGTAACGCAACTCACCGTCGTAGAATGTGTCACGGATTGATGAAGTAAAACTCCGGAGTCTTCCTGCACGTGTCCGTTCTTATCGCGTCTTGACTGCCGTACAGTCTGACGTGAATGAGAAGGGAGATCCTGCAGTGTGACATGATTTACAGCGGAGATCAAGCTCGCACAATCTGACAAGCAACAGTCGTAAAGGACTATTATGAATCGTACAGTGTGCACCCGGCTTAAACTCTCCAGGAACTGAGTTCTGCACCCCTGGCTCAGAACCATTTATATATTATAGTATTATTTTGAATGAACATTTTCGGTTTAGTTTTTTTAGGGCTGTCACGATTGCTTGATTAAATCAGAGTACTCAATAAAATAAAATAAATCCTTGATTGCAATTTACCCGTGTCGAGTAACCGACAAAATAATATATGAACCGCATTAGACCACTTTCTAAGGCTGCACTATATATTAAAACCATTTAAAAACCAGCATAGTGCTATTGTGAATTCACATTGGCTTTCATTCAGTTAATTAAAAAAATGCCCTGCGGGTTTAATGTGTATATATGCGCTATAATAATTTACATGCGTTTAGGTTACGTGCGTCTAAGAGCGGCTCTGTTCAAAAAGAAATGTTGCTCACGTAAACTATTATCATTTACATGCGTGGAGCGTCTCAATCTCCATCTCTGCATATGCTGTGACTTTGGGTTGCTTATAACGTTCATCTGGGAACATAAAGTGCGCCATTTCATTCATTTGTAAGGTTAAATTATTTATAAACCTACGCCAACAAAGGAGAATACATCATGTTTCTAAATATGCCTTCTGTTCATCAGGATTTCAAAATATAAGTTTAAACCCTCACTCTTGAGTCATGTTCTTCAAGAAATGATAGCGGCTGTAGCTTTTCTATCATAACCTTTATATTTGGCCACATCTTTAAGTCAACATTTGAATTAAATGTCAAAATTAAACTAGATTTGATCTGCTGTAAAGGGTAACAACAACAATCGCCAGGCTGTTGGCGCCCTCTGCAGGCATTTGTTATAATACATAATGCACAAAAAATGGTTTATATTATGTATTTTAAGTGTTATTCTGCTAAACCACATGATTACTTGCTTTTGATACTTAATTTGAACCAAAAATTATTGCCTCATTGTTATTATATATGTGTTTTAAGTCATTTTATCGACCAATTACTCAGTTAAGTAATAGTTAGTGACAGCCCTAGTTTTTTTTTATATTTCCATTTTAGTTTCAATTTATTTTTATTTCAGTTTTCGTAATTTAAGTTATAGAACTTATTTGATTTCAGTCTCTTGCCAAGGCAGCATTTCTATTTTCTTCCTCTAATATTAAATGTTAAAAAAAAATTCTGCTTCATTTTAATTAAAGCTGCTGTCCGTAACTTTTCATGAGTTCAAGATTTACAAAAATTACATAATGAGAATGTACAACATGAATCCATTTTCCAAACCGTGTTTTTGTCTTTCCCTGAATCATTATGGTACACTTATAAAAAGTGTTTATTTTGGGACTATTTCAGACCGGTCTGGTAGGAGCCGCTGCGGAGGAGCACAGTCCCTGCGTGACTCGCCATAGACATAAACAGAGAGAAGTAGCTCCGGCTGCAATGTTCTTCTGCAAGACACATGCAGTTCTGTTTATTAACCACTAGAGTGCAAAAAGTTATGGACTGCAGCTCTAATGAAGATTATTTTTAATAGTTTTAGTTGTCAGAGGCGTTAATCTCATGGGCAGCGCTCCGACATGTAGCCCAGTCGTGTTTTGGGCGACCCGATTTCCAGTCCCAGCTCATGATCACCCCCTCTCCCTCTTCACTTCCTGTCCTCTCTCAAACTGTACTATCTGAACAAAGGCAAAACTAGTTTTTGTAATGTATAACAACACTAGCTTAGAAAGCTCTTCCATTGCTTAATACCTTTTTATTTGATCCTCAAACACTGGTGTGTGTTGTTGCCCTGCGGTGTTTGGTTTCTGATTCAACCCGTTAGTAGGTTGTTTTCCAGGCGTTCCCAGTCAGAAGCCCAAAGAACAGCAGCGCAGTGTTCTGAGACCAGCCGTTCTACAGGCGCCTCCGGCCAAGACCCTCACAGAACCCGTCAAGACCAGTATGTACAAATCCCATAATGCTCACTGCTGGCTTTCAGAGCAACAGAATATGTGGATGTCACAGCCTGTTCTGCATAGAAGCGCATTTCAGGATGTGTAAATCTAACCCACAGTGGCCTAGTTTTCCTGAAATCTGATTTATTTTTTCCCAAATTCCGTTTGATAGCTTATATAGCTAAAGAGGTGTATTTATGTAATATCAATAAAATGTTAAAAAGTGTTATGAAGCACAATAAGCAGTGAAACAGAACTCGCTGCGGTGCTCGCTGACTGACACGCGTGTACAGAAAGCCACGTTTCTCAGCATGTCAAATATACATAATTATGTCAAAATGCCCATCACGTGGAGTATTTGTGTAAACCCATCCGGTGGGTGCAGGACACTAGTTAATTTATAAAAGTCAGCATAATTCTAACTACTGTATTTTCCGCACTATAATGCGCACCGGATTATAAGGCGCACCTTCAATGAATGGCCTATTTTAGAACTGTTTTCATATATAGGGCGCACCGGATTATAAGGCGCATAGAAGTCAAACGTTTGAGTTATGCATCCACTAGATGGAGCTGTGCTAAAGGGAATGTCAGATAAAGTCAAACTTTATTAAGCGTTCTGACAACTCCGTTCACTCCCATGGTAACGTTGTTCAAATGTTGATGTGCATATAAACAATATCTCCCAGCCTTGTTAACCTTTCTCCCAAACGTGGAGGGGAACTTTTCCTTAATTCAGTAAACACGCAGTTAAAGAAACAGTCGGATACCACTAAATCAAATCGTTAGTGCAGAACTCCACATTGTTCAGTTACGTATAACACGCAAAGCTCACTTTTTCAGTTCATTCCCTGTCCACGAATCCCTCGAATTCTTCTTCTTCAGTGTCCGAATTGAACAGTTGGGCGACTACGGCATCCAACCTGCCCGGCTCCCTCTCGTCATTATCCGAAAGCACAGTACCGGTGTTTACTGACTATGGTAGCCGTAATGCTGCAAGCGGTGCGGCTTTGTAGTTTGCCAGTCGTACTGAAACATTTAAATATTTTTTTTTTATATTTTATTGGTTTTTCATACTGAAACATTTTGACAGAGTGCCTTGATCCATATATAAGGCGCTCCGGATTATAAGGCGTTTTTTGAAAAAATGAAAGGCTTTTAAGTGCGCCTTATAGTGCGGAAAATACGGTACATGTTAAATAAACCTATTGTACTTAAAAAAAAAAACTTAAAATGTTTTTGTCCTAATTGTAATTAGCTTATTTTTAATAACATAAATGTGATAAAATAACACAAAATAACCATATTGTGATGTGTATATCGATAGCCTGGCTCCGCCTTCCTACGTACTTCCGCTAAATTTTCATTTTCCTTCAGTACTCCGTCTGGGATTGCCGTATATTCTCTGGTTTTCTCCAGTCAAATTTTAACCAATCAGCGAACAGAGGGAGGGTCTAAGAAAAATGACATTGATGTTGTGCGCTAGTTTTAATAATCTTCCCAAACGTAAGCGATTGGTTTTGGCTCCAATAGTTTTAAACAGAGTACCTTTACTCAGAGTATCTTTATTTGTATAATATAGGATGTATTTTAAATAAATAGTATTTTAAATGCATTTTAAAATACATTTGTTTTAGAATATTTCATTGGAAAAAAAGTTACTCTTTGTATTCTCTAAAATGTTACAAATTAGGGATGCCAATATGACAATTTTGGGCGACACCGATAACCAATAATTCTATGTATTTGAAAGGCAATAAATCTAAATCCAATTCCAAATTTATATAATTTTTGAGAGACCGATTACAAAAAAGTCTGACCATTAAAGGCCATGTCCCAAGCACACAATTATGATGTTCTTGTTATAATTGTATGTAGCCTATATGACTTGTTGCATTAACTGTATTTTCCTTTTTGAGGTGATTCCAATCATATTTCAAGCAATTCAAAACCATCATGGTGAACTGTTCGCATCTGAATTGTCTCAACGGAAGGAAATAATCCATTATTTAATTCAATTCAGCTGTTTTGTTCAGAATATTAATGCTTTTGATCCGATTTAACTGTAGTATAAAAGGTAATTATAATGTGAATGCTTGGCTAAAGAGATGCGTCTTTAATCTAGTTTTTAAAAAATGTATCAGCTTTAAAATATATTGGCCAAATTTCCTTATTAGGCCAATAACGATAATATTAAAAATGAACCAACATGGTGGCTGATATATATCATGCATCCCTATTAAAAATACATTGCATCTAAATAAACTTCTGTTATATAGGCTGTGGTTTTAAGTCGTGTAAAAATGACTCGCCTTGAACCAATAACCCCAAAAATCAGGCTATATAATATATCAATGAGGCAGCAAAAAGATGAAAAAGCATGTTTACAACTGAGCTATAATCAGCAAAAAAGATGAAAGCATGTTTACACTCTAGGTGATCACTTAAAGTATTCAAATTAATAAATGATGATTAATATATTAAAATAATCAAACTCTAAATTAGAATGTTAAACAAATAAAATCAAAATGTATACTTTTGAAGTCTTTTTTTTTTTCTTCAAATATTGTGTTTGGACAACAGGAGACTTTTGAGTCAAAACGGTTAAGATCAACTGTTATAGACATATATCAGACTGAACAATTATTTTCCAAATTTTTAGAGAATCGGCTCATAATTCTCCTGGCTGGAGCGATTAACTTGATTAGTTTTTCCTCTTTGTATGACTTCCAAAAGCTACAGATGACCTAAACAATGTCAGTTTTCATTGTTTTTTAGTGAATGTTGTGGAAAAAAATATTTCAGCTGTTTTTTTTATATCTCATTTGTCATTTTATTATGTATGTATCAGCATTATATCGGCCATCAGACATGCTCTAGTTGGTGTATCGGATGGCCACTAGTATTCATGACTATTCATGAGTATTCATGAGTGTGATGGTGTTAGATAATGCCAGGGTTTTTTTTTTTCCTTCACTCACAGACTCCAGCTGTGGAACAAATGGAGTGGGGAAGTTTGGAGATTCATCATCAGAAAGCCGATCCGTTTTCCTGAACAACACAGAGAGCTCAGACAAATCACCGGTGAGGACATACAGCACAAACATCTGAGATGGAAACGCTTGATAAATGTATCGCAACTAATTGCATCCTGTTTAGAGCATCTCGTAAATATCTCCGTCACCTGTAATCATTGATCATGGTTGAGATGACCTGGTGCATTCAAAAACTGCTGGCCACACTATCGTTTTCCAAAAGTTTCTCGTCCACACTGAAACTTTGGAAAACCATCTGACTGCACATAAACTCTCTGAGATGGTGCCAGACATGGTACAGTTCATGCTATTCTTCTGGCACGGTCATTTTATCAGCAGAATATCTCACCACGTACTGGTGTGTCCAGGTCTCACTCGAAAAAAAGAATAATAAATTGCCATTACATTTATGGTCTAAACACCATTGCCCTCATGTTTTTACGCAGGACAGCAATTGCAAGTAAGTTATCTGTCATCTTTGCAGGAATGTAATATGAAGATTGTACATACTAACATTTATCTTCAGCAACACTGAAAATGAATAGCACTGGCATAAGCATGTATGTCTATCGGTACAACGTGTGTCACAAGAACAAACTTGTCTGAATGTTCAAGTGCTTCAATTTTCACAGTCCAAACTACGTTTTGTTTTCAAAAATTTCCCCTTGGGAGGTCGTCTTTTTAAAAAGCTAGGGCCAAAAATTATGTCTCATGTGGAAGAAAGGCAAAAGACTAGAGGAAAAAGATTAGTGTTAGTGTAGCCGTAGCCTATTTTTATGACATTTGAATGATGAATTGCGTGTTAGTCAGGTTGTGTGTCACGATGGTCCTTAACTGTAAAAAAAAAGCTGCCAATAACAATTTTGGATTTGTAAATTCCTGCAGCATAAGAAACGGCCCCGATTATGCAAAATTCACTTTGAACACAAATGTGTGTCAGCAGTGTGTGTACACAGCCACCCTATAATTGTAAAAATCCACCCACTCATTTTTTTTAATCCCCATAAATTATAAGCAGTGTCTCAGATCAAGCCGTTTGCAGATTCTATACAATGTGACATCACAAATGCTTAGGCCCCGCCCATGACTGTTGACGGACTCTGCCGTATTAGCATAGACCCCGCCCTCAGTGAGACGTTCACAGTTTGCCATGTGTATCTCCTCGCCAGAGCGTTTAACGACAGCATTCAAGTGAGAAATGTGTTCTTATTTAAGCTACTAAAGTTATTCAGTCAAGAGCAGTGAGTGATTTTCTGTTTTCTTTTGTTGTTTGAATGTACACATGTGATTTCTTTACTTGCGGTTTCACATTCACAGACATAACGGACTGTGTTTATGTGTGTTTTTGAACATAACCTTGTGTGTATTTGACAGTTTAAGCACAATAAGTGAAAGAACTTCGTTTAGTACTCACAGGATGCTCCGCCTGACTTTCTGTGCACGACGCATACTGATAATAAACTTCCATGATGATGATGATGATGATGAACTGCAATGTCACTTGAGCGTGACCATGATAGAGATTATAATCCAAAAGAGATGTTTTGTTAGTTTTTGACTGAGAATCTAATGCTCTTCTGGAAAGGGGGTGGGGAGCAGCAGCTCATTTGCATTTAAAGATACATGCACAAAAACGGGATGTTTTTCCTTTTAAAAATGGGCATTTACAACATGGTGTAATAAATGATTTGTGAGGTATTTTGAGCTGAAACTTCAGACACATTCTGGAGACACCTAAAACTTATATTACATCTCGTAAAAAGAGACATAATAGGTCCCCTTTAAATAAGAGACTTCAATATTCACATCTTAAACGATGCTTAAAAACCCATAGACTTTTCGCCAGAGCTGCATTAATTGTATTTTTTGCAGAAGCGGGAGAAGGAAGGAGAAGAAAATGGAGGTGGACAGAAAGACGACAGCAGTCAGAAGAAGGAATGTGCGGTGGACTCGTCGTTTGTGTTCGGGCAGAATATCAAAGAGCGAGCGAAGGTCAGCACTGACTCACCAGTGCATTTGTTTCTTTCTTTATTCACAGCTGCAAACTGGCACTATAGTGTGAGTGTTTGTGTTTATTCTCAAATTCTCTTACTGTGTTTTTCTCGAACAGTTGGATGAAAACAGCACGTCCAGTGACTCAAAAGACACAGATTCTCAGTCTGGCAGCACCAATTATTTCTTACAGTACATGGGCAGCGCTAGGTAGCCGGTTCAATAGACCTCTCTGAATCCAACTGCTGTTCGCTCTCTGGCCCGGGTACTATGTCTTGTAAATCTGCTTCTGTTTGCTTTTACAGCGCCAACAATGCCACAAACAGCTCGGATAAAGGCTCCAAGTTCGTTTTTGGCCAGAACATGTCTGAGAGAGTGCTAGTGAGTGGATTTGAACCACAGACACATTTTTGGCTGTCCTGTTTTTGTTCACCTTTTAAATGTCGTATTTGAAGGAATAGTTCACCCAAAAAATGGTTTCACTCCTACTCACGTTGTTTAACCCTTAAAAAAAGAGATGTGTAGCAGAAAGCCCAAGCTTCTCTTTTCCGTACAATGAAAGTAGGAGGTGACTCCAAAAAAGCACCATAACAGAACAGATCTATTTGGTTTTCATTTTGGGTGAACTAATTCTTAATTCATTTACTGTGTTTTGACTGGTGTTTGCTAAAATAAATTGCTTTTGGAAATGTGTGTGTGCTTCCAGAGTCCCCCTAAAGGAGGAGAAGCACCAACAGAGGCCAGTAAAGACAGTTCAGCTCCAGCGTCTGAGCCATCATCACAAGAGGCCACACCTGAGAAAAGTAGGTGCTCAACTCCATTTCACACAGAAATATATATAAACATATATAGACGGTTTCATCAGACGCATGCACGTTGCCACGGTTACGCGCCTGGCCCCAAGTTAACTTCCGGTCTGTGTTTGTTTATCGGTCTGGCTAGTGGATAGTATAATGCGCTACTCAGTAGAAACACATTTTTGACGTACTATTCTTGGATAACATGATATAAATATTAACGATCAAGCAGAGAGCATATGACATATGTGATCGACTCACCAAAAAGCCCTGAATGCTTCATATATATCCAGTCTGACTGCATACAAGAGCAGCGTCATGTAATTTAGACTGTCTGACAGTGTCTGTCTGTTTAATGTAATTTACTTGTTATTTATTTAGCTTTTTATCAGAAATAACCTACTCTAGAGGGAACTTATTCTGGCTGCGTTTACACTTGCATTAACATGCGATCACCATGTCCGATCAAGCAGATCGGCTCATCCGTCAATCAGAACACATCGCGTTTACATTTGTTCATCAAGTGGTTGCCATCTGGATAAATGAATGGATTTATGTTTCCCGCATAATATTTAAATGCTTTTATCACGGCGTGTAAAACAACTTTCGCTTTATTCTCTAAATGGCAGTGCCCATAGAGCACAGGATTTCTATGATGCATTCATACAATCAATCACAAATAGGCTACTTTATCTACAAGTTTAAGTTTCCCAACATTAATCTTATATTATGAAACAAATAAACTTGTTATTCCGACGCATTGCATACATATACAAATATATAAGGATTTTATATAGGCTACTGTACAGAAAACGGCATTACACGGTCATTAATGGGTTAGTTGTTCACCCACAAATTTAAATTCCGACGTTATTCCTCACCCTCATGACGTTCCCAACTCGTAAGACCGTCGCTCATCTTAGAAACACAAATGAAGAGAAGTTTCTTGTTCTCTAAGGTCTTACAGGTTGTGATCGACATGACAGGCTTTTCAGTTTTGGGTGAACTAACCCTTTCCCCCAATCTATATTCAGACAGAAATTGGAGATTATTTATAATAAACATGCAGAAACAAAAAAACAACATAAAAATTAGGAAAATGTTGCACAATTAAAATGATAGATGATAACGCATAAGAAAGATAAAGCAGTCTCTGTTGTTATTGATTCATTGCGGACGTCTACTGGAAGTTAAGTTTGGGCCACAAAAGCGCGCATGCGCAGTAACGCTTGTTTATGTTGTTGCCGTTGAAACCATCTATACACATTTATATAATTGTAGTATTTTATGTTTATATAGTAGTGGTGTAACTAAATCGATATAGATCGATACATAGTTTAAATGTGTAATGATACAATGTATCGATGCAACATGTTAAAAATTGATACATTTAAGACCTTTTGTTTTCTCTCACTCTTTTTCATGCAATTTCAGTTTATTATTATTAATTCTCGTTTAAACTACCTTGAAAGATGCTCGGGAGTGAATTCATCCTGACGTTTTTCTCTCTGTGCATACATCAGATCACAGTGTAACAGAGTCTCTAGAAGAATCGGCAGCCGCGTACACCAAAGCCACTGCCAAGAAGTGCATTCTGGAGAAGGTGGAGGTGCGTACAGGAGAGGAGGCGGAGAGCAACGTTTTACAGGTGAGATGATGTTCAATGTAGCAGTCAGAGTCACCTCAGGGAAACTGTTATAATAATAATTTGTTACATTTATATAGCGCTTTTCTAAGTACCGTAGTTTCCGCACTATAAGGCGCACTTAAAAGCCTTTAATTTTCTAAAAATGACCGGAGCGCCTTATTTATGGATCAAGGCGCCTTGCGCAAAAGCGCACGCTCTGTCAAAATGTTTCACCGCTTGCAGCATTACGGCTACCGTAGTCAGTAAACACCGGTACTGTGCTTACTCACAGTCCCACACCACTTGTGTGTGTATAAAGACCCCAAAATGGCACCTTTCAAGAGACACGCTTACGACGCAGAGTTCAAACTCAAGGCTGTCGGTCACGCAGTAGAGTATGGGAATAGAGCAGCAGCGAGAGAATTCAGAATGAATGAATCGATGGTACGTAAGTGGAGGAAGCAAGATGACCTGCGTCAAGTAAAAAAGACTAAACAGAGTTTCCGAGGGAACAAAGCGAGATGGCCACAGTTAGAGGACAAACTCGAACAGTGGGTTGTTGAACAGAGAGCAGCAAGTAGAAGCGTCTCTACAGTCACTATTCGAATGAAGGCGACAGCGCTAGCACAGGACATGAACATCAATGAATTTCGCGGCGGTCCTTCTTGGCGCTTTCGTTTTATGAAAAGACGTAATCTCTCCATTCGCACACAAACTACCGTCTCGCAGCAACTGCCAAAAGATTACCAAGAAAAGCTGGTCACTTTCCGCGCATACTGCAAAAAGGAGATCCACCAGAGCACATCACCAACATGAACGAGGTTCCACTCACCTTTGATATTCCCGTGAACCGCACTGTGGAGAATACGGGGACCAGTACGGTGTCTGTACGCACCACAACTTCCATCAACTTCCACCCATGGTTATTTTCAAGAGGAAGACCTTGCCAAAAGAAAACTTCCCACCCGGCGTTGTCATCAAAGCTTACCAGAAGGGATGGATGGATATGGAAAAGATGAGTGAGTGGCTGAGAGAAATTTACGTTAAGAGACAGGGTGGCTTTTTCCACACAGCTCCGTCCCTATTTATCTACGACTCCATGCGTGCCCATATCACCGATGCTGTCAAAAAACAAGTGAAGCAAACTAGTTCGGAGCTTGCCGTCATTCCGTGTGGATTAACTCCAGCCGCTAGATATTGGCGTCAACAGGGCGTTCAAAGCTAGACTGCGAGCTGCATGGGAGCAGTGGATGACAGAAGGTGAACACACGTTCACCAAGACATGGAGACCGCGCCGGGCGACTTACGCAACTATCTGCCAATGGATCGTGTGTGCCTGGGCTGATATATCAGTCTCAACTGTGATCCGAGCTTTCACGAAGGCAGGAATAATCTCTGAACTGCCAGGCAACATCAGCGACACTGACTCGGATAATGACGAGAGGGAGCCGGGCAGGTTAGATGCCGTAGTCGCCCAACTGTTCAATTCGGACACTGAAGAAGAAGAATTCGAGGGATTCGTGGACAGGGAATGAACTGAAAAAGTGAGCTTTGCGTATTATACGTAACTGAACAATGTGGAGTTATGCACTAACGTTTGATTTAGTGGTATCCGACTGTTTCTTTAACTGCGTGTTTACTGAATTAAGGAAAAGTTCCCCTCCACGTTTGGGAGAAAGGTTAACAAGGCTGGGAGATATTGTTTATATGCACATCAACGTTTGAACAACGTTACCATGGGAGTGAACGGAGTTGTCAGAACGCTTAATAAAGTTTGACTTTATCTGACTGTTTTATTGACATTCCCTTTAGCACAGCTCTATCTAGTGGATGCATAACGCAAACCCAGTCAAACGTTTAACTGCAGTATCTTCTATTCTATGCGCCTTATAATCCGGTGCGCCCTATATATGAAAACAGTTCTAAAATAGGCCATTCATTGAAGGTGCGCCTTATAATCCGGTGCGCCTTATAGTGCGGAAAATCCGGTACTCAAAGCACTTTATATGGAAGGGGGAATCTCCTCAACCACCACCTGGATGTTGCGACGGCAGCCATATTGCACCAGAACGCCCAGCACACACCAGCTGACCCACACAGACCACAGGGTGAGCGCCCCCTGCTGGCCTCACTAACACCTCCTCCAGCAGACACATAGTTTTCCCAGTTGGTCTCCCATCCAGGTACTGACCAGGCTCAGCCTTGCTTAGCTTCAGTGGGAAACCAGTCTTCGGCTACAGGGTGATATGGCTGCTGTTGGCATGTAGTTCACAATTTAAAGAATGTTCCGGATTCAGATTCACTTAATCCATCCACAACATCTGTTGCAGCTTTCAGTTACACCAGAAAATAATCTCAACTCATCGTTCAGTCTGTAAAAAGTTCAGCAGATGAACTTCTGGTTGTGATATGAAGAATTCACAAATAGTTTCTTCATATTAAAGTTTGTCAAATTGTCATTTGAATGCTTGAATCTGATTGGTTGACGAACATTCTAAAGTGTGCAGTTATTTTCAGGGAAACGCACAGCTAAAGTAGTTCCGGCAGTTCTTGACTGCATTACAGTTCCGTATCACTCTGCTAAATGATAATCAGTTATTTCACGTCCTTAACAGCCGACAACAGCAAAATAACCAAACACACAGCGACACTGACCGAGCAAAAAAATATAGTAAACAATAGGATGATAAACGACAAATTATTTTCACGTTTTTCCCACAAAATTACTTTTATGTACGAAACGCATATACTCTCTTTCTCCCACTCTCTCTGCTCTACACACACACACACACACGCACGCACGCACACACACACACACACACACACACACACACACACACACACACAGAAACGTGCAAGGGCTGCTCTGATGATTTTATCAGTAAAATAGTTCAGCAACTACCTGACATTTCTCACTAGTATAAAGGTAGTAAAGGCGCTGTTCTTACAGTTTTGTATTAGTAGACGCTGATGCCGAACACTGTTGAAAGAGATGCACAGACTGAGCCTGAGGTAATAGACATCGATTTTTCTCTGGAACAAGTAATAAATTAATAAGACCAAAGAGTGCCCGTTTGATACCCCAATTGAATTATATCTGTTTAACCACCATCTACATTCGAGTCAGCGGCAAACTCCTGGAGGACTGTCCGAGAGATGGGTACACACGTGCTGAACGGCCCCTGATGGCCTGGAGCTCACACCTGCAAAAAAAAATTATAATCGTAAAATAGGCACCATTTTTGTATACGAGTCACATATTTGCGGTCTAAATAACTACAGTCTTGCCTAAAAAACATTCCTTGGCAAAAAATATGGTGAATTTGTTCAGCGGCCATGACAGTCGTCACATGCGGAGTGATACATACGGTCCCAGTGCTGATACTAGGAAAATATCACACTGCTGGGAAAGGCTCTCAGCCAATCAGATTCAGGGAACCAGGAAGAACTGCTGTATAAATGATATGCTTCATGTTTTGACGTATATCCTACCATTTACTTTTGAGTGTCTCCTTTTTTTTTCTAGCTGTGACCTTCTTTGTAAAAAAAAAGAGAGACAAATCAGTTGATTTTTTTTTGTTGGTGATATTGAATTTGATTTTTCTTGCTGTAAAGGAATTGAGGAATTTGTATTGACATTCCTTTAATCTCTGCTGATAATGAGCTGATTGGTGTCCCGTCTCTCAGATGCAGTGCAAGTTGTTTGTGTTCGATAAGCCAGCTCAGTCGTGGGTGGAGCGAGGCCGCGGTCTGCTCAGACTTAATGACATGGCTTCCACCGACGACGGCTCGTTACAGTCGAGATTAGGTAAGGGCGCCGCCGAGCCGGTCACGTTTCTCCACAGTGGTCTCCGCCTTTCTCATCTCTCCCCGTCTGTCTCGCAGTGATGCGTACGCAGGGCAGTCTGCGCTTGATTCTCAACACCAAGCTTTGGCCTCAGATGCAGGTGGATAAAGCCAGTGAGAAAAGCGTTCGTATCACAGCCATGGACACTGAGGACCAGGGAGTCAAGGTCTTCCTCATATCGGTATGATGGACACCTCCATAACGCTTCACACAAGAAGGGGATTGGTTTTTAGTTGTATTTGTCAGTGAATTATTGCAAAGGTAACATGCATAACTTATTTGGAAAAGTAATACTGGGATCAGGTTTTCTGGTCAATTAATTTATTAATTTAATTGTTTATTGTCATAAAATGTATGTATTTTAATTGAATATATTTATTTTAGTTTTTATTAAATGTATTTTAATTGCATTTTATTTTAGTTGTATAAAATTAATCATAATATAATATTTGCATTAATTCTTTTCATGATTATTATTTTTTTTTAGGTTTTTTTTCTGATTATGTCTCTTGAATAAAGCCCATTATTCACTCACCATAAAAAAAAGTGATACAAGTGATTTGTAGGAGTGTATAAGAGAAAATAAATTGAATCTACTACAAAGTGAAATGGTTTTAGAAAGTCATGTCAATGTTGGTGTTGGGACCCTGTCATGGTGAACGTTCACAAAGCAAGTGCGGTGTCTGTCCTCAGGCGAGCTCTAAAGATGCCGGTCAGCTGGCCGCCGCGCTGCATCACCGGATCCTGGCCCTGCGGAGTCGTGTGGAGCCGGAGACCGAGAGCACCCCCGCCCCGGCCGAACCAGAGATCCCACAGTCAAACGAAGACGACAGTGATGATGATGAACCTGCTAACAATAGCAGCGGCACCAACTCCGGTACGGGGAACTCCACCAGCAGCGGTACGGACCGTTCAATTGTGTCTGCAAAGCAGACTCGCCTAGTTAATCGTCTTGATGCTTTTTTCCCAAGGAGCACATGCTAATTTTAAACATTTGACCAATCACAACAGACTGGGCAATCTGACCAATCAGAGCAGAGCAGTCAGAAAGGCGGGGTTTAGAGAGACTGAATCCTTGATTGAACGGTTTCAGACACTGAAAAAGAGCTGATGCAACATTTTGAGAAAATCTAAAGTGTGTTTTACCTTGGATGAATGTAAACCTGATGTTGGAGACTCCAAAACAAAATAAGGAACTTTAACAAATAACATAATAGAGGCACTTTAATATCCTCAATATTAAGTGATTTAAAACTTTGGACAAGCTTTGGATAAAAGCGTCTGCTAAATGACTAAATGTAAAACAGTGGTAAGGTAATGATTAAATGCTCTTGTTTTATTGTATATTGGTAATGTTGACTGTGTCTCTTCCAGGGAACTGTGAGAACAGCGAGACCCCAGCGGCCGAGAGCACATAGCAGCATCTGCTCGACCCACAGCCGCCCACTAGGGTTTCAGCGCAGGCGTCTCTGCGGACAGCCCCGCCGGACCGGTGCTGCGGACCCCAGGGGGCGGAGTCTCTCTCACCCAAACTTCTGTAGTTCATTTTCCCCTCCAACATTTATTGTAAATCTGGAGCTGTTTTTTTATTTTATCGTTTTGTTTTTAGTTTTTTTTTTTCCTCTTGGACTGCAAATAAACAAATTAAAAAGACAACAAAAAAGGAAAAAAAAAATCGAGACTTTTCCATGTATGGCTTTGGACTTGGTCGCTCATCATATTGATGAGTGTGAGGGCGTTTCTCTCTCCGTTTAAGACACGGAATCGACAAGACTGCAGTTTCTACCGTGGGACCGTTTTTTACTCATTCTCTCTCTCCCTCTCCCTCTCTCTCTCTCTCTGTCTCTCTCTCTCTCTCTCCCTTTCACTGGCTCTCAGCTTCAGAACGTTTCATCGTGACCTTGCCGCATCATCACACTTATCGGCCAATCAGCTGGCCGGTAGCACCTGTCACCTGACCTATATCCCCTGTGTTCGGTGTAGTTGTACCATTTTTTTTTTTTTTCCCAGGTTGCGTCTGATTTCTGCCAGTTTCACCAAGCGTCTCCTAGATGTTCACTTTCTAGGACAAGCTGACACTTTTACTAGTCTGCTAAGATGGTAGTTAGATTTCTCATCGGTGTTAACGAATAAAGGACTTAACCGGCACACGGACTCGTGCTGTTTCTAGAACTCGCCCCCTGTAAAAGAGAGAATATCTCCACCCCAGCGTCTCTTGAAACATCAAATTGAGTTGTGTAGCTTCGTTTAGGGGCAGATTAATGTTAATATTTCTTTTCTTTTAGTTGATCTGATGAGAATTTAACATTTAAAGCAGCATCTCTGTATTTGTTTTTATTTTCCATATTCTGAGGGTTTGTATTGTTTTGGCCTTTTTTAAAAAATATTGGTTTACTATATTAACTTTTTATCCATTTTCATGTCATTTGGAGACGATGTTTCTTCGTGTGTTGGAAGTTTGAGTGCATTTAGACAGGAAAAAAGGACAAAAAAAAACACTTGTACCCTTGAATGTTCTGTAAATTTCTATGCGTATATTATCACTTACTAGCACACCATGTCTCCAAACTCCTTTACAAAATAAATAGTAATATCAAAGTAAAAAAAAAAAAATGAAACATTTGAAATAAATTTTTGTCTTATGTCAAATTGTGGGCTTGACTTTCTCACACGGGATTTTCTTTATGAAGTTATTGTGATTTTGTTTTTATGGGTGCATGTCTGGGTCATATTTCACCCCAAAGTCAAATAAAAATGTATTTTGCTTAAAGGAAATATGATATACTTTTAATGTGAAAGACACTACCGTTCAAAAGTTTGGGGTGAGGTGTTTTTTTATATTTGGTCTCATGTACACATCAAGGCTGTGTTTATTTGATCAAAAAAAGTAATTTATTCCTGTGAATGTTCAGCATCATTACTCCAGTTGTCAGTGTCACATGACCCTTCAGAAATCATTCTGATATGCTGCTCAAGATCAATATTTATGATTATGATCGGTGTTGAAAACCGCTGTGCTGCTTCATATTTTTGTGGAATGCGAGATACATTTTTTTTTTTGGAATTATTTGAATAGAAAGTTCTAAAGATTCTAAACTGCATTTGTTTGAAATGGAATCTTTTGTAACGTCGTAAATGATCAATTTAATGCATTCTTACTGAATAAAGGAATTAATTTCTTTTTACTGACCCTAAACTTTTGAATGGTAGTGCGTTTAGTTTGGGTAAAGTGGACAGAAATCTGTGTCGAGGTGATATTTTTGTTTGCCTTGTGTTCTGCTCACTGCATCAGTAATCAAACGCTTGAGATGGTGGCGTTGTGTCATGTGGTGAATGTTCAGCAGATGGCGACACTGCACAGGACCTGCATCACGGTCATCCATGCACAGCTGGTGCGGTTTAACAACTGATTGAACGCTGTTTGTCAGAGCAACCAGTGCAGCTCTTTTGAAGCTGACGTCTTACAAGCCCAGATTCTGACATCTCACGCCTTACTTTAGTGTCCTGGGTCAAAGGTCAACCAGAATCAGCTGGATCTGTGAGAGGGACTTTGTCTTCTGGGAGCAAGCAATGTGTGAAACATTAAGGCGAGATGTAGCAATCAAACCCTTTAATTAGACATGATTTCTACAAGTAAATAGTTTACAATCTGCAGCATTTCAGTGTTATTTCTAATGACAAATGGAATGCATTGAAACGGAGATGATGATGATGATTACAGCTTCCATGCGTTCTTCATCATGGTGGTGAAATACTCGTCGCTGTCGACAGAAGCACTGACCCCACTGTAATAGTTGACAAACTCCTCCAGCGTCACCTGTCACAGGAGGAAATACAGGTGCGGTCACGCCAGGGCCACTTACCAATGAGAACGCAACAGAGCTGGAGAATACATAAACTACATTTCCATGCACAATTATAGTATTATAGCTATAATCATATAACATATATTGCTGTCATATGGGTGAAATAATAATAGTTCACTGCAAAAAAGGGATAAACATAGCTTAATGAACCATATGTATATAAAATATATGAAAGAATTGTATTCGTTTATAAAAGGTGCCATTTTCAGTTGTGCATAAAGGTCAGAAATTAATTTGGTCTTTAATAACTGTTGTTTTTTTGCATTTATAAAATAATTTAAAAAATGGATTGGTACAATAAGAAAAGAAAAAAAAAACATGCTTTGGTAATTCAAAATTGAAATTATGACAAATTAGGTCAATGATGAGATCAAAAAGTTGAAATTATGACAAAATGTGGAAATTCTATATTAAATGGTCAATTATGAGATCAAAAAGTTTAAATTATGAGGTGAAAAGCTGAAAACAAAAAAAGTTGAAGTTATGAGTCAATTATCAAAAATGTGACTCATAATTGTGACTTTTTTGTCATAATTATGAGTAAAATTTTCAATAATTGATTCAAAATTTTCAACTTTTCAATACTAAGTCAATTAACAAAATATGTTTTTATAACATAAGCTAATTATGTTATAAAAAGTTGCAAATGTGAATTTAATGGTCATAATTGACAAAAAGTCACAATTATGACAAAAAAAATCACAATTTTGACACTTCATGTGACTTTAAAAGTCAATTATGACAAAAAGGTAGAAATTCTGACATACTAAATCATGAGATAAAAAGTCGCAAATGTGACTCATAATTGACAAAAAAAGTCAAAATGATGACATAAATCATAAATATGAGATGAAAAATTGAGATTATGACTTAAAAAGTCGAAATTATGAAAAAAGTGAAATTATGATATACTAAGTCATAATTATGAGATAAAAAGTCGCCAGAAAGAGACTATTATAATGGACATTTTGAACACAGCAAACTATATCAACCCGTATAAGGTGTTTTTAATCATATTAAACTTATATCAGATATAATCAGTTTTTGTTAAATATAAGGGGAATTCTAGTTTCTGCAGTAACACATTTTTGTTTGATAAAGCTTTGATGCTGTTCTTAATAGGACGAGTGTGTTTGTTGAGCCTGTGGGAAACTTCAGGTGTGGCCGCTGCACTGAGGAGTGTGTGGTTGTGTTCGGTGTTATTGGCCCTCACACACTGAATGAGAGTCTAACAGGACGAGTGAGGGGCTTTGGTTTTGTGTATGAGCGCCTGTATGAACACTCGTGAGGATGATGATGATGATGTAATATCTAATACCCAGACAGACTGTAAATGCAATAATAAACGAGAGGAACCTTTCCATCCTTGTCGTACGGAGAGTCGAAGCTGTCCAGGAAGGAGCGGAAGACTTGTTCTTCTGTCCACTCTCCGCTCTTGTGTTTGGGGTGGTGTTTGCTGTTGTAAACCCCCTGGAGATCCTCCACGGTCACGACGCCGTCTCCCGTCTTCTCAAGCTTCTGGAAGGCCTGAGCGATCGCCTGCCTCCGCACGCTGGACATGGGCGGCTGAAGAGAAGACCCATCGCAGTCAGCATGGAGCCTTTCTGCATCCTGAGATGTTTGTGTGTGTTCTTCTTACCCTTAGTTTCTCCAGGAACTCATCAAAGTTGATGGTGCCGCTTCCGTCCTTGTCCATCATGGCAAAGATCTGCTGTGCTTTGTCCTTCCCCACGGACACGCCGTAGTTCTCCAGACCCTTCTGGAACTCCTGGAAGTCCAGAGATTTACTGCCATCGTCGTCCATAATGCGGAACGTCCTGGAAAAAATATTTATGCGAGAAATAGAAAAGTTATTATTTGAAATATCGATTTATCACCTCAAACATCATAGGTCATCTTATGAAGTACATGTCCAAGTCATATTTCACCCCAAAATCCATCAATTAAAATTATATGACAAAAATTATTTGACATACCAAGTCATAATTATGAGATGAAAAGTCAGAAATGTGACAATAATAGTCAAAATTATGACCCAATAAGCCATAATTATGAGAATAAAAGTTGAAAATGTGACTTTAATAGCAATAATTATGACAAAAAGTAAAAATGATGACATACTAAGTCATAATTATGAGATGATAAGTCAGAAATGTGACAATAATAGTCATAATTATGACAAAAAGTAAAAATGATGACATACTAAGTCACAATTATGAGAAGAAAAGTTGAAAATGTGACAATAGTCATAATAATTATGACAAAAAAGTCAAAATGATGACATACTAAGTCATAATTATGAGATGATAAGTCAGAAATGTGACAATAATAGTCATAATTATGACAAAAAGTCCAAATGATGACATACTAAGTCATAATTATGAGATGAAAAGTCAGAAATGTGACAATAGTCATAATAATTATGACAAATTCATGCGATTAAAACATTGACCCCCATTTTTGCACATGATTATGTAGATAGCTTTACATTGAAATGTGACTTGCACATGATATAATTATGACATAGTCCAATGATGACATTACATTGTCACACTACAGAGTCATTGGTCAGGATTTAAATAATAAATAATTATGACAAACATAAAATGATGACATACTAAGGTCATCATTGGGCAGGAATTTGACAATAGTCATAATAATTATGACAAATAGAAAATGACCGTTTTTTTATCCATAATAGAAGAAAATAATTGGGAATAACTGGGTACCATGTATCGCCATTTAAGTCCAAATGATGACATACTAAGCTTCATGATTTGCTGAAATAGTCAGATATGATTGCTCCTGGTCATAGTATGACAAACCATGCTAGTACAACATGACCTTCATGATTGTGTGCATAGATATAATACACAGCTTACGGATTCAGCCACGGTATTCGGTTATATTCACTGAAAACATAGTTATGTATATTCATCATTATACTCCACTGAAAACATAGTTATGTATATTATATTGCACACTTTAACTTTTTGACCACATAAATGTACACACTGCACACTAACAGAAATACCAAAATGCATCTCCAATCATAGATTCACTGTTACTGTAATAACACTGGCTGAAATATGACTGGATGTGGTGAGGTTCACCCTATCACTGGTTCCAGGTAATAGAACTGGAGTTAATTATCTCATTATGTAATAATTCAGGGAACAACAACTTTCCCATTATCGAATGCACTGCATCCGCGGCGGCCATTACTCTCTCTCTCTCTCTCTCTCTCTCTCTCTCTCTCTCTCTCTCTCTCTCTCTCTCTCTCTCTCTCTCTCTCAGGTGTATCTCAAGTCTCTGGGGAGTCCACTTCAGCTACACCTGCAGCTTCAGGTTGCTCTGTAACACATTAAAATATTACACAAATCACAAATTTGACATGAGCTACTATAACATTTGTAAACATTTACACTTAAGAAATTTACACCAAAGGCTTTTTGTAATGCACTAATGGGGGGTCCTCAAGACGTCACGTGGGCTAACAAGGAAGTGTGCGATTTCTGTTGGCTTGGAAACATAAACTCAAAGAATGTAACCATGGCAATAGTAAACATAAACCGCCATAAAACCGATTATCTACAAACGTGATATATTTAATCTTTCTCTAGACATTTTATGATGAGGAAAAACCTAATCCCACAATAACGCACCGCTATATCATCATCATATTTATCAATACATTGTGAGAAAATGTTAGATGAATAAACACATGTTTAAGAAAAGGAAAAAAAAACATTCTATATGACTATATTAAATATTCATGTTTTATTTAACCTCGCCCTTAAGGTAGTTTCTACTTTTGTTTTGTAGAAATAAAAAATGTTTTACATGAATATAAGTTAATTATACCTGTATCTTGCGATGGTCTCTGGAGAAGTGCGCAGTGTCTCGGTTGTTTCTCAGGTGCACTTGCGAGTTTCTCCGCCTCTCCAAACTCAACTCTTCCTTTGATTGGCTGCAACTCGTGTCAATCATCACCAGCGTCAATCACTGCATTAGCCTATATATATATATATATATATATATATATATATATATATATATATATATATATATATATATATATATATATATATATATATATATATATATATATATATCGTTTACATTTTACACCGAGTTTTACCATGGTAACCATAGTTTCTGCCTAAAAACTTAATTTAACTAAAGAGTTGAATTATTATTTCCGCTGTTTTTTATATTGTAAAACAAGGAATCACCTTCGAAGTGTAATAAATGTTAAGACTATTTCTGTATTTTTATTTTATTTTAGAAACATTAACTGTTTTTTGTGGAAATTACAAAAAATATTTTGCGGAAATACTCGATCACGTGACACTCAATCGCATGAAGGATTAAACGCGTCTCTTAAAATCTCAAATATGGCCTACTTTGGTTTAAATCAGACACGTCCTGATTAAGTAGTAATTCGTATTTAAGTTTCACGGTAAACTACGAGACTCAAGTACAGGTAAAGAGATTTGTCTAAACAAACCATATTCATGTATGGGCTAGTTTGTGGATTGAGGTAGTTTGTTGTTTTTGTGTCAATGTGGAATCTCCAAATCCAGATTTCCTTTCACCAACAAATCATAATAATGCCAGATCCACAAATTCTCATTATTCTCAATGATAATTTCCATTTGGTTCACTTGAGTTGTTTTTGATTGTATTATTCTGAAATATGGCCCATGATCCTGACAGGTTTTATGATTCACCCATCTGTGTTTATATGGTAAACAGCTGGAAGTGTTGGTGTTTTCCCATTCATATGCCCACAGTTTTATTTACAGGAGAATCGGTTGAAAAAAAAATTGTTTTTAATTGTTTTCGTCTGTTGTGGAAGTGGAAAGAAACAGAGACAAACACCTCAGTTTTGTCAATTAGTACCACTTGGAGGAAGATCTGCATCTTGGACCAACAGAGCAATAGTTTATGCTTGCTTGATTCATGTGCCCCAGTGGTGATGATGTGGCCAGAACAAAATACCCACATCTGACAATCGCCGCCCTATACAATGGGGTAAGTCTCATTACAGCCAATAGCAACAGTTGTATTTGTGGTCATGTTCAAACAGTGATTATCAAGCTGCTCTGTTGATGTTTTCTCGGCTTGTGGGAAAAATACATCCTTCTGTCCTTTTAAAAGTATGTGTTAAAGGCACAATATGTAAAATATTTGGATTAAATGATCCAAAAACCACTCAAATGATGTTATATATTTTGTTGACCTGTGTACTTACATTATGCCAAATATTTCCAAGAATGTGTAAATCCAGAGAAATAAGTGATTTTAAATCAAATCTACATTTTGTTAGTTTCTATTATGTTGTTTTAATCCTTATTTTAAAAAGCCTCCCATGGACAGGTGTTGAAAAGTAGCATTTGTGCAATTATGTCCATGTCAAATAAATCTAAAAATATTAAAAAAATTAAGCAATTTTAACCAGAACACGGAGTGTGTCCGTGTCCGCGCGTCGCCTATCAATGACATCATCGATTTCGAGTTAAATTAAATTTTCAATAAACAAACATGTAACTGCACTTATTAATAAAACAATAGGCCTAGTCATTTTATCATTACATTAAATTACTTTCATTTCATGTCTAAGAATGTGCATTTCTTGTTTGTAATTTCACCACTGTAACACCATAAAATATTACTGAAGTCAGAACCACCGTTGCTCTTCCCCAAATGTCCCAAATCTGCCGATGTGCAAGTTTAAATCGCAAGTTTCATTTCAGTAAAAGCTTTTTGTGTGTGTGTCTGTGTGCTTTCCTCCACTTCAGTTCATTGTATGATGGTAAAATGTTAATAATGCATACAGAATTCTACAAATGTATTGCGGCCTTAAGAAGGGGTTTTCACTCCGTTCTTGTTTTACAACATTAAGCCACAGAGGAATTAATTAGTGTGTTTTTTGGACACTGATTAACAGTAAAATATTCTGTCATGTCAATGCATATTGCACATCTGTTCCCACCATTGTTCTGTTTGACTCAAGCTCGCTCAGGTTGAATGGAGATTTCGTGTGAACAGCCTTTTCCAAGTTCACCCATAAATTCTCTGTTGGATTGAGTTCTGGTGCTGTATTACAAAAACATCATATCCGTTTAGTATGGAAATTTCACTTAAGATCTTGTTCAGAACAGAATCTTTCTTTAAAGGCAGGGTATGCGATTTGTTCCAGAATAAATAAATAAAAAGTATGTTGGTTCAAAGTCTCTTCGCATTTTAGGGCCTTAAAATGTTCATCCGATCAATGTCCTACCTGCCTGTCAGCATATGTATTTTCATACCTCCACGCACCTTCTCGCGCAGACATTACACGTTCATCAGCGCATTTCATTCTATGCAGAGTTAGACAGACGTCAGTCACTGAGCACCGCAACTAAAACTGCCTTTTACATTTTTACTTTTACTTCGTACCGACTGCGATACATTTTGAGCGCTGTTGAACGGATTCTTAAACACCTCTGATTGGCCATTGTGTTTACACGCTCAACATATATATGTCTGTGATTGGCTACATCGATCAATGCTTTCACCGCTTACACAGAAACACACAGGAGTGTTTGAAAACAGGTGTCTTTCAGTGACTCTATAATATATCCACTGATAGATGGATCCAGCTAATAGACACCTGCTTTCAAACGCTCCCGTGTGTTTCTGTATAAGCGCTCAGTGAAGAATGTCAAAGACGTCTATTTACAAAAGTGTTTTTAAAGCGTTGATCATTGTAGCCAATCACAGATATATATGTTGGGCTTGTGAACATGATTGCCAATCACAGACATGTTAAACTTATGAACACGATGGCCAATCACAGATATATATGTTGAGCTTATGAACACGATGGCCAATCACAAATATATATATATATGTTGAGCTTGTGAACATGATGGCCAATCACAGACATGTTGAACTTATGAACACGATGGCCAATAAACAGACATATATGTTGAGCTTGTGAACATGATGGCCAATCACAAATATATATATATATGTTGAGCTTGTGAACATGATGGCCAATCACAGACATATATGTTGAGCTTATGAACACGATGGCCAATCACAGACGTATATGATGAGTTTGTGAACACGATGGCCAATCACAGACATATATGTTGAGCTTGTGAAAACGATGGCCAATCACAGATATATATATATGTTGAGCTTGTGAACATGATGGCCAATCACAGATATATATGTTGAGCTTATGAACACAATGGCCAATCACAGATATATATCTTGAGCTTGTGAACACGATGGCCAGTCACAGACATATATTTTTGAGCTTGTGAACACGATGGCCAATCACAGACATTTATGTGTTGAGCTCGTGAACACAATGTCCAATCACAGACATATATGTTGAGCTTGTGAAAACGATGGCCAATCACAGACATATATGTTGAGCTTGTTAACACGATGTCCAATCCCAGACATATATGTTGAGCTTGTGAACATGATTTCCAATCAGATATATATGTTGAGCTTGTGAACACAATGGCCAATCACAGACATTTATGTGTTGAGCTCGTGAACACAATGTCCAATCACAGACATATATGTTGAGCTTGTGAAAACGATGGCCAATCACAGACATATATGTTGAGCTCGTGAACATGATGTCCAATCACAGACATATATGTTGAGCTTGTGAACACGATGTCCAATCACAGACATTTATGTTGAGCTTGTGAACACGATGGCCAATCACTGACATATATGTTGAGCTCGTGAACACGATGTCCAATCACAGACATATATGTTGAGCTCGTGAACACAATGTCCAATCACAGACATATATGTTGAGCTCGTGAACATGATGTCCAATCACAGACATATATGTTGAGCTTGTGAACACGATGTCCAATCACAGACATATATGTTGAGCTCGTGAACACGATGTCCAATCACAGACATATATGTTGAGCTCGTGAACACGATGTCCAATCACAGACATATATGTTGAGCTCGTGAACACGATGTCCAATCACAGACATATATCTTGAGCTCGTGAACACAATGTCCAATCACAGATATATATGTTGAGCTCGTGGACACAATGTCTAATTACAGACATATATGTTGAGCTCGTGAACACAATGGCCAATCACAGACATATATGTTGAGCTTGTGAACATGATTTCCAATCAGATATATATGTTGAGCTTGTGAACACAATGGCCAATCACAGACATATATGTTGAGCTTGTGAACATGATGTCCAATCACAGACATATATGTTGAGCTTGTGAACACGATGTCCAATCACAGACATTTATGTTGAGCTTGTGAACACGATGGCCAATCACTGACATATATGTTGAGCTCGTGAACACAATGTCCAATCACAGACATATATGTTGAGCTCGTGAACACGATGTCCAATCACAGACATATATGTTGAGCTCGTGAACACAATGTCCAATCACAGACATATATGTTGAGCTCGTGAACACGATGTCCAATCACAGACATATATGTTGAGCTCATGAACACGATGTCCAATCACAGACATATATGTTGAGCTCGTGAACACGATGTCCAATCACAGACATATATGTTGAGCTCGTGAACACGATGTCCAATCACAGACATATATGTTGAGCTTGTAAACACGATGTCCAATCACAGACATATATCTTGAGCTCGTGAACACAATGTCCAATCACAGATATATATGTTGAGCTTGTGAACACAATGGCCAATCAAAGATGTATCAGAGGAGTTTATGAATCCGTTCAACAGCACTCAAAATGCTTAAAGGAATGGCTGGTATTGTCACGTTTTTTAAAGTTTCGACAATTAGTGTTTGCTGTGTTTATGCCATAACTATTGTAAAGGATGTTATTTAGAAAAGATGTTATACTCGGAACGATATGTGACTCGATTTGTGACTCATTTCTACTATCACTATCAACACTATCAACGCCGAAATCAATCTACAGCAGTCAGGTGGTACAAGCAAGAGCTCTGTAAGTTGATTATGTTCATTATTATTGTAATGTTATGTGCTTTGAGACGTGAGGTCGTTTAACGCCATCTCTTGTGATGCTTTTGTTTGCTCCCTGCTGTGCGCGTTAATGTGTTTTGAAGGAGGCGTGGCTTTGACGATGCTCTGAAGGGAGGGGGGGATCTTATGCTTTCAAAGCTAGCCTCCCTGAAAATTCCCTACCCTTACTTTAAGACATAAGATTGAAGGATTCTTCAATGCGGCGCCTGGACTCTGATTCAAGGACGTCTAGTTTTCATTGGTTTCTGGGTGGCCTCCCTTGGATTTACAGCTTTTTGCATTTCTTAATTATTGATATAACTGTACTCCAAGGATATTCAGTGCCTTGAAAGTCTTCTGGTGTCTGTTTCCTGCCTTATGCTTTTTAGTTAGTTGCTTGAAGTGATCTTTTTTTTTAATGGTGTAAGTTCTGCCACAGTACTGACTCACCGAAGAGCTGGAACTCCAGATTGAGGTGTTATTATATAGAGTCAAACCCCTTGACCACACAAGTGATCTCAATTTAATTATTTATGTGACCTCAAAACCCAATTGGCTGCACCAGTGACGATAAAGGTGTGTTATATGGAATAAGTTATATTTTACATTCTGTTTATTTTAGGGCACTTTGTAGAATCTGTTTTCGCTTTAACGTTAACGAGTCATCCACTTATGTTATTGGTTTAATTTTTATTGTTTTTTACCGTCCTTACATCACCCCAATAGCTCAAACATCAAAGCTTCGTAAACAAGATCTCTCCCACCAGAATTGAATTCTTCTGTTTGTGCCCTGAAGTTGCAGCATTGTAAATCTACTGTCTACACATCTTGTATGAGCATAAACAGGAAAGTGAATTTAGAAACTCAAGACAAATAAGCAACTTTGTCGTTGTTGTAAGCTGGGTATGTTTATTCAGCCGACTTTAGAAATTCCATTTGGCACAAGTGTACAATAATAAATAAGTTTCTGTCTCCCTCATGAAATATCTAAATATAAATGTAAAGCGTTTTGCAATAAATACGGTTTATCCACAATACAGATGCACTGCATCGACATTTCTGCTGTTGGTGTGAAATATCCAACACTCCCAAATGATGATCATGATTGGTTGACATGGGAAATGTAACAACAACACACACGCATGCACACACACACACACACACACACACACACACACACACACACACACACACACACACACACACACACACACACACACACACACACACACACACACACACACATTTGCATTCCTGTAATACTGACGCAGTAACTCATTTTTACACACAAATACAGACACCGAAGTACTCCACTCCAATATAAATGGACAGAAGTGGAGTCATTGAACCCCTTGTCCTATTTGCATTATCTTTTTTTCCCAGAGGAGGACAAAAACTTTGGATCTATTTCCATACATGCTGGAAATTTTTGGATATTTCCAAAATAAGAATTTTATTTGCATAGACAACACTGCCACTGCCTGGTCGAAGCAAGCGATCACGTATATGTCTGTATCCAATTAGCTAGCTTAGATACAGTTTAATCGCTTACTAGTGTTCCATTGGCAAGGTGCCCTAAATTTCAAAAAACAAATTAAAGACACATTTTCCTGTCTACTGTTATTTCCACAGGGCACTGATTGTTTAAACTTGATTAATCCCTTGCGTAATTGTTTGACAGTGTGTGGCAAGAATCTGGAAATGTCTTTATTATTCAGAATCAGAAGATATGTTGTAATTCAAATACATTAATGACAAAAAAACATTAAACCTGAATTGAAATGGAATTGATCCATGTAAAATGACTGCATGCCCCATTAGCTGTCGCCTTGTTTTTACAGTAATTCCATTAACTTTGAAGGAAAGACGTGTTTAGGGCTTGACGGATCCCGGCGTGACTCCAATCTCATTTGTAGTTTTGTCCTTAATTACTTCTGAGCTATTCAATTAGACCACAGTGTTTTTCGGTGAGAAAGAACAAGAAGGATAAAGATGTTATCTGCAGAAATATCAAGAAACCTAGTTGTAGATCTATGAACTTTTTGTGGTTCATTGGACTCAGACCAAATTCAAAAATATCAGATTGTTCAGCGCGCTTTGCATATAAACCAGATTTGTCGTTTTGCATTTCTGACTGGGTTTGAAGCTTGGAATACGCTGTAATGTATACAGGATTTTAATTGGAATGTAGCACTAAGAAGACTGTCTGCACTTTTACAATATGTGTCTTAAAGCACAAGGCTAAACTTAACGCTTAATCCTGTACGTCTGAACAGCTTAGAACTGTCAACTCCACCGTTGGTCTTTTCAGCAGTTCATCTTCACACATGCAATTATCACTTAACTTGTGTTCATGACAGATTTCATACTCCGTGATTAGTCCAGTACCTCGAATAACAAAAAGAACATGAAAGGGTGGAACATGCACATGTAAAAATAAAGGTTCAAAGGGATTTTCAGCCACAAACTTTAGGTAACTTGGGTAGTTGTGTAGAAAACCATATATAGGTAAATCTCATTAAAATGTTGTCCCAAAAAATGTTCACCCAAAAATCAAAGGGAAATTTTTATATTTATGCAGAAAATTATGCTTATGTTTAGGAATACTTTTTTGCAGAACAACTGCACATTTTGCCAGTAAATTCTCATTACCATAATCATGTGATTTTCATTATTGTTGTTACTGCAATACAGTATTTTTTTTATTTTATTTAAATCAGCATAAATTAAAGGTGATACAAAAATACTATCATGCATAATGTATAAATAGTTCACAATAGATTTTTTTTGCCTTACTGTAATGCGAATGAGTGCAATGAATTGCTCTGACACCATCATGATTTGTTTTAAAAATACATAATTTAATGTAAAATATAATTTTTTATGTCTTTCATTTGATTGAGTTTAAATGACCTAGACATGTTCTTGACAGGTGATCTGATCTGAAGAATCCAAAGAACCATTGAGTTACTGAAGAACCCTGTACAGCAGAAAGTTGTTCTTAAAGGGATAGTTTACCCCCCAAAAGAAAAAGAAATGTAATTTACTCACCCTCATGTCGTTTCAAACATGTAAGACTTTTGTTCATCTTCAGAACACAAATGAAGATATTTTTGATCAAATCTGAACGATTTCTGTCCCTCCATTGACAGCTACGCAACAATCACTTTGACACTTCAAAAAGTTCATAAGGAGATGGTAAAATGAATCCATATGAATTGAGCGGTTTATTCCAAATTCTCAGAAAAGACTTGATCGCTTTATATGAACAACAGATTTAATTTAGGCTTTTATTCACATATAAACATTAATCAGTGAACATAAACAGAAGCTCAACGGAACCTCATTGGTTCTTGCTGAAGCTCAAACGTGCTGCGTAACACCAGAATGAACCTCATTGGTTCTTGAGAAGCTCAAACGTGATGCGTAACACCAGAATGAACCTCATTGGTTCTTGCTGAAGCTCAAGCGTGATGCGTAACACCAGAATTAACCTCATTGGTTCTTGAAGCTCAAGCGTGCTGCGTAACACCGAGAATGAACCTCATTGGTTCTTGAGAAGCTCAAGCGTGATCGTAACACCAGAATGAACCTCATTGGTTCTTGAGAAGCTCAAGCGTAATCGTAACCCAGAATTAACCTCATTGGTTCTTGAGAAGCTCAAGCGTGCTGCGTAACACCAGAATGAACCTCATTGGTTCTTGAGAAGCTCAAAGCGTGATCGTAACACCAGAATTAACCTCATTGGTTCTTGAGAAGCTCAAACGTGATGCGCAACACCAGAATGAACCTCATTGGTTCTTGAGAAGCTCAAACGTGATGCGTAACACCAGAATGAACCTCATTGGTTCTTGAGAAGCTCAAACGTGCTGCGTAACACCAGAATGAACCTCATTGGTTCTTGAGAAGCTCAAACGTGATGCGTAACACCAGAATGAACCTCATTGGTTCTTGAGAAGCTCAAAGCGTGATCGTAACACCAGAATGAACCTCATTGGTTCTTGAGAAGCTCAAGCGTGATGCGTAACACCAGAATGAACCTCATTGGTTCTTGAGAAGCTCAAAGCGTGATGCGTAACACCAGAATTAACCTCATTGGTTCTTGAGAAGCTCAAGCGTGATGCGTAACACCAGAATGAAACTCATTGGTTCTTGAAGCTCAAGCGTGCTGCGTAACACCAGAATGAACCTCATTGGTTCTTGAGAAGCTCAAAGCGTGATGCGTAACACCAGAATGAACCTCATTGGTTCTTGAGAAGCTCAAGCGTGATGCGTAACACCAGAATGAACCTCATTGGTTCTTGAGAAGCTCAAGCGTGCTGCGTAACACCAGAATGAACCTCATTGGTTCTTGAGAAGCTCAAGCGTGCTGCGTAACACCAGAATGAACCTCATTGGTTCTTGAGAAGCTCAAGCGTGATGCATAACACGAGAATGAACCTCATTGGTTCTTGAGAAGCTAAAAGCGTGCTCGTTACGAGAATGAACCTCATTGGTTTTGCTGAAGCTCAAGCGTGATGCGTAACACCAGAATGAACCTCATTGGTTCTTGCTGAAGCTCAAAGCGTGCTGCGTAACACAGAATGAACCTCATTGGTTTTGCTGAAGCTCAAAGCGTGATGCGTAACACGAGAATGAACCTCATTGGTTCTTGAGAAGCTCAAGCGTGATGCGTAACACCAGAATGAACCTCATTGGTTCTTGAGAAGCTCAAACGTGCTGCGTAACACCAGAATGAACCTCATTGGTTCTTGAGAAGCTCAAAGCGTGATGCGTAACACCAGAATGAACCTCATTGGTTCTTGAGAAGCTCAAACGTGATGCATAACACGAGAATGAACCTCATTGGTTCTTGAGAAGCTAAAACGTGATGCGTTACGAGAATGAACCTCATTGGTTCTTGCTGAAGCTCAAACGTGCTGCGTAACACGAGAATGAACCTCATTGGTTTTTGCTGAAGCTCAAACGTGATGCGTAACACGAGAATGAACCTCATTGGTTCTTGAGAAGCTCAAACGTGATGCGTAACACCAGAATGAACCTCATTGGTTTTTGCTGAAGCTCAAACGTGCTGCGTAACACCAGAATGAAACTCATTGGTTTTTGCTGAAGCTCAAATCTGATGCGTAACACCAGAATGAACCTCATTGGTTCTTGCTGAAGCTCAAACGTGATGCTTAACACCAGAATGAACCTCATTGGTTTTTGCTGAAGCTCAAACGTGCTGCGTAACACCAGAATGAACCTCATTGGTTCTTGAGAAGCTCAAACGTGATGTGTAACATGAGAATGAACCTCATTGGTTCTTGAGAAGCTCAAACGTGATGTGTAACATGAGAATGAACCTCATTGGTTCTTGAGAAGCTCAAACGTGCTGCGTAACACCAGAATGAACCTCATTGGTTCTTGAGAAGCTCAAACGTGATGTGTAACACCAGAATGAACCTCATTGGTTCTTGAGAAGCTCAAATGTGATGCGTAACACCAGAATGAACCTCATTGGTTCTTGAGAAGCTCAAACGTGATGCGTAACACCAGAATGAACCTCATTGGTTCTTGAGAAGCTCAAACGTGATGCGTAACACCAGAATGAACCTCATTGGTTCTTGAGAAGCTCAAACGTGCTGCGTAACATGAGAATGAACCTCCACTTATAACAACTGATGTGTGAGTTGATCAATGTTTATATGTGAATAAAAGCCTAAGTTAAATCTGTTGTTCATATAAAGCGATCGAGTCTCTTCAGAAAATTTGGACTAAACCGCTCAATTCATATGGATTAGCTTTACGATCTCTTTATCAAAATGATAATTGCGTAGCTGTAAATGGAGGGCCAGAAATCGCTCAGATTTTATCAAAAATATCTTTATTTGTGTTCCGAAGATGAACGAAAGACTTACGGGCTTGTAAATCATGACAGAATTTTCATTTTTGGGTGAACTATCCCTTTAAGGGGAAAGATCTTTGTTTAATTTAAAGAACCATCGAAAAACCTTTTAATTTTAAAAGTAAAATGTTCCTTCTGAATAAATAAAGGTTACAATTACTTGTACATAAATGTGTTCAAGGATAATAAATGTATACGTTTGCTTTTGGAAATGTATATAAATCTGGAATTACTTTCCAAAAGACAATGTATATCTCGAGTTGATCATTGTCTAAAAGAATGTAAACATGAACATGTTCATGAGAAAAATGAACTTTTAAGGTCATAGAGGGACAACACCTTCAGGAAAACATTTGAAACCGTACTTTTCCCTATTGGCTTTTTGGTAGCATATTCCTGTTTTGAATCTAAATATGTGGGTATAAATAGTCTCAAAGACGAGAGAAAGCGGGATTTGATCAGACATGCTTTGGCAAGGCTTTAAAGTCAATTTTGAGGGCTTGGTATACGTTTCAAGTGACAATGTTGTTTTAGGTAGTATCTGTCCTTGGAGACTTTGGGTTGAGAAGCATTTTTCTACATGTATACCTCTGATTCATATTTCTGACTAATGTAATCCCAGGAAGTGGGTGCGGTAGAACAAGAATCATTGCATGTACATTCTTCTAAGAAAACAAACAAAAAAAGGTACAAAGAAAGAAATGAGGTAGTTTTCACAGCTGTGTTGCACTTCATACTTCAGAATTCAGATTCGTAACAAAAGCGAGCAGCATACAGTTGTCGCTGTAGCCCTCTACCATTTATATATCTTCGGATAAATACTATTATATCTGTACTTGTTCTTCTGCAGAAGTTTCCAGTGGAAGGCAAAGCGAGTCTCCCGCCAGCTTTCGGTCCCATTGATTAAACCAATTTGAAACCAATTTGGCCTGAATTTGCCAGTAACCACTGAAAAGGCAGAAACAAAACTTTTTCCTGTGACAAACTTTCCACAGTCGGCTTAAGACAATTCAGGCCTTGTCTTTTGTGTTTTGTGTATCGATTTTCTGTAGCTTTCATTATTTCCGTGGTGGCGTACCGGACCCCTCTCCAGATGTTTTTTTGCAAAAATTGCTCTACGTTCTCGAATAGTTCCACGGTTTCTTCATGTCACACGGTTGCCATTGGGAATCTGAAACACCATATGACTCTGAAACATTGTCCGGTATTCCTATAGTAATGTGTAGACATACTCCCTGAAGTTTCCACAGTTTCCTGAATGTCATACGCAACCGCACGCTCTCGCAGACACGTTCTGGATCGTGTTGAAACTGTCCTTGTTGTCAAAGAAAGACATCTTCTTCTCAAACTTCGTAGGCCGACAACAAGGAGTGTAGCGTGCCTTGTCCTTTTTCCCTTTATCCCGTCCCTGCCGTCCCTTCTCACTGGAGCCGTTATTCAACTGCATATGCTCCATTACAAGGTCATAGTTGCGTCGTTCATGGATGCACTTCCCGCTGCAGTACCTGAAGCGCACCGTCTCGTCGCTTTCGTACCCGAGCCCAAGCTCGCTCACCGTGAGCTCGATCTCATGCAGAGAGCACAGCTTTGGGCCCTTCCGCGCTCGTTTGGTTCTCCGCCCCGTCTCCGTTCTGATCCTCCTTTCCTTTCGGTCCACCAGAGTCGCAATCACCTTCTTCAGCTCACCCTCGGTGAAGCTTTGGAAGAGGTACGAGACTAGAGGAGGAAAAACACCCAAGAGGAGAATGTTAATGCTCTTCCATAATTCAAGAGACTTAATTGAGTTCTTAGGCCAGAAACATACTTTACACAATGTATACTTTCCAAACGTCTTGCTAATTTGCCATTAAACATATGTGCGTTTGTGTTTCTGCGGCGGTAACAAGCCTCAGTTCTCAAGGGGCGATTGAGTTACCTGTGAATGTCTGTGTCATTAAACCAGAGCTAGGCTAATTTTCCATCGGTTCCCTTCGGAGTTTCTTGTGGGTTTTCTGTTAGAACAGCAGTTTTGGATTTATGAGTAAAGTAAGGTTCATTGTTAACATTACTTTCACATTTTTTGTTCTACAACATAAATTATACACAATTAGGTTTCAAATGTGAATTTGGAAGCCACTCTTGTCAGTTTTTTTGCTAACAAGAAAGGTTCAGTGGGGTTCTGTATCGAACTTTAGGGTTCTTGACTCGATTTTAAAGAACCCTTTATGCCAGAAAGGTTCTAAATAAGAATGCATGTCTTAATACGTTCATGTTTAGTGGATTACTTAATTTTTCTCTAGTGATTAAAGTATGTTATTGAGCTGCTTAATTCATAAAATTTTGCTAATTAAAACAAAATGTACACCCACAATTTAGTTCACTCAAGTTTTTCCAAACCTGTACGAGTTTCTTTCTTCAACTTAACACAAAAGATATTTGTATTGAAGATTCATTTGTATTGCCCAAAACAAATTTGCCTTAAAAGGGACAAATTATTTTAAAGATTTAGCCATTGACTTCCATAGTATTTTTATCCTAATATGGAATTCAATGGCTGCCGTCAACTGTTTGATTACCAACATTCTTCGAAAAATCTTCTTTTGTGTTCAACAGAAGAAAGAAGCTTTTGGAACAACTTGAGGGTGAGTAAGTGATGACACAATTTTCATTTTTGAGTGAACAAAATGAAATTTTAATTCAAACTAAATCTATGAAATGATGGGAACCCCTAAAAGGTCCAATATATGTGACCCGTGCTGGCAAAATGAGTCGCAATGAGCACGTTTTAAAAAATGAGTCATTTGAATTTTTCAAAATTGTATGATTTGTTTTATTTGGATAAAAAATAGATGTCGATAGGGTCAGCAAAGTTCATTTTGAGAAAAATCGAGTTTAAGTTTTCTAAAGGTTCCAAAACATAATCAGCTAGCAACCATATCTTAAAATCCCTGTTAATAACACCGAATTTGACACACATCAAGTCAAAACCTATATATATAATAAACTTTTTTTTTTTCATGATAGCACAATTGTTTGATCAACATTAATGAAACGGTCTATATATTCAGACCTACTGTACCGCACGGATCTAATATAGTTACACATCAGATGTTTTCTCCAACAGTGAACCAAACGTTGACATAAAACATAACAGATTATGTTTGCGTGAATACTCGCCAAGACAGATATTCTGTGTACATTGTTGTCTGAGGCGTTTTGTGCACGTTGGATCTGTCAGTCAGCACGAGTACGATCGTTTTCATGGACAAAGGAAAGCTACTCCTCTCAGAAAACATACAAATCAAGATACTTTTAGATGTTTAATTGCTATTTGGAGCATTGGGGCTGCTAGACGAGGGCTTAATGAACTCATTTTTGTGAAAACCCCAAAATCTTAATTTTTCACGTGTTTCGCCTGTAGCTTGAGAAATTTTCTCGTGCACATTCCAAATCCCTTTGTCAGTCACATATGAAGTGCCTGACGGAACCCTTTAAGGTTCCATTTTGGAACCTTTTCTTCTAAGAATGATGAAGAGACAGAAAATGGATATGTAGCAACCTGCAAACAACTTAAGTTTTTTCAAAAATACAGCAAATTAAAAATTCATATTTGAGGTCTGACTGTGTGTAATTTACAGTAAGTTGTGGAACAAAATGTGAAAATCTATGTAAGCACTTATTTTACTCAAATGTAAACAACTCAAGTTGGGTTGAAAATGGACTAACCCAGCGATTGGGTTGTTTTAACCCAGCGGTTGGGTTAAATGTTTGCTTAAAACAACCCAATCGCTGGGTTAGTCCATTTTTAACCCAACTTGGGTTGTTTTTACCCAGCATTTTTTTGAGGGAAGTCTTGAGGGAACTTGGAACTTAACAAATGCTAATTCTCCTCTGGATTTTGCTATCAAGATTCTCTTCAAATAGTTTTGCCTGAAAGTAAAAGCTCACTGTAGAAGTTTGTGCTATAGTGATTCTTGTGGCAACACGTATGTGCGGTTGTGTTAGTCTGAGTGAGAAATCAATGCATTCAGTTTAGAAGTATTTGCTTTCTTGTGCTTGCATAGAGTCTTAGTAATGTTTGCTTTAAGTATCAACTTTGTCTTGGATGTTTTTACTAAAATTCCTTAAGTAAAAGTAGACATAAATTAAACCGTTGAAATACAGTAAGAATATAGACCTTTTTGAGGATGATTTGACAAATGAAAACAAGGCTGTTGTGTTTAAACATGCAGTTCATTCAGTAGGTTGCAAGGCTCATCAGTGGATCAGCGGGAAAGTGTGTTTCGAGTCAGTGCTGAAAATGTTAAATTTTATTGATTTTGTACATTCATTTTTATTGTGAACTCGATGGCTTGCATAGAAACAGTTAAAATTACTTTAAAGCATCATTAAGAATGTGTTAAACTACAAACCAATCAGCAATGTTTCGCATTTTAACATTTGTTTTCAAGGAAAAGTGTGTTTTTGAATTTATGGTTTACTGGCCAGAAGCAAAATCATTATTGTGGAGCCCTGGACTTTATATACCTTTTGTACTTTTTTTTCATATTCATCTGTGTCTAATTACATGTTTATGGCATCTACCCTCACTGTGGTCTCTAGAACTATAAAGTTCATGTGGATAGGCAGAAAGTTTGGTCTTTATAGTTAAGAATTTGAAATGTGAGATTACTTGAGTGTTATTTTCTGGAGACACATCTGTGAAGTACAGTTGGTAACTCCATGGGCTCTCCAGTTCAACTAGGATAGAATAGGGCCGTGCAACTATTCACAATTGCAATACAATTACAGTACGATATAAGTGCAAGTAATTTCTAAATGACTAAAAGCTGCAATTTAAAGTTATTTAAACGTTGATATTCTCATCTGCATGCAAACAATGTTTACCAATCAGAATGCTGCATGCTAATAAAAGGTTCATGTTGTAGCACCCCTTCATTAAAGAAGCTGCCGATTAGATGCTAATTTTATTTACTTCCGATTAATTTTTTGAACAGTATTTTGAAAGTAAATGCATTTGCTAAAATTGCAATTGCAATTAAAATCCAAATTCATTATTTTCCATTTTAATATTTCCGTTTTCATTTTTTGGACTTTTATTGGAAATATTATTAATTTATTAATAAAAAAACAAACAACATTTTTTTAATAAAATTTGTGTATTGTGTATTTTAACTTTCTGGCAATCAAATGAAGGCATACAACATTAATTTAATTTATCTTTTAATCATGAAATTAAAATATATTTCTGACACAATTTCTTCAAGTTAAACCGAGCTTTTATTTCGACGGGTTGCCGTGAAGACCTTTTGAGTTTATGTGTGTTTATGAAACGACTATAGTTTTTTTTCAGATGAATCTTGGGCTTGGCGATAAAATGATAACGATATATATCGCGTTAGACACGAAATCGATATTTTTAAAAAAATGCGTTCGATAAAACGTAAAATAAAAATTTCCGTCGGAAGAAACCAGAGGTTTCGAAGCAAGTTTGGTTGCATGAACAAAGGCACTCACTCTCTGGTAACCTAGCAACGTAGGGAGGGACCTTTGGGAGTGACAGCCAATCATGTAACAGTATTAAGTTTGGTTGTGCCAAATCGTTGTCTCGTGTTGTCTCCGGCGTGGAGTGATAAGTGGAAAATGAGTGCCGCAGCGAGTGAGGAAATTGTTGATAAAACAGGAAAACAAGTCAGCTCGCCAGTATGGCAGTTTTTTGGATTCTATAAGTCAGATCGTAGTCAGATCAATGTCGTCTACAAATTATGCAAGAACGTCATCCCCACCAAGACTGGAAATATCACAAACTGGTATATACTTTGGTCTGGCTCCGCAGCGTGAGCCTCCGCTGACTGTGCGCGCGCCTCGTCCGTTTGGGAAGGTGTTTATACTCGTCCGTTTGGGAAGGTGTTTATACTCGTCCGTTTGGGAAGGTGTTTATACCGTCCGTTTGGGAAGGTGTTTATACTCGTCCGTTTGGGAAGGTGTTTATACTCGTCCGTTTGGGAAGGTGTTTATACTCGTCCGTTTGGGAAGGTGTTTATACTCGTCCGTTTGGGAAGGTGTTTATACTCGTCCGTTTGGGAAGGTGTTTATACTGTCCCGCTTTGGGAAGGTGTTTATACTCGTCCGTTTGGGAAGGTGTTTATACTCGTCCGTTTGGGAAGGTGTTTATACTCGTCCGTTTGGGAAGGTGTTTATACTCGACGCGCTCGCCGTTGTGCTATTCTTTAAGATGACGTGGAGATGTACCGTTACTCTGCATCAGTGCCTTATGACAAAGCATCTAAACGGTACGAAGAAGTAACGGAGGCACTGCACCTTAATGTTAAGAGAGAATTATTAAGTGTTCATTGTGATTTTAGACTAATGTTTACATTTTAATTATTTAAGTGTTTTCCATGTTGTGTTGATGTTTCTGCCTTTATAACTGAGGGGATTATAATCAGAGGAAGGTTAAGTTTAAAATATATATTTTTGAAGGTAATACATTTTTCTCCTGGTCCTTCATAAAAATATCAATAATTACCGATATGAAACACTTATATCGTGATGCAGTTTTCAGCCATATCGCCCAACCCTAGGTGAAAGAGTAAAATGCTGATGAAGAGACTTTCAGAGCGGCTCTGGGGATGAAGTTCATGCATTCATGTCCTCAGTCCTTATTCGTTTCAGAAGGCCTTTATTAACACCCCAGAGCCACGTGGAGCATGTTATTTGATGGGCAGATGCACTTTTTATGGACTTCAAAAACAGAGCCACTATTACTGCAATTCTAATGCTTGGATTAGCCTGGCATTTTGTAATATAACTCGATTTTATTCGTCTGAAAGAAGAATGGGTAACACTTTAGAATAATGGTCATTAGTTAATATTAGTTAACTACATTAGTTAACATAAACTGATTATGAACTGCACTTATAAAGCATTTTATTTATATTTGTTAATGTTAATTTCAACATTTACTAATGCATTATTTAAATCTTGTTAACATTAGTTAATGCACTGTGAACTAACATGAACAAACCATGAACAGCTGGATTTTTATTAACTAATGTTAACAAAGATGAACAAATACAGTAACACATGTACTGCTCATGGTTAGTTCATATTAGTTAATACATTAACTAATGACCATTATTGTCATATACTTCTAGGATGACTTGAGGGTGTGTAAATTATGGGCTAATTAAATTTTTTGGGTGAACTAACCCTTTTAAAGAATCATCATATTGGTTGTGTTAATCTTAAGTGCTCAAAGGGCTCGACCTGCACATTTTGTTGAGGATTCAGCAGCTTTAAACCTCTCTGATGAGCAGGGTGGTAAAGCAGGATTACGTCCATCTTTAAGAGGGGTTTAGAGCATTTTTACACAGACTTTTCGAAACTCCATGTCCTAACACGACACATTTTGTATGTCTCCCTAATTAAACACACCTAATTCAACTCATTATTATGTCCTTAGAGACACCAAGATGGCTGTCTGCGTCCGAAACCTGGAAAATGCTGCCTTTGGTGGAAACATTTCAAGGTAGGAAGGCATCAAGGCACGTCCAAATGCAATGTTAGCTTCACTTCCTGCCTCATAAGATACCTTCATCTGATTTTTGAAGGCAGCATAGATGTATCCTTCACTGGCTTTGATATCCCACAATCCTGTGCGTTCCATTCTGTGACAGTTGAGCAAGAAAAAAAACGATGGGGTCCCAAAGGTTTTACCAACATTTTCTACTTCTGATGTCATTTCTAGTGAGAAATTACTTATGTAGTTATTAAATATTAGTTTAGTTTTCACCAAAGCTCTCTCTATTTTACTGTAGATCTTTAAATGGTTAAACTGCCTTAGAAGTCTGTCCGAAATCAGTTTTGTGAGGTGCCTTCCTGCACAAACACTGCCTTACATCATTGTCTGATAAGGCAGCGAGGCAACGAGTCAGCTTCCTAGGTTTTCGGACGCAGACGTTTTGTACGTCTCCCTAATTAAACACACCTGATTCAACGTATTATTATGTCCTTGGAGACACCAAGATGGCTGAGGAAAAACTGTTCTATATGTAAGATGAGAATTGGGCTGGTTTTTTTTTGCAGACTTTACAAGTCAGTCTGGGTGTGTTTTAGGAAAATTGCTTTAGCATGTGATTACTGTTCATACTGTTCACGCTTTTAACATAGCATTTAACCCATCCAAGTGCACACACACATCCAGAGTAGCTATTGCTGCGGCGCCCGGGGAGCACTGGGGGTTTGGTGGCTTACTCAAGGGTCTCTCCTCAGTCATGATATTGAGGGTGGAACAGGTCCGACAATTCCTGCCGGACCTGAGACTCAAACCCGCAACCTTCGGGTTACAAGTCCAACTCTCTAACCATTAGGGCACGACTGCCCCTAGTGTCTGAATGCTCTGAAGAAATAGGGAAAAAATATTCCTGACAATAATGAACTTAATTTTAATATAGGGTGTTTAGGCCAACAACAAGAAATGTTCCTCAAATAATCTTTAAGATATAATATTTGCCAGTTTCTTGATTGACAGTCCTTACCATAAGTCACATGACACTGGTCAGTTTTAAGATTTTGGGCTATTTTACTTTTTACAATATGTTATTTAGTGGAAAGAAAACATTCAAAATACACTTTTCACATCAATTTGTGTCTGTAGATTTAAAAAGAAAAAACCTTTATGGCAACAAAATATTTTGAATCTGGCTTTATCTGATGTTTAGATCTCTGTTCTGCAAATTAGTGCATATTTAATTCAATAATGTATTTGCATATCTAAACAAAATTTAAGAAAATGTTTGTACTTCTTTATGTAACCAATCAACTGTGGAGTATGGTGATTAGGGCTGTCACTAACAAATATTTTGGTAGTCAAGTAATTGGTTGTATTTTACGGAAGCCCTGAACCGCAAAGTAAAAAAAAATATATATATGTAAAAAAAAAAAAAATAATCTAGAATTTCGAGAAAAAAGTCGAAATATATCGAGAATAAAGTCGAAATATATCGAGAATAAAGTCGAAATATATCGAGAATAAAGTCGAAATATTTCGAGATTAAAGTCGAAATATATCGAGAATAAAGTCAAAACAGGAGTTTTCAAACTGCGAGCGCCTATAGCGAGGCTCAAAAAGAATGATTATAGGCCTAAACTGCTGTGATTGTGAATATGATTAAATAAACCCTTTTATCAATATTATCTTATAGCCTACATTAATAGGCTGTCCTGAGAGCATAATTATATTCTTAAAATCCCCGCACTTTTTCGGATGTGTTCACGTAAAAGATTTCTATGGGTCAATGTGGATAAATTTAGATTTAAATTCAGAGAGACCAGATATGCGTGACCTGACGGATTTGGATTATTCTTATTTTATCCAAAATGAGATGATCATGTGTGCCTTATGTAGTGTAACTCCGACAGTTTAAAGCCTCAGGCGCTCTCACACAGAACGATAAAACGGTTTAGAAGTAATATGACGTTCCAGTAAATGGGGGAAAAAAACATCCTGCTAAGTTGAATAAAAAGCAGAACATTTTGACTGAAACATGAGGACAGTTAACACACGATGTGATCATATATGGTTTATGTGTATTTTTCAAGCCATCTTGGGGTATTTCCATATTTATATGAATAATGCAGTGTTAATTGCCATAGCATCTCGTCGAAGAAAGATCTGCTCCATAGCAACGTTTTCAGTCCCACTATCGGAACGGATCCTTCTAGGACAACCATCTCTATTCTTTACTGTCTCAATAAAATATGTTGCATGACTTTCGGGTCATTATTGGTGAAATACACTTTCAACCACATCACATTTCGTGAGAATCCGAGCAGAGGCCGTACGTTTTAATCTTATCGTACGAGTCAACATGCCACATAAAGTTTGGACCAGTTCTTCACCAGCGCAGTTCTTTAGCTACTAAAAATATATAACGACTTTATTCTCGAAACATTTTGACTTTATTCTCGAAATATTTCGACTTTAATCTCGAAATTCTAGTTTTTTTTTTTTACAGATTTTTTTTTTTTTACTTTGCGGTTCAGGGCTTCCATAGTATTTTGACGATTAATCGAGCAATCATATTTTTTTGTGGTAGTAAAAATAGACCGAAGTGAACAATAACCAGTAAAAGACTTAAAATACATAGGTATAATAACAATGAGGTAGTAATAATTATCAAAAGCAAGTAATCATATGGTTTTAGAGAACAACACTGATAAAATACATATACATAATACACTAATTATGATCCAAGTTACTCAACTAAATATACAAATAGAATTTATTAATTTGGTCATATATAATTCTATAAACTATCCAAATTAAACTAGCCAAATCAAATTTTGTTGCAATGTTGTCCTGTTTAACACTGTGAAGCTGCTTTGAAACAATCGTCATTGTAAAAGCGCTATATAAATAAAGTTGATTGAGTGATTGATTGATTGATTGACTAATATTACACTTTACAGCTGATCAAAACATTGTTTAATATGTAAATGTTCACTTAATCTGTAATATTTCTATCATTTCTTTATGATAGAAATGCTGCAGACACTGTAATTTCTTGAACAAGAACATGTGGACATGCAAACTCAGAGCGAGGATTTTTAAACTTTTTTGAATGAACAGTTTGCTTATTTAGAAACACATTGATGTATTCTCCTGTGTTGGCGTAGGTTTATTAATGATTATATTATCACTACATGATGAATTGAAATGAGCTGATGACATCACCGTTTTCTCCAAAGCAAACGTATAGCCGAATCAGATTTTGTTGCAATATTTTCCTGTTTAACACTGTAAAGCTGCTTTGAAACAATCGTCATTGTAAAAGCGCTATATAAATGAAGTTAACTTGACTTGACATCCTGTCCAATGCTGTCCTTCAAACACACGTGCCAGCTGAGTGCTATGAACACACACATAGTGAATATATATACCATTACAAAAATTAATCAACGAATAAAACAAACTAAAATAATATTAATAAAGGAATAACAGGGTTATTATAGTCAATTCAATGGTAACCACAAATTAACCATAGTTTTGCTTCAAATCATTAGTTTAACTATATGGTATTTGTGTGGTATACAAATGGAAATCAATACGGCAAAAATATGTTTTTAATATCTAATAAACCATGGTTAATTTTCATAAGGGTATGTTTGTGCTGTACATTATGTGCAAAAAAAGTTACTAAGCAAAAGGAGTTTAAATCCCTACATTAAAATTATATTCTTAAAAACTCAGTGTTATCAGATTAGAGGAATGTTCTGCAGGAACACACACACACACACATACACACACACACACACACACACACACACACACACACACACACACACACACACACACACACACACACACACACACACACACACACACACACACATACACACACACACACACACACACACACACACACACACACACACACACACACACACACACACACACACACACACAAATCATTAGTTTAACTATATGGTATTTGTGTGGTATACAAATGGAAATCAATACGGCAAAAATATGTTTTTAATATCTAATAAACCATGGTTAATTTTCATAAGGGTATGTTTGTGCTGTACATTATGTGCAAAAAAAGTTACTAAGCAAAAGGAGTTTAAATCCCTACATTAAAATTATATTCTTAAAAACTCAGTGTTATCAGATTAGAGGAATGTTCTGCAGGAACACACACATACACACATACACACACACACACACACACACACACACACACACACACACACACACACACACACACACACACACACACACACACACACACACACACACACACACACACACACACACACACACACACACACACACTCTCTCTCTCTCTCTCTATGGATACAGTAACTGTTACTGTAATTTCTTAATCCTGTAGAAACGTCTTCTAACACGCTGTTATCCCTTTACAGTTACTACTACTACTTGAATTACAAATACTTTAACTTTTAAAACTAAATTTAGCGTCCAACAGCAGATTTTTCAGCTAAATTAATATTTTTGCGCTAAATATTAATTGTCTCTCTCTCGACTGTGTTCTGTCTGTTTGATGCACATGATTTTTTTAAATTATCGATTTTATCGACTAGTTGTTGCAGCCCTGAATATTTCCCCATAATTATGTATGTGGTAAAAAGAAATCTGTGTAATAAGTATACGATGAATATACATTATTATCCCTTAAATGTCATACTCGTCTTGTTTGAACTTTGTCTTTGGCTCAAAGCCATACACTTGCTGGGAACTTTTCTTCGTGTAACTTTACGTTAATTTCAAGGGAGTGAGATAAAATATTTATGTAACTCAAAACAACATTTAGTGTCCGATTATTTCCCAGACGTAGTTTTGGTATTGAGGTCAAAGTTAACATGCCTTGTGTTTGCAATACAACAGTGTGTGATGATGCAGACCGGGTGAGCATCCTCGATTAAATTTCCCTCAGGACTTTTGTAAAAGCCGAAATGTGACCACAGCTCAGATGTGCTGTCACTGCCATTTCTTCTCATTAAAAAAACAACGTTGCACACTGCTCCTGCTCCAGACTGATGCTGGCTGGACAGGATTTACCGCAAGTTTTCAAAATCATAATATTCATTTTAAACGATAATACTAACTGTCAGTACATTTTATCATAGTTTATTGTGAAACCGGTAATCGCCCCATCCCTAATGCAGAGTCTGAGTTTGTGTGGAGCAGCAGACACGCATATAAATGAAGCGTCGCGCTTCACCCTGAAACCCGCAGTGCATATATTTATTTAACTAAATTGCAGCCTTTGTGATTGCACAACAGCACTATGCTCTATTATGATTTTTCATGCATGTGTATCTTGGAGCCTTTGAAAATGGTCCAATAATACGGTTTATGGATTATCGTCTGTGGAATGCATACGCCACATCCGTTTTTTGTTTTGTTTTTTAATCAAGCCTTAATGGTGATATCTTCTGGTTGAAATTCTCACCCTATTCACCTGGGCTCTTGCCTTTAATATGAAGTGAGCTGACAGACGCTGTGAACTGATGATATACAAGGATTTGTGTGACTGAGCAGTGTTGGCTGCCGAGGCAGTTTGTATAAACACATCACCGACTGTAGAATGATGTATTAAATCCTTCCCGTCATGTCTACATCAACGGCACCTAATCCACACTGGCTCTGTCGCTAAGGAAAACCAAAAAAGGGGTTCTCTTACATTCGGAGAGAAAAGAGCCCATCTCCTCCGTGGCTCTGACCGCTCGCCGCGGTGCCGGCTTCCTCGCTGAGGTTGATGATGGTGAGGATGAGGATGAGGATGATGGTGGGGATTTAAGTGCTGTGGCTGGTGGATGTGAGGAAGGGCCTGAAGAAACCTCTAAGGCCTTTGGGTTGGAGAGCCCAACAGGTGACGTGGTTCTCATGAGCAGGAGGAAAAACGAGGCACCAAACAGGATGAAGGCGAGGGTGACCTCTTTCCATACCCTCATCTTAGAGCAGCGTGGAGCATTGAAACTCTGAAAAACAGATGTTAAAACAGGCTCATTAGACAACTCATCTTACTTTAGTATCATTGAGATCTTATTACAGTACTTTTTATATATTTTCTGTGTTCATTTTCAAGCTTTAGTATATTTTTAGCTATAATAAACCTGGCTCAGACTGGCTTTTATCCGTCTGTGAAATATGTGGCTTCCTTCACATTTATTGAAAGCTTTCAGCGAACTGTAAAAGTGTTCCTGAGCATAGTGGGAAAAATGCACGGTAATAAAGGACTACATCACTCAAAAATGACACTGCTTGTCATTTTGTCTTAGATTGTCAAAGCCTTTGCATGCAACAGAGGTGGATGATGATTTATACTGCCAAAAAGACAAAAAAAACCCCACAAAAACTCTGTATAGAGTAGTTTGTATGACTTGTGTACTATATATCAAGTCTTCTGAATACACTGATATTTAAACAAGTTGGCATAATACGTATGTATATGGACTGGTATTGGATATGTAATAATGCATATCTAAACATATGATTTATATATATATGGAATATTAAACTGAATATTTATTTGTATCCATAAATACATATAAATAAATATGGAATATTAAATAGAATATTTTAACCATATACTGTATATATATATATATATATATATATATATATATATATATATATATATATATATATATATATATATATATATATATATATATATATATATATATATATATATATATATAGTATATGGATAAATATTTTATTCTATTAATTATTTATTTATGGAAACGGATAAATATTCAGTTTTAATATTCCATATATATATGATATAAAATGAATATGTTGTGATTCCTAAATTTTCTTGTACCTTTTAAAACTATTTGATTTTAGTATTTAGTGTACAGTACTATATTTACTATAATTTTAATCTCTATATTTAAGTCATAATTAATTTTATAATTATCTCCGCTTCTCAGTATTGCTGAAATCTACTCTCAGAAAATCTTTAAGGCTTTTTTTGTAGGATTTTCAATTAATTCACGTAGTAAAATTCCATCAAACTGAATTGAATCCAATTTGATGGAATTTTACTATTAATTGAAATGTGTAAATCTTAAATAGGTATAACATTTATTATTTGTTTTGTATTTTGATTAGTTTTGTTCAAATGGGTTGCATCACTGTCAGTCATGTGACACACAAACAAAGGGCGTTTGGCAGCAAATTTAGGATTATACATCCAAAGGACTATTTTTATTTTCAGAACATGGCAGAATAAATCACATCCATGTTTACAGTGTTACAGAAAAAATAATGTGTTAGAATGACAGCTAGTAGTGATATCAAAATGCTCTTAAAAAAAAAAAAAAAAAATTCCTGAAGTATGCACATTTTAGGGATTTAACCTTTAATATATTGTACAACGCATACTTGGCATAGAGAGGGTTTTTTAATAACCCTTAATTATACAATCATACCATCTAAAGAATTACTGTCTGTACTGAATGGTTAGAGATCATCTTGTTTGTACAGAATGTGAATAGAATGAGGTTCCCTCTTTCATGATCCAGGTCATGATCTTTTCTATGCATTGTCTCCTTTTCCCAATTGATTCATCTTTATGAAGGCGTGTCGTTCATAACATCCACCTGGGTGGAGACCCGGCATCATTGTACACAAACAAGTCCTAACAATTAGCCTTACGTTTCCCGAGGGGGAATCTTTGTTTGTCGAGATGATCCATTCAGTGCAGATTTAGGATGGTAAACAGATCTTCATTAGTTGTTGAAATTAGACAGGTTGAGATGGAGTCTAGTTTGTTTTCTTGTTGCATATGGTGAAAACCAAGTTTTACTATAGTTACGACACTTCTCAAAATATGACTTGGCTGATGGGTGTTCCAGTGCTGTCGAAATCTAAAGTGCTTTCTTCAAAGTTTTGCACCCATGTGGGCCTGCTGGTAGAACGCTCTCCACCAGATCTATCTGTTGGGTTTTGTTTGTTCAGGTATACACAGATCTATGGAGGATATATCCATGCCTGCATGAGTGAGTGCACATACTTTTCTTTAACCCTCTCAAAAGACTGCATACTTTTCCTGCTGGGAATCTCTGTTGTTTTAGCAGTTGAACATACTGATTGAAAAGTCTTATTTTTTCCCCCTTTGCTATTACTAGTTACCGTTTTCTCCAGAGTAGGAGGAAGGGGGAAAACTCTTCCCCAGATCAGGAAATGGCAGATGGGTAACATTTAAGGACAAATCCAGACAGTATATGCTGGAAGTGTTTTGCCAGATTGACAGTATGGTGGTTTTATTAGGTTAATCTGTTGTCTGAGGTAAAGAAATTGTGTAATTTTTTAAAATTTTTTTATTGAGTACAAAGTAAATGAGTGATTCATGTCTGCCGTATGCTTTACATTACATTTCGAAAGAAATAATTATAATCTAAGTATAAAGCTATATGATTATGATTATAAACAAGATTAAGCTTATTTTTAGGACCTTTTTTTTTCCTTGTGACTTTTTTGATTACCCCCCCCAATTCTACAAAGACATACACTATAAACCAAAAACTACCAGAACACGTCTGTTTGTCACGTCTGACCCAGGATCTGTGTAACACAAAAACTACCCAAACACTGGGTTGTCACATCTGACCCAGGATCTGTGTAGCACAAAAACTACCCAAACACTGGGTTGTCACATCTGACCCAGGATCTGTGTAACACAAAAACTACCCAAACACTGGGTTGTCACGTCTGACCCAGGATCTGTGTAGCACAAAAACTACCCAAACACTGGGTTGTTACGCCTGACCCAGGATCTGTGTAACACAAAAACTACCCAAACACTGGGTTGTTACATCTGACCCGGGATCTGTGTAACACAAAAACTACCCAAACACTGGGTTGTTACATCTGACCCAGGATCTGAGTTACACAAAAACTACCCAAACACTGGGTTGTCACATCTGACCCAGGATCTGAGTTACACAAAAACTACCCAAACACTGGGTTGTCACATCTGACCCGCGATCTGTGTAACACAAAAACTACCCAAACACTGGGTTGTCACATCTGACCCAGGATCTGAGTTACACAAAAACTACCCAAACACTGGGTTGTCACATCTGACCCAGGATCTGTGTAGCACAAAAACTACCCAAACACTGGGTTGTCACATCTGACCCGGGATCTGTGTAACACAAAAACTACCCAAACACTGGGTTGTCACGTCTGACCCGGGATCTGTGTAACACAAAAACTACCCAAACACTGGGTTGTTACGTCTGATTCAAAAGCTCAAAACTACTATAAGTACACTGTAAAACTTATATGACCAATACGTTATGACAACATATGTTTTTACATTGCTTTAACTCATCAAAATATTTTTTTATGTTTCAACTCATCTTTTTAAGTGAGTTTCATGTCATTTTAAAGTTAAGAACTAAACGAGTAAACACAAGATATCATCTTTAATAGGAAAATGAATGCCTGGAATTCAGTTTCTTGATCAATTTCTCAGGCTGTTGGAAAGCATGTTGTCATTTTTGTTGTGTTCTGGTGTCTTTATCTCGTTCGATGTTTGTTTTGGAAATGGCATTATCACTCTCGTCACTTGAACAAATGTAGATCTGGCATGTCTGAACACTTAAAACTTCCAAAAAGTGATGATAAATAGATTATTATTTTAAATCAACGTCATGAAAAAATGTCTAGCTAGTTTCTACCCAAAACTCTTCTTTAAGAGCCTCAAAATAGATCCTCATTTACTTCAAGCAAAGTGTTTTTCTTTTTTCTCTTATTCTTGATTTTGGGGAGAAATATGGCCATCTTGATGGTTTTCATGAGATTTGTGTATTTTGAAATCCAGGGTAATCTATACAGCAAAATGTGTTAGATATACAAAAGAGCACTGATGAACCAATAAACTCTCCCATGATTCATACGGCATGTGTTATTTCCACTAATGGTTATTCGGCTTTCCTTTAGTTTCAGTACAAATAATCAAAGCACAGTTTGAGTTTTCAGAGATGGGTGTTTGATTAATTGGTCTGTTGAGGCGAATTGTTACCATCAGTGGTGTTCTGCTAATTAACTGTATTTACACAGACTGTTATGAACGCAATGGACAATTAAATCTGAGACATAATTCATGCTGATTATTGAGTCTGACGTTAACTGCAGTGTGCTTGATGAATTATGTTATGATGTCGTTGTTGTATATTATCATCTATTTTAAACAGCTGTGACTGATTGATTGCGAGTAAAACATTAGTAATAGTCTTTATTTCAGAGGGCTTCAGTAGTTGCACGGTTGTTAAATTATAAGGATATACTGTCATGATTAAAACATCAGCGAAGCAACATGTACGCGTGTTAAAATGGTTACGTCTGGGTTGTTCTTTTTTTGTACTAAAATTAATTTAGCTTGCACAAGCTGTAATGCCTGTAACTGTAGACATTTTACACATGCTCCTTTAGAAGGTACTTTCATCCAAAACGAACACAATTTATTATAACGGATACAACAATATCACAATACTGAGTGAAGCAGAATAGTAATCTTATTCTGGTTTTGTATTTTGATTAATAAATGTTTTCAACATGCTTTTTAGAACCGATTACATCAAAATTAAGTTTTGTAGGATTTATTCCATATGTATTCTAGTTTTGAGATCATTTACTTTTTTTTCTTCGTTCTTTCTTTTCCTGAGAAAACAGGCCAAATATTTTAATGACTACACTGAGAAAAAAGTTTCTGCTACTTACTTAAACTTTTTATTAAACTTAATTTTTTTGAGTTTTGCTTACTTGTTTGAGTTTACCTAAAAAGCACTGTTTATTTTATTTGTGCTATTCCTTGGTAATTTTATTATTCGTTCTTATTTGTATTGACTGTTTACTTGTCTTTTAATAATGTTTTACATTTTATATTAGTTAAGCTTGTATGCTGGTATTGAAATTGGAATAGAGAATCGTGAATTTTTACTGGTATCTAAAATTTTGGTGTCATTACTCCCTGTTTTTGCAAAAACAACGTCGCAAAAAGTTTCATGGCTATAGGGATGTCACAAGTACCAAGTCGGTACTGAAATTTAAAACAATGGGACGATACCAGCATTTCTGAGTATATCCGGTACTCGCAGCTGCGTTCATTATCTCTGGGCTCCAGACTGTAGCCGAATATACAGGTGCTGGTCATATAATTAGAGTATCATCAAAAAGTTGGTTTATTTCACTAATTCCATTCAAAAAGTGAAACTTGTATATTATAACGGACAACTAAGGAAAATCCCAAATTCAGTATCTCAGAAAATTAGAATATTGTGCAAAGGTTCAATATTGAAGACACCTGGTGCCACACTCTAATCAGCTAATGAACTCAAAACACCTGTAAAGGCCTTTAAACGGTCTCTCAGTCTAGTTCTGTAGGGTACACAATAGGGCTGGGCGATATGGAGCAAAAAATATATCTCGATATATTTTTCTATATCTCGATATACGATATATATCTCGATATCTTTGCAGGAAAAATAACCCCCCAAAAACTACTGCAAAAACAAATATGCCAAATACCACAATCTTTTTTTATGGAAGTGCAAATGTAGGAACAAAGTGCATTTGCAACATTTAAAAAATATATATATATATATATATATATATATATCTGTATACAAAAATAATAATTTAACAATAAAATAAAGGAAGAAATAATACCTTGCCTTCTTTTCATTCAAAAATAAAACTCAACTCGAGGTAGGCAGTGCAGGAACAAAGTGCTTCTGCGATATTTTAAGATAAAAAAATATCCCTGATTACATAATAATTTAACTAAAATTAAAGAAAAGTTAGTGGGTTTAGTCGCCGGGATCCTTAAGGCCGCAACATACTCCGCAAGAACCAAGAAAAAAGTTCCAGTTCCCAGGGCTGCAAGAACAAATGGACGTCATTTCGTTCTCGGAGCCATGGTTTGGGAGTTCTCGCAGCTCGTTCTCGAAACATCGTCTGAGCAGAACTTTTTTCTTGTGGGTGTCCGAGAACTGTCAGAGATTTAAAGTGGGCGGGGTTTAACGGAGAAACGGAGATGTTCGGCACCTGCTGTTCTCGTGAAGTATGTAATGTCCTGGCCAGAACGAACTTTGTTCTTGTTCTTGCCACCTCGAGAGAACGAACAAATTTCTCTGTTCTTGCGGAGTATGTTGCGGCCTTTAGTCTCTTGCACTCCTCGTATGTGAGCTTGCGCCTCGTCTGTAAATGGTGGAAAAGGTTCGTGGTTCGTTGGCACCAACTTTCGGCATTCACGGCAGTGGACATCTGTCTGCTGTTAGTCCGACGCCTTAAAACCAAAGTATCTCCATATAATGGAGCCAATTGTTCTTTTTTATAGACGAGCTCTGTCGCCTCCGGGCTGATTGCGAACGTCGCCATGTTCAATGAGACAACATGTGAGGGGAGGGGGAACAAAAGCAAGGCGGCGGTGGGCGAGCGAGCGGGTGCGAGCACAGCACAGAGAAGGCAAACGTGGCTTTATTAAAAATAAACAATATATCGATATATACGATATGTCAAAATCCATATCGTGTTTAAAAAATATCTCGATATATTTTAAATATCGAGATATCACCCACCCCTAGTACACAATCATGGGGAAGACTGCTGACTTGACAGTTGTCCAAAAGATGACCGTTGACACCTTGCACAAGGATGGCAAGACACAAAAGTTCATTTCAAAAGAGGCTGGCTGTTCACAGAGCTGTTCCAAGCACATTACTAGAGAGATGAAGGGAAGGAAAAGATGTGGTAGAAAAAAGTGTACAAGCAATAGGGATAACCGCACCCTGGAGAGAATTGTGAAACAAAACCCATTCAAAAATGTGGGGGAGATTCACAAAGAGTGGACTGCAGCTGGAGTCAGTGCTTTAAGAACCACTACACACAGACGTATGCAAGACATGGGTTTCAGCTGTCGCAGTCCTTGTGTCAAGCCACTCTTGAACAACCGACAGTGTCAGAAGCGTCTCGCCTGGGCTAAAGACAAAAAGGACAAAAAGTTGTCTAAAGTTATGTTCTCTGATGAAAGTACATTTTTCATTTCCTTAGGAAATCAGGGTCCCAGAGTCTGGAGGAAGAGAGGAGAGGCACACAATCCACGTTGCTTGAGGTGTAAAGTTTCCACAGTTAGTAATGGTTTGGGGTGCCATGTCATCTGCTGGTGGTGGTCCACTGTGTTTTCTGAGGTCCAAGGTCAACACAGCCATATTCCAGGAAGTTTTAGAGCACTTCATGCTTCCTGCAGCTGACCAACTTTATGGAGATGCAGATTTCATTTTCCAACAGGACTTGGCACCTGCACACAGTGCCAAAGCAACCAGTTACTGGTTTAAGGTTCTTAACTGGCCAGCAAACTCGCCTGACCTAAACCCCATAGAAAATCTATGGGGTATTTTGAAGAGGAAGATGCAATATGCCAGACCCAACAATGCAGAAGAGCTGAAGGCCACTTTCAGAGCAACCTGGGCTCTCAGAACACCTGAGCAGTGCCACAGACTGATCGACTCCATGCCACGCCGCAGTGCTGCAGGAATTCAGGCAAAAGGTGCCCCAACTATTGAGTGCTTTACATGCTCATACTTTTCAGTTGGCCAAGATTTCTAAAAATCCTTTCTTTGTATTGATCTTAAGTAATATTCTAAAATTCAGAATATATTAGGCTACTGTTGCACAGTAGATTTAGCCACGTCTCTGTAATAATAATACGCCTCTACTAAAAATAATAATTATTCCTAGATCGTTGCTTATTTTTCACTTGATCTTTTTTTTTAATAAACAATGTTTACTTTTAAACAGCATACAGCCTTTAAATGTGTATCATTTACTTATAATGATTATCATCATAAATAGTAAACTCATTGAATTTAATTAAATTAAAAAAAATAGTTAAATAAAAGAAAAAGAAAAACATTTTGCTGTGGTACCGAAATAGGTACGAGTTTTAAAACTTTTATGGTATTGGTATCGACTACTGTAATTTTGGTACCGTGACATCACTAATGGCGGGTAAAATATATTTACATTTTCTGAAGTCCCCTGCCATTGGCAGTAATAATTTTACAGTAATAAAATTAAAAGTAGAATACACAAATAAATTGAAGTTACTTCTTTTTCTGAATAAATAAATCAGTAATGATGTCATAAATCCAAGCATGACACTTGTAAATGAAATACCTTTATATACAGTTTATTAATCTCTAATACATTTAATGAAATGGATGATGAAAAGTAGTCCAAGGAGCTCTAAAATAATTGTAGATTTTTTTTATTTGAAGCTAAAGACAGAATCAACTAATGTCATGCCACCCCCACTTCATGTGCACATGCAATCCAAAAATAAAAATTAAGGTTACAACTGCATCTGTCTGGGGTGAAAAATCACTGACTTTATTATTGTTTTGTATTATTGCTTTTAATATACTCTTATTATAAAAATAACTTTATTAACATTTATTTGTCTTCAAGAAGTATCCTTTTAGTAAGGAGACCTCAGAAATCTGAAACCAGAATGAGAAAAAAAGTTTTTGCTCAAAATGGTGTTGTTTCCAAACAAAGGGAAAAAATAAACGTATATCGGCATCGGCCAAAATGTGTTGAAAATATTGGATATCGGCAAAAATCCACTATCGTGCATCCCTACCGCAAATGACAAGTAGCAAATCATGTGTGATGGCTGTGATGTAAAGTGTGAGCCTATCGGTCTTCAGTGGGAAATGCATTAACCAGCTTGTCAGAAGGGGTTGTAGAGTTTCATAAGAAAGCAAACAATGGTTTTCCCTGGAAGAGAGTGAATGTCTGTTTCTTTTTATCCGTCAAAACTCTGGTCACCTCACATCTTATCTTCCCTTAGCTCTACTTGGCAAAAGACAGGTTGTTTAACAGGAAATGACTTGTTGACATGTCAGTTTATGGTTTCAACGAAGTGTGTGCCTGTGTAATCTGATGAATTGTCTTTACAGTAGTCTGATATTATCAGATTGAATGCACTTTGATAGGATAAACAAACGTTTGTCTGTTGGAGATCATAGCTGAAATTGATGCTGTCCTGTCAGCCACATGCTTCTTCTACATAAAGGCTTCTGTGGTGTGTGTGTATATAACTACATAATGAAATGTGTCAACCGCTAGAAATGTGTGTGAGAAGAACAAAGAAACTGCACATCGTATTGTATGTACACTACATACACATGTCTGGTGTCTGTACATTTTCTTTTATATGTTAATGAAAGAGAATATTTTTTGTTGGAACTTTGGAATATTTTTTGTTTAATAGAAAATTACAAAGAACAGCATTTATATGAATCTTTTGTAACATTATTCACTGCCGTTCGAACGTTTTTGATTATGATTTTGATTATGATGTTTTTAGAAGGTGCCTTTTATGCTCACCAAGACTGCATTTACTTTAAAAAATAAATAAATAATAATAATGTGAAATATTAATAAAATGTAAAATAACTATTTTCTATGTGAATATATAGTAAATATGTAATTCATTCCTGTGATCAAAGCTGAATTTATCATCATTACTCCAGTCTTCAGTGTCACATGATCCTTCAGAAATCATTCTCATATGTTGATTTGATGCTCAAGAAACATTTATGATTATTATCAATGTGTAAAACATTTTTTTGTGGATTTTTTGATGAATAGAAAGTTGAAAAGAACAGTCGACAGTAACAGTTGAAAAGAAAAGCAACTGCTTTCTTCGCGAAAGCTTAGCGTTTAAAGAGCCAATACAATATTTCAGCTCAAGTCAACATTTCTGGTCCTATTATACACCAAATGTGACACAAGGCGGGACGCAAGCAAATGCACTCACAAAATCTGTTCGCCCATGGGTGTGCTGGTCTGAAAACCAGGTGTGTTCAGGCACATTTTTGGCATGTTGCTATTGTGAGGAACTGAAAACGACTGTGTTATTGACCAACACAACTCTAAAGTCAATAGCGCAGTATTTTTTGTGTTATTTAAAGTTAATAATATGCGTTTATAGGCGGGTGCACAACACGAGTACAAACACACACACACACACACACACACACACACACACACACACACACACACACGTTTGTTTTTGTGAAATGTGGGGACATTCCATAGGCGTAATGCATTTTATACTGTACAAACTGTATTTTCTATCCCCCTACACTGCCCCTGCCCCTAAACCTACCCATCACACACACACACACACTCACACACACACACTCACACACACACACACACACACACACACACACACACACACACACACACACACACACACACACACACACACACACACGTTTGTTTTTGTGAAATGTGGGGACATTCCATAGGCGTAATGCATTTTATACTGTACAAACTGTATTTTCTATCCCCTACACTGCCCCTGCCCCTAAACCCATCACACACACACACACACACACACACTACCCATCACAGGAGACTGCACAGTTTACTTTCTGTGAAAAAAACCTCATCCTGTGTGATTTATAAGCATTTTGAAAAGTGAGGACATGGGGAACGTCCTCATATTTCACCCTCTTTTTGTAATACCTGTGTCATACCCATGTCATTATACACATTTGTGTCCTGATATTTCACAAAAACATGCCCACACACACACACACACACTTTTAAATATTAAAAATAAAAGGATTCCTCACTGGAGAAGCGTTCAGTCTTTCAGCTCACATATAAAAAGTGAATCCACCATGGCCGAGCACAACTGGCTTTTAAAGGGAATGGGATTGGTTTATTGCACGTTACACCCAAAACACACCCATGACTCATTAAGAGGCTAGGGGCAACTTTTTTTGGAAAAAGCGCCTGGCACACCGACCATTTTTTCTGTAGTTAACCTAGCAAAAGGGGATTCGGACACGCCCTAAGTGCACCTGTGCCATGAGCTTCAGACCATGTGCTCAGATCGGTAAAATAGGACCCTAAGTGTCTAATTATTTACTTATGTGGCAAGTAGTCGTGTAATAATCAGGATAATGTACATCCAGCCGGTTGTTATCGCAGAATAAACCCCTTCAGAGTGATGCAAGATGATCCTGATCACCCTGTCGGGGTTTATTCTGAGATAACAACCGTCTGGATGTACATTATCCTTTACCTGTATATCTGCTCTTTCACAGAGACTGGCTTTTAAGGGTTTTGCACTGATTTTTCATAATTTGTGAATAAGCTGATCTTTTGGTTTGTGTCTGTCAAGTTCCAAATTAAATTGGTGATATATTTTATTCACTGTATAACACAAACATAGGCATTGCCACATGGTTATTTAATACATAAACCATTTTGTGTATTATTTCTGCCAAAAACCAACTATGCTGTGAGTTATACTGTTACTGTGATATGATATTACACATATACATGATAGGAGGTTTTGTACATTCAGTACCGCCCACCCATAAAGTCACATTTTCTGTTGTCAACTTCAACACGGCAAGCTGTAATTTATATGACCAAAGTTTTCTACCGCCCGGCAATTGCAAATGATTTGAAAACATAAAGTGTGACAAAGTACCTGTTTCCTGAGCAAGCCTCTATCAGCTCTGGAAAGGATCTCACTTTCTCACTGTTTGAACGTTCCACTGATGGAGAGAAGTCAGGAAACCTGTAATTTGTCACTATATTTTCCAGTAAATGTTCTGAAACTTGAATTCTTGCTATCTAAAACATATTTGGCAGTGATCTGGGTTTCCCACTCCTTTTGAATGTGTTTAAATCTTCTGGTTGTATGTGAATCCAAAAAATGGTTAAATGCTGATCATAACTAGAAACTAGACAAGACTAGACGAGTGTAAAAACCCTGTTATTAATTTTACAGTAATCAAATCTTTCTAATTTTCTGCCCTGTCATTCTCATACAATATCAGGCAGGTCCATAAACACATCAGCTCTGTGTCAGAGCCATCAAATGCGCGGTGAAAGGTGAAGCCACTTAATACATCATATAATCTGATGACGCGTGGCACCTACTTTACACTCTTCATTGAACAGAACAGACCATGCGCGTAAGGCTTTGTTCACTTCAGCTGTTTGGGTGAAGGCCTCGCATCGGTCGGGTCCACCTTTGGGCGGATAGGTGGCGGCTGGGTGGCAGAAGGGAGGCAGGAACACACTCCAAAGATCAGGCTGGGATTATCACTAATGCGGCCTGCTTTATCTCGCATCACGTGGGCTAACACCTGGGATTGGCTCGCGGGGTGTGGAAGCAGCCGGCCTGGCTAATCTCACTGTCGCCTCATCGGTTGGACACACACACACACACACACACACACACACACACACACACACACACACACACACATGTTGTGTTTCCATGTTTTATGGGGACATTCCATAGGCGTAATGCATTTTATACTGTACAAACCGTATTTTCTATCCCCCTACACTGCCCCTGCCCCTATACCTACCCATCACAGGAGACATGCTGCATTTTTACTTTTTCAAAAACATCTCTTAGTGTGATTTATAAGATGTTTTCCTCATGGGGACAAAAAATGTCCCCACAAGGACAAAAATTTGGATATTGCCATCTTTGTGGGGACATTTTGTCCCCATACCGTAGGGATTACCAGTCCACACACACACACACACACACACACACACACACACACACACACACACACACACACACACACACACACACACACACACACACACACACACACACACTCTAAACAGTACACTTTTTGCTGAGTTCAGATATACTGAAAAGTACTTGTCTTTTTGCCACTGTTTATTATTGTGTTTTGAATTTTAGATTTTTGTTGTTTGGAACGATCAGATGCACTATATAGGGGATAGGGAACGATCAGACAGTGCACTATATAGGGGATAGGGAACGATCAGATAGTGCACTATATAGGGGATAGGGAACAATCAGAGAGTGCACTATATAGTGGATAGGGAACGATCAGACTGTGCACTATCAGAGAGTGCACTATATAGGGGATAGGGAACGATCAGAGAGTGCACTATATAGGGTATAGGGAACGATCAGAGAGTGCTATATATAGGGGATAGGGAACGATCAGACAGTGCACTATATAGGGGATAGAGAACGATCAGAGAGTGCTATATATAGGGGATAGGGAACGAACACGACTCTGGCCAGGCTGTGAACTAAGCGCTATTGGCTGTTTAAAAAAGGGGAGGAGCTGATCGGTATGTCCCACCCTGTCTTCCTGTTTCATTAAATTACATCACATTGAATAATGCTGTGTGTTTTAAGGCACTTCAGTGGGACTTTAAGTGTACTGTAGGCACTGTTGTGTAGTTTCATTTTTACTGGTGAGTAGACGCAATGTAGTTTGTATGTTTTGTATGTGTTGTAGTGTAGTCTGTGGTTTATTTAAAGAGAATCCACTGGTTTGTTGTAGGCTAATTAAAGTTTTGGTATTAGTAGATCACCTATATATTTAACAGAGCTGAGTGCAACTTCAACTCTGGATTGTAAACAGATGAGTCTTGGCCATATTGGCTCTTAAAATCCCAATCAAATTTAAATACATCTACTGAAACCTTGTCATATTTCACCTGTCGACCCAGAACACTGAACCTCTCTGACAACAGACATGTTCTACTTAAAGGGTTACTTCAGCGATTAGCATTAAGCTTTGTATCAGTAGAAACCCGGGAGTATATTCAAATTATCGTACTTTCCCCCCTCATATGACCCTGAGAGGAGAGAATTATGTATTTTATTTCTGGAAAAATTCCTCCGATGACGCAAATATCGTAATTTTGCGTCATTGGAGGAGTTTTTGTCCAGAGGCTGAAGACTACAGCCAGCAGAGGGCGCTATTTCCACATGTTTTCAACATCGCACTCACAGCACTCGCATCGGGAGCTGCGGAGATTCATGTTAACGTGAACATGAAAAGTGTTTCAACATTTAAAATGAACTTCCTATGAAAGTTAAGCTTCCAAAGAAATGAACTGAACACGCGCCAGACTGATCACGCGCCGCGAATCCTGCGATTACCTCAGCTCATGTGATGAATGTAATCCGATCCTGCTGCGTTTGTGCCGTGACGCTCAATCGGCTCACTCACATTATATCGAACAGACACGTTCAGTTTTTAATTGTAGTGTCTCTAACTGAACTGATTTTCTGAAAATGAACGTGGTAGGCAAGTGATCCAGTAATCCAGTAGCCATGCCTAGAGTAGGGCAGTGAAGCAGTGCGTTGTGGGAATTGTTGTCTTTCATCCCCATGAGACAAAAATACATTTTCTGTGTTTTCTCAGTCTACAAGGCACCAAATTCAAAAATAATTTCACATTTCTGCTACATTAATGACTCAGTTTAAATACAGATTCATCTTCCCAGCGCTGAAGTACCCCTTTAATACCGGATTTACTAATATTTAGATTTTTGGTCTTTACAGTCATACAAGACATGTATTCGGACACTTTCTGTTTGAATGAATTGCATTAGATAAAAGATTAAAGCACACATTGAGACTTCAAAAATAATGTAGGAAAGTGAAGTTAGTGAAGAAAAATTATCCTTCCACATTTGAGACACTTGCTTTGATATTGTATTATCTATTGTAATGACATTCAGACATTTTTAAGTGTGAGTTGTGTGTTCAACATTTTCCAAATACTTTTTGGGGCTTCTGTATATAAAAATGCTTGTAGCAGTTGAAGTGGGTCACTCACAAATCTGCCAGTGGTTACATAACTAGACTACATAATCAACTATTTCAACATCTATTGTTGAAACGCTTTGCTAGAGTCTGTATTTAATTTCTGAATGCACATTTAAACAGAGGAGCAGTTAGCATGCTAAGTTATCAGTTATTATGCTAATGTGTCCTTTCATCTGCTGACCCTAAAAGTTGCATATAAACTAAACATGATGTCACATTTGGGCTCAATTTCAAAATGAGCTATAAACATTGACAAAGCCTCTGAGCATCTGCTCTCAGAAATCGCATGTTTACTGGAAGCGTTAGTCCACAGCTGCAAAAGACACCATTTAGCATTTAGTTTGTGTATTTGGAGGTTAGCCAGTCCATGTGAGGAGGCTATGTCTGAAATACAACAGCTGTCACACACACACTGTGAATGAGAGTAAAATCTGACTATACCCCTGGAACTAACACCTCATTACGCTGCACTGGACGACGCATGAAGAGGTTGAGACTGGGTTAGTTGCATGCTGTCATTTCAATGTGAAAATGTACTGTATAGATGCCATATAGAGTTGTGTGCCATTCAGAACTGAATTGAGTACTTTTTGAATCGCAACTCAATGCAATTTGAATGTAGATTTCAAATCAATTAAAATGTAAAGATTTTTATATGATTCTAATTTTAAAAATGTTGGCTAGAAAGAGAGAGAGCGAAAGAGATGGATGGATAGATAGGTGGATAGATAGATAGATAGATAGATAGATAGATGGAAAGACGGATGGATGGATAGATAGATAGATAGATAGATAGATAGATAGATAGATAGATAGATAGATAGATAGATAGATAGATAGACTTAGATAGACTTAGATAGACTTAGATGGATGGATGGATGGATGGATGGATAGATGGATAGATGGATAGATGGATAGATGGATAGATGGATGGAAGAATGGATAGATAGATAGATAGATAGATGGAAAGACGGATGGATGGATAGATAGATAGATAGATAGATAGATAGATAGATAGATAGATAGATAGATAGATAGATAGATAGATAGATAGATAGATAGATAGATAGATAGATAGATAGATAGATGGAAAGACGGATGGATGGATGGATAGATAGATAGATAGATAGATAGATAGATAGATAGATAGATAGATAGATAGATAGATAGATAGATAGATAGATAGATAGATAGATAGATAGATAGATAGATAGACTTAGATAGACTTAGATAGACTTAGATAGACTTAGATAGACTTAGATGGATGGATGGACGGATGGATGGATAGATAGATGGATAGACATATGGATAGATGGATGGATGGAGGGTATGAGGATGGCAAGGATTACCTTATTTTTATTTTATTTTTAGAACGTTTGCCAATTTTATTTATAAGCAGTGTAATTTAAATCCACTGAAGACGACAAGTATTTGTTCTCTCTTTTGGCAGCATAGCTATCTGATCGTGAAAAGACCAGGTGTACATGCCCTCAGAAACACTTTCAGGATTAATTTAAATCCAATCACTCAAACTCTTCAGGAGGTGGTATGGGACACGTTCCAAGTGAAACTGGACAGGTATAAATGCATCTGGATGTTGAAACCACATACTGTATGTACATTTTTACTCCTCCCAAAATGTTAAATGAGAGCGTTATATAAGCTTTATGACGCACTGCCACAGACGAGTAGGTGAGTATCTCTTCATGCAAGAACTGATGAACTTTCAAAGGTGTGCAATTATTTTCAGGGAAACGCACAGCTAAAGTAGTTCCAGGTAGGTCTTGACTGTATTACAGTTCCATATCACTCCGGCAAATTATTTCAGTTATCTCAAAGGCCCATACAGCCGACAACAGCAAAATAACTAAAACACACAGCGACACTGACCGACCCTATTAAACAATAGGATAAAATAATCATTAAATGTTTTGCTGCCACAAAATTAAGTTTTATTAGGCTATGTGCGGTTTCAATCTTCCATTCCCTCTGTCTCCCACACACACACATACAATACGGACACACACTCCAGAAACGTGTTGTCAGCGCTGCTCTGATGATTTTATCAGTAAAATAGTTTAACAACTACATGACATTCATTCCTAGAGAGGTAATAACAGCGCTGTTCTTGAAGCAGATAAACTTACAGTTTCACTATTAGTAGAGACGCTGCTGCCAAACACTGAGAGACACACAGACTCTCAATCTCTCTCTCTCCCTCTCTTTCTAATAACTGCATTAGTCTGCACAAGCCTCGGATATTAGCTCTAAAAAGACATTTTTTAATTAGCAACAGAGGCTTGGGATGAGATGTGTAAAAATTTGTCCTGCACACAAGTGTTGTTTTAAGGACAAAAACCTGACAAATGTCTTGAAATACATCATCTGGTCAATGTCTTGAGGTGGGTTAACCGTAGTATAAGTGGAATTGTTGACTCCTTTAAAAATAATGCAAGAGACTTAGTGTTGTGCCCGCGATACCACTCTGAATATAATATAATAACAATATAATTTTTTGCATCATGAAAGTCCCTCTTCATTACCTTTGAATCCTGATTATCACTTGGAAAGTGAATTGACTCATTCCCCATTTCAGTCATACACTGCTTAAACCCTGATGAAGCTATACAATGCAATGAGCCATCTGAGTTGATTATGACTACTCCACAGTTAGCTCAGCCCTCAGAGGCTAAACAAATTTCAGGGACTTTCAGTTCTCTACCGTCAGTGCCACTTGTCTAGCATCTGTGCCAGAGCTTCAACCATCTGGGTAACCCAAGCAAATTCCTAGGTCATGTTCAATGCCTCAGATGCCTTCACAAGTGAAGCTTCAACTGCAGTTACCAGCAACGCAGTCCTTCTTGTGGCCGCCAACAGTAACTCAAGCGCATCCCATTCCAGCACAGCAACCAACAATGGCTCCATTCTCTCCGAATCCGCCAACAACCCAATCAGCATACCATTCTCCACCCCAGCTTCATTTGCACAAGGTCATCTGCCTCATTCTTCTTGTTTCATGCCACAGTATGTACCAGCTCTAGCCCTTGGCTACCCATCTCCCATGCAAGCCTCTACATTGGCTACCTACAAATCTGTCTGCCATGCCAAGTCTTATGGAGATGGCTATCACTGCTTCATATGGCATACAGAAACCTAAGCTGTTACCCTTCTCTTCACAAAAGGCCTCTCTTACTCAAGAAGGGCCTAGTATCACATATTGCCATTCCAGAACAAGGATATGACTCATTCCGAGCAAGACCAAGCTGCAATGGAAATGCTTGTAGAGAAATCTACATATGTCCTAGTGGATGGAATGAGCCGTTATGCTACACCTCTTATCCGCCGAAAGAATGCTGTACGCCTCTAAGCTTCCCCCTCTGCTGTAATGGCTCTTCTCAGATCTATCGAACGCAAACTGAGCTGTAATCCTGAACAAGCTTCTGTGAATAACGCTTAGATAGACAGTTGGAGAAAGCTGGTTATGCTACGAAGATCACATTAGACAAAGCTAACAAATCACATCACATAGTATACCACAAAGGCAAGACCAGGGTGGTCTTCAACTGTTCCTACCGTTATCAGCAAGCCTGACTGAATGACAATCTGCTACCTGAACCTACCATAGGTCCACCCCTGCTTGGTGTAATCTTGCTGTTTAGGGACCATGCCATAGCAATCAGTGGGGACATTAAATCCATTTTCCATCAGGTGAGGCTTCTCCTGAGGATAGACCACTACTTTGTTTCATTTGGAGGAACATAGAGAGGGAACGCAGTCCGGACATTTACGAATGGCGTGTATTGCCATTTGAAACGACATGCAGCCCATGCTGTGCTGTTTATGCCCTCCAACAGTATGTCAGAGACCATGTAGCAGGCCATGGAATCTGTTCTGCATGCTTTCTATGTAGATAACGGTCGCCAGTCCTTCCAGAACCCAACACAGGTCAAAGAACCCAACACAGAACCCAACACAGGGATTTAAAATTCGACAGTGGGCAAGCAACGGCACAGATGTTATAGCTCACCTTCCAACTGAGGCAAGATTACAAAACTGTGAACTGTGGCTTATGGAAGACAAAGTTAGACCCTCAGGATTCTACTCTCTGACTTAAATGGCACTGCGTCTCCGACACTATCGGTTACAAGCAACAAACTATATCAGATGCAATCCCCACCATGAGAAATGTGTCCCGAATGTTTGGCAGCCAATAAGATCCTCTTAGATTTATTATTCCATATGCCACATGAGTCAAAGTCCTTATTCAGGCTTTCTGGAAGAGAGCTAGAGGATGGGATAATCCTATTGATGACAAGCTCCTCTCTGTATGGCAAACATGGGAAAATGAACTTGCCAACCTACAGAACATATCCCTGCCGAGATGCTACTTCCCATTATGTGCTGACTCTCACTCTGCTGTAATCGATCTTCACGTCTTCTGTGACACTTCACATAAGACCTATGAGTCAGTTGCCTATCTTAGAGCAGAGGATAAGCAGGGTGACGTCCATATATACTTTATGGCCAGGTCCCGGGTTGCACCGAAGAAGCAGCTTTCGATCCCCCGCCTAGAACTCTGGAGTTAGCTCTAGTACTGAACACTGAACTCAGCCTCACTCTCAGACAAACCACATTGTGGTCTGACTTTACAATAGTACTGAGCTGGATAAAATCAGAGTCTTGACAGTATAAAGTGTTTGTGGGAACCAGAATCTCAGAGATTTACGTTGTAGTTGGAACTGAGAACTGGAGCTTTGTTGATTCCAACAGCAGTCCTGCAGACGAAATAACAAGAGGAAGAACATTGGAATTGTCCATGCCGCTGGAGGTATGGCCCCTCTTTCCTTTTTAAACCTACAAATAATTTGCTTGTATGCCCCCCATTACACTTTGAATAAAGAGAAGAGCTACGCAAAACCACCTTCTGTGAGTCTTAGAATAAGCTTCTGGATGCTGCATACCAGCACATTCATGGAGAGATTGCACCATCCATGTCTTCTGATGTACGTATCCAAACTGAAGTTGCACTCCTCTCGATTGCAAACTGAGAGCTTTCCTGAAGAACTCAAAGCACTTCAGATGCAGAAAACAGCACCCACCAGTAACCCTCTCTCCAGTCTATGACCAATCCCTTGGTGTGATTCGTTTTAGAAGCAGACTTCGTAAAACAGAAATACTACAGGAGGATGAAATACACCCAATTGTGCTCAAATCCAATCAACCAGCGACAAAATTATTGATCATCTTTGACCATCAGCTTCTCTACGCCCAGATAGAGTTTTCTCTTAACTGAGGAGGACTTACTGGATCCTAAAGGGTAGACAAGCTGTCAAAAAATTTCAAAGCAAGTGTACAGAGTGTATCAAGTGGCATCAGAAACCAACTGGTCCTAAAATGTCTGATCTGCCCTCAGCACGGTTGCATCTCTTTAAACCACATTTTGGTCCACTGGAGTTGACTGAAGCATTTGGTTACCAAATAAAAATGGGGAGATGACATGAGAAACATTAGGGTATTATATTTAAATGCCTAAGAACAAGCTGTGTACACTTAGACCTTTTCTGTAGTATGGACACAGATTACTTTTTTTTGGCACTCAGAAGGTTTGTAGCAAGACGAGGCAAGCCTTATGAACTCCTCTGTGATCAAGGCACAAACTTTCATGGAGGAGAGAGGGAACTACAGGGAAGCTGTTGCTACTCTGGAACCTAAGCTACAAGAACAGTTAGCTAAGCAGAATATTGATTTTAAATTTAACCCAACGCATACTCCCCACTTCGGAGGAGCATGAGAGAGAGAAATCAAATCCATCAAGGCCTCACTACAGATAGTCTTAAAAGACCTGATACATTTTCAGAAGAGGTACTGAGGACTATTGATTGAAGTTGAGGGCATTATGAACTCAAAACTTTTGGGATATGTGTCATCAGACATATCTGATCCTGATCCAATCACACCCAACTTGCTGCTAATGGGACGGCGGGATGCCTCCCTTTCCACAAGCCGTGTATGGACCAAGTGATCTATTGGGACTCAAGCGGTACCGAGACAGCCAGGTAATAGCTGATCCTTCTGGAGCCAGTTCATCCGGAAGTACTTGCGCAGTTGGCAGCTTCGTCATATATGGCAGAATTCTTCTCCTAATCTCACAACGAGACAATAGGTTTAGGTTGTTGACCCTCAACTACCCAGAGCCTTGTGGCCGGTGGGCCATGTTACAAGAATCATTGCAAGTGATGATTATATATGCACCGCAGAGGTAAACATCAAAGACCGTACATATACTCGCCCTGTAGCTAAGCTGGTTGTGCTACCTAAATTGACTGATAATGATGACAGTCCTTAGAGACGTATTAGAGCACTTTGCTTAATTACAAATATGTTGAGTATATTTGTGGGGCGGCTGTACAAAGTTCTCGAAGTTACACAACTGAGCCAGCAGATGGCAGTAACGAACTGCATATATCTGAAGCAGTGTATTCGATCTGTGTTTGTGTTATATTGAACCAGATTGTATGCACTGTTCTTTGTTATCACTATATTTTGGGCTGTATTGTGTGCGTTATTAACTAGTAAGTCATTCTAAATGCTCGAATCATTTTGATTATTTAGCTTCGAAGTGTGTTGTTGTAATTGTCGCGTTCATACTACTAGCTATATGACTATCTCTGTCTATCACTATCACTATCGCAGCCGCACATGGTGTGATACCATGTAAACTTAAAGAAATTAATGTTGAAGTTACATTTAGAATGCCATTTGTACCAATCATTTATTTGTTTTCTAAGTCAGTAAATAGGGATTATGGTGTTTATCTAATACAAGCTTTAACGACACCATTTTGACCAGTGCAATATTATTGTAACTGCTTCATTAGTTTAACAAAATGTTTATTCATACAAAATGTGACTGTATCTTAAAGGGTTACTTCAGCGATTAGCATTAAGCTTTGTATCAGTAGAAACCCGGGAGTATATTCAAATTATCGTACTTTCCCTCCTCATATCCCCCTGAGACGAGAGAATTATGTATTTTATTTCTGGAAAAATTCCTCCGATGGCGCAAATATCGTCATTTTGCGTCATCGGAGGAGCTTTTGTCCAGAGACTACAGCCAGCAGAGTGCGCTATTTCCACATGTTTTCAACATCACTCACAGCACTCGCATCGGGAGCTGCGGAGATTCATGTAAACGGAGCGGTGGAGAGCAAAGTGAGAGTTTCAACTTTACAAATTAATTCCTATGAAAGTTAAGCTTCCAAAGACATGAACTGAAAATGCGCCAAACTGTTGACGTGTTGCGAATGCGGCCGCGAATCCCGCGATTACCTCAGCTCATGTGATGAATGTAATTTGACTCCTGCTGCGTTTGTGCCGTGACGGCCGTGATTAATGTGACTTAATCGGCTCACTCGCATTATATCGAACAGACAAGTTCAGTTTTTAATTGTAGTGTCTCTAACTGAACTGATTTTCTGAAAATGAACGCAGTGGGCAAGTGATCCAGTAATCCAGTAGCCATGCCTTGAGTAGGGCAGTGAAGCAATGCGTTCTGGGAATTGTTGTCTTTTATTCCCATGAGACAAACATACATTTTCTGTGTTTTCTCAGTCTAGAAGGCACCAAATTAAAAAATAATTTCACATTTCTACTACATTATTAACCCAGTTTAAATACAGATTCATCTTCCCAGCGCTGAAGTACCCCTTTAATTCAGCAATGTTATATAATGTTGTAACATATATTATATTAATTAATTTCTACATTTGTTGGAAGCCACAGACACCCATACATTTGTATATTTCTGTCAACCGGATTAAAGTTTATTTGGATCTCTGGGCTGTTGCACTTATTTTTAATGGAAGAGTACGGCTGGAAGGTGGAAGCCAGTTTAACGATCATAATATTAGTCACACAGGTTTGGAACAACATAAGGGTCAGTCCCTTTAAAGCAACTATCCCTTTAAGGCATTTCTTACATTTTTCATGCACATTTTAAGTCAGTGGAGTGAAATTACACAATGTAAAATGTGTTAAAATGTGGGATGTTTCACACAAAGATGTCATTATTCTAACCAAACCAGTATGAACACAAAAGATGAAATGCAGTGGGTTCTAATACTGTTTTTACTCCAACTTCCAAATATACTCTCATCTGTTCAGCAGAAGAAAAGTCATACAAGTTTGGAATGACATGAGAGTGAATATTTACAATTGTTTTGGTTAACTTTCCATTTTAAGACACCTACACTCTTATTGGTATCTGAAAGCATATTCAATTTCCACATTTTATTAACTAAACAAACACACAAAGAACAGGCGATGTGTAGTAGTTTGTGAATGACAGGCATTTCATTTCTAGCAGTTTCCGTGTGGGCTCAGCCATGAAGTCAACAGTTGAGTTCGGAGGTTTGATTTGTGGTTCCACTGAGGATTTACTGCAGCCGGAATTTGATATCATCATATAACCGAGCTTCCCAAGGTTAGAGTGGTCATTTTACCCGCTCTGTGTGAACGCTGCCTGTTTCAGAGTGCATTTCCTGCCATCCTTATTATTTGTGGCTGGTTGTAAAAATGTACCTCGTTTAGGGAAAGTCTGGAACATCTGACAGGAATAAAAGCCCAGATGCATGAGGGAGAGACATGCACATGTGCATCACTCCAGTGATCAATAGTCGAAAAGGACGTGACCTTTGCATATCACATCCTGATTAATGATCACTAAACCGCAATATATTCAACATTGTTTTAATCACGTTTACATGATTTAGAACTTCCAGAGTTTTGTTTTTTGTTTGACAACAGCTGTGTTATCAGATATTATAAATGGATAGTCAAATCTGTAAACCGTAAATCAGTTGCATCGTGGAATTTTACGGTCTGGGTTTAATGCCATGAATGTTTGCTTTCGCAAGCCAAAGCCGAGGATAGTCTCAATCCAGACAGTTCTGCGTGCTGAAGAGCGGATCGTACTTAAATAAAACCCTGGTGCTATTGTGTGTGATGGCATTTTAAAAGTCCTGATGATTAGCGACTGGCACACATGATTGCAGCTTTCGCTGAGCGTGTCGGAGCAGGAGAGGCAGAAAAAACAAACGCACCCATCCAAGATCTATCTGGAAAAATGTGCAGGGCTCAAAACGAGTTGTCAAAAGCTCAGGGTCATGTTTTGAATGCGTAACGCTGCACCTGCAAGCGGATTTTGAGAGTTCCCTCTGAGGTCGAGGGAAAGAGTGTGGGCGAAAGCATCGATTTTACAGCGCGTGCCTTCATCAGGCTTGCAAACTAAGCCCGATTGAATCCCAGGTTATGGGAGTTGAAAGGCTCAAGTGAATATAAGCTTAACCTGCCATGACAGTGCCACCCTAAAATGCACCAGATCCCACTGATGATTATGATCAGGTCATCGTTACGGGTCAGCTGCCATATACCAGCCTTGAAACAAGAGGTAACAATCACAATGTTCAATAATAATAATAATCCTAGTGAGTATTTGTGATGTTACAATCAGTTTCAGATTATCTTTGTTCACTATGGCAGGGGTGCAGTAGATTTTGCCAAGTCAAGTCAAATTTATTTAGATTAGCGCTTTATACAATACAGATTGTTTCAAAGCATCTTCACCATAATAAACAGGAAAACAATTCTCAATCAATGATTCAAACTTGAGCTGCATGATTAAATTGTCAAAAGATTGCGATCTCAATCCAAAACCCACGCAATCTCATTCTTAAATGACAATGATTTGTCTGTGTCTATTAAACCTTTGATAAAATCACACCGAACGTTTAAATCTGTGTTGGAGCTGCCGCTGATCCAGAGAGAGCAGATATCATGTATGAAATGGCTTCACAAACAGTCTTTTAATCCATCGTTGTATCGTTATTTCTGTTACAAATATTCGAAAGTAACTTGGCGCTTCAAACAAAGATCAAAAGTGAATCAAAGTAGGTGGCAAATCACTTAAAAATGTATGTCATTGAATCATTCATTCAAGAGATTCGTTCAAAAACGCTGATTCATCCAGTAAAGTGAAGTGTTTATGAGCGAGTCATTGAATTATTCATTCAAAAATATAATTCATTCAGTTTGATTAAATTCAGCCATTAGCATTTTGTCAGAACTTCTAGTAAGTTACGTTTTGTTGTTTAGTTGTCTGTTCAATAAGGGGTCGTTCACACAGAATGCTTTTTTCCATTCCGATGTGCTACTTTTCCATAGTTTTTTTTATGTAAACACACGCTGGATGTGTATAACCGCTCACGTCTTCCCTCTTTTGCAGCATCTTGCGCATGACAGCGTTCTAAAAACACACCGATCAAGTTTAAATCAGTTCAACTTTTAATAAATGCACCTCAAGACCATTTTCCCCATTCCACTGCCTGTGTCTCACGTTTTTCAAAGCAAAAAATAGGGATGCACCGATTACCGATAATTCTGTATATTTGAAAGCCGGTAACCAATATATATCCACATTTTATATAATTTTTTAGAGCCTGATTACAAAAACAAAAGTCTCACCATTAAATCCCAAGCACACAGTTATAACGTTCTCTTTATAATTTTATGTAGCCTGTATGACAGACTTGCACTGCACGTTGCTCTGAACTGTATTTTCAGTGATTTCCAATCATATTTCAAGCCATCATGGTGAACAGTGCACATCTGAAGTGTCTCGGCTGAAGGAAATAATCCATTATCTATCAGCCAGATTTTCTTATTCAGGCCGATAACGTTAATATTAAAAATTAACATATATATCAGCCAATACGATATATCGTGCATCCCTAGCAAAAACGTGTTCTGTGTGAACGAGCCCTAACTATGTAAAGTTCATCAAATATGAAACGTGTTTATTTTAGCTATAAATCAGCCCTACTGACGACAGCACTGTCATAGTCCAGCTCATAATATTACTGAGTATTAAGTCACCAACTTTATTTATATAGCGCTTTTAAAATACATATTGTTTCAAGCTGTTTTACAGTGATAACAGGAAAATAATGCAACATGAAATATTTTGGCTTCCAGCACGAGACTAAATGCGTATTCCCCCAAATGGAGTCCCTGAATACCATCAGATTCCCTTTGGAAACTTCTAACCTGGTTTACATCGAACTATCCATAAATACCTCTATACCTGCCCCTAAAATCCGCTTTCCAAAGGAATGGGTTAAAAAAAGCCTTTGTCAAGCTCATTGAACTCAAATGGACTGTAAGTAATGTTTGGACCGAAGGTCTAGGACAGGAATCAAAGGTTCTCCTAGGGGACTTTGTTGTGGTCTAATGTAAAAAACACCAAACAGGGATTTCCTTTCACTATCTGATAAGATCAGATCAAGATTTCCAGCCCCTATCGAGAGACACATGCTGATGTCTCCGAGACGATACAACTTCCACAAGTATGGAAAACTTCAGCATCTTGATTCGGTTAATGCAACAACCTGTTTACTAATCACGATGTATGCGCTCTGGCACAGTTGTGCTCTCTGAATCTGTGGCAATCTGCAGTGTTTAACACCCCGGCTGTAAGCGGCAGCTTATGCTAACAAAAGAAGATGTGTCCTTACCAAGTGGCCAGCTAAGCCAGACTTATCAGGGTGGCGTTGCGTTGGCTTGACCTCAGGCAACAGGTGGGGAGGGCAAATCCCTCATGGAGGCAGGATTGGAGGTGCTAGTGTGTGTTGTCCATCCACGCTGTACATCCATGTAATAACAAGTCGATAACAAGAGTCTTCTGTGGGTTGCTTTGTATGGATATTAAGTACTATACCAGTGTCTTAGAGATTCCTTCTCATGATGACTTCTCCTCCAGGCTTTTCCGATATATGTTTACACTAAAATTTCTTCCGGCCACTCTGGAGGTGGGCTCGGAATTTCCTCATCCTTTGACATAGTTGGTTAGGTTACGCAAGTCTAAGACTAGTTGATCTTGGCTTTGCAATTTAAACCAGTGAGGCTGATTCCGGTCCGTTTTTAGGATTCCAGACCTGAAACACAATCCCAAATTGGCAAAATTAACACTTTGTACTTGGTACGACAAAGACAGCAGCAGAAATAGCAGGTGGATGTGTTTACTCTGTAACACTTTAGAATGGGGACACATATTCACTATTAACGTTTGCCTTAATAAACTTTTAATTTACTGCTTATTAGTTTTTATAGCATTTAACTTTAGGTATTGGGTTGGATTAAGGGATGCAGAATATGGTCATGCAGAATAAGGCATTGATATGTGCTTTATAAGTACTAATAAACAGACAATATCCTAGTAATATGCATGATAATCAACTAGTTAAGTGAGAATTGAACTCTAAAAAAGTGTAACCGTTTACTCTAATGCAAAACCTAGCACTTTAAGGCTTCTCCTATATTATGGAATTATTAGTTAAAGTAGTCCAATCTGTAAAAAATTGACCATTTTAACCAATTTTTGTGTCTTTTACACTTAGTAGAGTTTCATATTGTTTGCTTAGCAACATGCAAACTCTATCAAAGTCAATCATGAGTCAAGTCTCCCATGCAAAGCGCTATTTGTAAAGAGTTGGTGCCTATGCAGAGCGTTTCAAATCAATCCCTTATGAGGTTCCTCTCGGTTAAGATGCCTATGTAGACAGCACGGCATCCAAGGTTTTGCAACAGAGCTGTTAAGTTAAGCCAGGGAATTTCAGGTCTTCACCTTCATGCATGGTTTAGACTAAGCACTTGACTTGTTTTATGAGAAAAATCCTTTTAGAATGTTTAGAATTTTAGCCTGGAATGAATTGTCAAAATGGAATGTTTTTCCTCACTTTTCGCTTGTCTCAACATTCCTGTTTAAACAGTCACTTTATAGTGACTTACTGCAAATCCAAATTAAATATGAACATATGAACATATAATTGTAAGGTACTTAGATTAAGCTGCGCTTCCAGTCTTACCATGTGCCATGGGAAGCTTACAGGCTGTCCAAATCCTGGTTTGGTTGTCCTCTTTCGTGCGTAAGATCCCTGCGTGTGTGTAAAGCGATGTGTGAGAGCAGGAGTTTGCGTGTGTATGTTTTTAGGGGTGTGCGCATGGTGAACTCTCCTCGGTCCCTGTCAGTTGTTCTCCTCCCTGTGTGTGAGACTCCTCCTCTACCAGCACACTGATCACTGGATGGGTCGGATTACCGTAGACTCTAATCGCTTCTTGGATCTCCCCCTCTCTCGCTGGACGGGCCTGAGGATGCTCAAAACCAGGGCACAATGAACAAGGGCTGTAAACACCTACTGCACACCACATGCTTGACACCTGTGATGTGGGACAGTCTATATAATTCACACTTATCCTGCCAGACAGGCTTCAGAGATTGTCACTAACTCTGTCACTGTCTGTTTATCGCTTGCTCTGAACCAGACTTTTAATCTTTAATTAATGTAATTTAATTATTTTGTCAATGCATTGCAAGATATACAAATATACTGCATAGCATGCTATGAGAAATGTACAGGTCCTAATAAAACAAATAGCATATTGTGATAAAAGTTCATTATTTTCCATAATGATAAAATTAAAATTTCATATATTTTATATTCATTGCACACCAACTGAAATATTTCAGGTCTTTTATTGTTTTAATACTGATGATTTTGGCATACAGCTCATGAAAACCCCATCTAAAAAATTAGCAAATATCATCCGACCAATAAAAGAAAAGGGTTTTTAATACAAAAAAAGTCAACCTTCAAATAATTATGTTCAGTTATGCACTCAATACTTGGTGGGGAATCCTTTTGCAGAAATGACTGCTTCAATGCGGCGTGGCCTGGAGGCGATCAGCCTGTGGCACTGCTGAGGTGTTATGGAGGCCCAGGATGCTTCGATAGCGGCCTTAAGCTCATCCAGAGTGTTGGGTCTTGCGTCTCTCAACTTTCTCTTCACAATATCCCACAGATTCTCTATGGGGTTCAGGTCAGGAGAGTTGGCAGGCCAATTGAGCACAGTAATACCATGGTCAGTAAACCATTTACCAGTGGTTTTGGCACTGTGAGCAGGTGCCAGGTCGTGCTGAAAAACGAAATCTTCATCTCCATAAAGCTTTTCAGCAGATGGAAGCATGAAGTGCTCCAAAATCTCCTGATAGCTAGCTGCATTGACCCTGCCCTTGATAAAACACAGTGGACCAACACCAGCAGCGGACATGGCACCCCAGACCATCACTGACTGTGGGGACTTGACACTGGACTTCAGGCATTTTGGCATTTCCTTCTCCCCAGTCTTCCTCCAGACTCTGACTCCGTTTTTTGCCACACTTTTCCCTTCCCACAGACTTCCCACTGAGGTGCCTTGATACAGCACTCTGGGAACAGCCTATTGGTTCAGAAATGTCTTTCTGTGTCTTACCCTCGCGCTTGAGGGTGTCAATGATGGCCTTCTGGACAGCAGTCAGGTCGGCAGTCTTACCCATGATTGCGGTTTTGAGTAATGAACCAGGCTGGGAGTTTTTAAAAGCCTCAGAAATCTTTTGCAGGTGTTTAGAGTTAATTAGTTGATTCAGATGATTAGGTTAATAGCTCGTTTAGAGAACCGTCTCATGATATGCTAATTTTCATGAGCTGTATGCCAAAATCATCAGTATTAAAACAATAAAAGACCTGAAATATTTCAGTTGGTGTGCAATGAATCTAAAATATATGAAAGTTTAATTTTTATTATTACATTATGGAAAATAATGAACTTGTATCACAATATGCTAATTTTTTGAGAAGGACCTGTATATATATAATGACCAGGAGCATGCTAAAAGGCAAATTATAAGAAGTCTATTATGTAAGTGCAAATAGTTAAACTTGTTGACACTCTTTTCAGTAAGTCTGCCCACTATTGCTCAGATATTTTACGTATGTCAGAATACACAGTGCATATGGAAAACTCAGTTGCATCTATCACTCTTCGCTCTTAGCGTAAACAAGATGCTATTTATACTTTGTGCAAACAGAATCTGCCTCTATTTGTACTCAGTGTAAATAGATACTGTCCAAATTATGTCATCATAGCAGTTCATTTCCACGTTAAGATAGATTGCATTATTAATTGAAAACCATACTAACAAAAACTGTACCACAGACCACCTTTTCAAGCTGAATTTATATCAGCAGATTTTGTAGATTTTATTACAAGTAAAATAATAAATAATTACAGTGTGATTATTTTCCCCTCACAAACCCAATGAAAATGTGAAAATATTTATTATCAATGTAATATATAATAACAATATCCATTATTTATATTAATTTATATATATTTTATATTGATAATATAGACTGAATATGTGTGTGTGTGTGTTTGTGTGTGTGTGTGTGTGTGTATATATATGTATATATATGTATATATGTATATATATATATATATATATATATATATATATATATATATATATATATATATATATATATATATATATATATATATATATATATATATATATATATATATATATATATATATATATATATATATATATATATATATATATATATATATATATATATATATATATATATATATCTATAAACACTAACATAGATCAGGCATAACATTATAACCACTGACAGGTGAATTGAATAACACTGATGATCTCTTCATCACGGCTCCTGTTAGTGGGTGGGATATATTAGGCAGCAAGTGAACATTTGTCCTCTAAGTTGATGTGTTCGAAGCAGGAAAAATGGGCAAGCGTAAGGATTTGAGCGAGTTTGACAAGGGCTAAATTGTGATGGCTATGCGGCTGGGTCAGAGCATCTCCAAAACTGCAGCTCTTGTGGGGTGTTCCCGGTCTGCAGTGGTCAGGATCTATCAAAAGTGCTCCAAGGAAGGAACAGTGGAGAACCGGCCACAGGGTCATGGGCGGCCCAGGCTCATTGATGCACGTGGGGAGCGAAAGCTGGCCTGTGAGGTCCGATCAAACAGACGAGCTACTGGAGCTCAAACTGCTCAAGAAGTTAATGCTGGTTCTGATAGAAAGGTGTCAGAATACACAGAGCATCACAGTTTGTTGTGTATGGGGCGGCATAGCCGCTGACCAGTCAGGGTGCCCATGCTGACCCCTGTCCACCAACCGAAAGCACCAACAGTGAGCATCAGAACTGGACCACGGAGCAATGGAAGAAGGTGGCCTGGTCTGATCTGTTGCAGACCATGTACACCCTTTCATGGAAACGGTATTCCCTGGTGGCTGTGGCTCTTCCAGCAGGATAATGTGCCCTACCACAAAGCACAAATGGTTCAGGAATGGTTTGAGGAGCACATCGACAAGTTTGAGGTGTTGATTCGGCCTCCAAATTCCCCAGATCTCAATCCAATCGAGCATCTGTGGGATGCGCTCAACAAACAAGTTCGATCTATGGAGGCCCCTCCTAACAACTTACAGGACTTAAAGGATCTGCTGCTAACATCTTGATGCCAGATACCACACCACAACTTCAGGGGTCTAGTGGAGTCCATGCCTCGACAGGTCAGGGCTGTTTGGCAGCAAAAGGGGGTCATAACGTTACGCCTGATTGGTGTGTGTGTGTGTGTGTGTGTATATATATATATAGTCTGCAGTGAAGCCTGATGCAGACATGCACATTCAGATGTTTATAGTGTTTAGTTTATCTTGTGACATTAAGAAAAAAAAAAGAGTTCTTTGAGTTCTTTCTTCAAAATGCCTCAAGAAATGGAGACCAAATTGCACCTTTCAGGTCAATGGAAGTTTTCGCCACGTTTTTTGAACGTTTAGCTTCCCCTACAACTCGTAACTGAATTAAACGGGCTGCATGACGCTGAAGGATTACTGCGCTATGTAGTTTGGCATGCGTTTGTGAATGACTTCAGTTCTAAAATAAACAACTAAATAAAATCAATAGACCTTTGTGTAATCTCTCTGGCTCTTTTTGCTTGTGTGCCATTGGTTACCTTACCTTAGGTTGTCCAGTTTGTCTTGCTCCAGTGACCTTTGCCTTTGGGGTATTCAGGCTATCTTTGCTGTAAATCTGCTTTGAAACGATTGTGATTTGTGCTATAGAACATTTGTTTTGACCTGATTTGCATTTGAATTGGTTTGTACTCATGAAAAGCAGCATGTTGTCCTCTCACATCACAAGTCATTCCACAGCAAAATACCTTGAAAGTTATGGCTGTTAACCAAAGATGCAGTCCGTCAGGAAGAGAGAGCGTGAGACACTCTGCAGGGCTCCTGAGTAGGTCCATGCGAGGTTATTGACTCACACACTCACTGAAACGCATCAGCTCTCGGCATAGAGTGTTATAGTCAGCTAATGCAAAGCAGATGGAAGACCATCACAAAAAATAAAAATGTCTGACTGTACAGTGGCACTATGGCACACGTTCTGCAACCTGTCCAAAGTCTCCAGACTCGGAGATATCCGACTCTCGTAACATTCCCACCTCATGATTCAGCACCTGTGTGTATTGTGAGTCATGGAGAAAAAAAAGTGCTGAGAGATTTGAGAGGATAGAATGATAGTTTATTTAAGTTGTGTGATGTTAAACTTGGAAAGAAGAAACTATTTTAACATGCAGAGAATTATAAATCATTTATTGCTTGATTCTGTTGAACACTCGGACAGACTGTCTGGGACGAGGAACGATCAGACAGTGCACTATATAGGGGATAGGGAACGATCAGAGAGTGCACTATTTAGGGGATACAGAACGATCAGAGAGTGCACTATGTAGGGGATAGAGAATGATTCAGACAGTGCACTATATAGGGGATAGGGAACAATCAGACAGTGCACTATATAGGGGATAGGGAACAATCAGACAGTGCACTATATAGGGGACGAGGAACGATCAGACAGTGCACTATATAGGGGATAGGGAATGATCAGACAGTGCACTATTTAGGGGATAGAGAACGATCAGACAGTGCACTATATAGGGGATAGGGAACAATCAGACAGTGCACTATATAGGAGATGGAGAACGATCAGACAGTGCACTATATAGGGGATAGGGAACAATCAGACAGTGCACTATATAGGGACGAGGAACGACGATCAGACAGTGCACTATATAGGGATAGAGAACGATCAGAGAGTGCACTATAGGGATAGGGACGATCAGACAGTGCACTATATAGGGGATAGAGAACGATCAGACAGTGCACTATATAGGGGATGGAGAACGATCAGACAGTGCACTATATAGGGATAGGGAATGATCAGAGAGTGCACTATATAGGGATAGGGAACGATCAGAGAGTGCACTATATAGGGGATGGGGAACGATCAGACAGTGCACTATATATGGGATAGGTACAATTAGAGAGTGCACTATAAAGGGATAGGAAACGATCAGACAGTGCACTATAGGGGATGGGGAACGATCAGACAGTGCACTATATAGGGATAGGGAATGATCAGAGAGTGCACTATATAGGGATAGGGAACGATCAGAGAGTGCACTATATAGGGGATGGGGAACGATCAGACAGTGCACTATATATGGGATAGGTACAATTAGAGAGTGCACTATAAAGGGATAGGAACGATCAGACAGTGCACTATATAGGGGATGGGGAACGATCAGACAGTGCACTATATAGGGGATAGGGAATGATCAGACAGTGCACTATATAGGGTATAGGGAACGATCAGACAGTGCACTATATAGGGGACGAGGAACGATCAGACAGTGCACTATATAGGGGATAGAGAACGATCAGAGAGTGCACTATATAGGGGATAGGGGACGATCAGACAGTGCACTATATAGGGGATAGAGAACGATCAGACAGTGCACTATATAGGGGATGGAGAACGATCAGACAGTGCACTATATAGGGGATAGGGAATGATCAGAGAGTGCACTATATAGGGGATAGGGAACGATCAGAGAGTGCACTATATAGGGGATGGGGAACGATCAGACAGTGCACTATATATGGGATAGGTACAATTAGAGAGTGCACTATAAAGGGGATAGGGAACGATCAGACAGTGCACTATATAGGGGATGGGGAACGATCAGACAGTGCACTATATAGGGGATAGGGAATGATCAGAGAGTGCACTATATAGGGGATAGGGAACGATCAGAGAGTGCACTATATAGGGGATGGGGAACGATCAGACAGTGCACTATATATGGGATAGGTACAATTAGAGAGTGCACTATAAAGGGGATAGGGAACGATCAGACAGTGCACTATATAGGGGATGGGGAACGATCAGACAGTGCACTATATAGGGGATAGGGAATGATCAGACAGTGCACTATATAGGGTATAGGGAACGATCAGACAGTGCACTATTTAGGGGATAGGGAACCACAGAGCGGATCATGTGATCGAGTTGCCGCAGACCAGAAAAAAATATTGGACCCATTTGAATTCTGCACAGAATGATATTTTAAAGCGATATGATCAGAGGTCAGGAGGAGAAACGGTTAGAGATTAGGAGGAATCTGCGGCTTTACCGAGTTCAACGGCTCTGGCCGAGCTGTGATATAAACTAAACGCTATTTGCTATTTTAAAAAAGGGCAGGAGCTGTTTATGTCCCACCCTGTCTTCCTGTTCCAGTGGAAATTACATCATCACATTGACTAATGCTGTGCGTTTCAAAGCAGTGGGAGTTTAATATGTGGGGGCGTGGTGGGGTTTTGGTTATTGGCCCACCGGGAAAAGTTCAGGTGCTCCCGATGGCCAGGCAATCTACTCCGTAGCCAGTCACAGGCCCCCTCAATGCTCGGGCCCCGGGGCTTCAGCCCCGTCTAGCCCTATTGTTTATGTGGCCCTGGTTTCAGGAAGAGCCTTTAACATCCATGGAACCTTTCCATTACACAAAAGGTTCTTTATGGTGGAAAATGGTTCTTGCGTCAAATTTGAGCCTGACAGGCAGGATCATCAGTGGAAAGTTCAAGAAATACTTTTGAAAAACAGTTATTAGTTTTGTGATTCTGTTTGGTGACTCTATTGTTGCAGAAAAAACACACCTCACCTTTAACTGGAAATGTCCAGGTGTTGATGTCTGTGATTAAAGAATACTCGATATTTCCAGTGTATTTAGGTGTCATAACATGCCATTTATTTGCAGTGGTTGTATACTGGATCACAATGGCAATGTACACAAATGTGCGAGTGAGTAAATGATCGTTCTGTGTGTTTATGGAATACAGGAGTCACTCCTGAACTTGAACTCTTTGGCATCTCATGCATGTAAACATACAGCATGAATGTTTAATCGGATTGGTTTAGCTGTTTTTGACCAAAATGACGTTAGCAACATGGAGACATATTATCACCCAATTATTAGTGAAGCTCTGTGGATTTGATGAATTCTGTTGTGCCAAAAATATTGTAATGTTTGCAGGGTTATAGACAATTCTGACTTTATATTTCACAATTCCGACTGTATATCACAGAATTCTGAGAAAAAAAGTCAGAATTGCAAGAAAAAAAAGTCAGAATTACTTTTTTATTTTTTTTATTCTGTGGTGGAAACAAGCTTCCATACCAAAATTATATTTTTGACCAGACTGTTTTTTTTTATTTTGCTTTCTCTTTGTCAGATAAACACACACCCAACATTATGTGTAGTTCAAACAGTTCTGTGGAAGCAGTTAAACCCTCTCTTGTGCTTTTGTGTCAAACAAAGCCGTTCATCCAAGCCTTTATCTGCATGGCACCCTGCCTCACCAAACCCTTACGGTGAATTACTAAACAGACGTACTGAACCAAGACCAGAGCGATGCATTTCAAACCAAAGGGCTCTTCATTGGAACCCCAAAACTGGCTTCCATGGAGTCATGTGATGTTGAGATGATTTTCTTATGTAATGATAGCGAGAAATCCTCAGCAAAAGGCCAGCGATTACATCATCATTATTATTTTTTCTGTTTACTTAAACTATAGCTTAGTATTTGAACACTTAAGCCACACTTTTGTCCCAGTGTATTTGAATCAGCTGGTGTTTTGCTGATTTTTAGTGGGTGTGTGCAGTCAGTTCTCCTCAAGTTCACACAGGTGTAGAGAGTCACATTAACATCATCCATAACCACAAAAACAGTAGAAAAGTCTTTATCTTCAACACTACATCTATTGGTTTAGCATTTCAAATCGAACAAACTTCTTTTTAGAAATGTTTTGTTTGTTCATTTATTGCATAAATGATGCATGTCACATTTACATATTTTTTGGGTGGCTTAATAAATTGTCATTTTTTATTTACATTTTTTTTTTTATTTTGTATGTGGCTTAAGTGTCTAAATATTTAATTTAGCTCACCAAGGCTCCATTTATTTAATGAAAAATACAGTAAAACTGTAATATTGTTAAATAATGTTACTATTTAAATAACTTTTTTGAATATTTTTTTTGATCAGGGGTCAGTACCAGTTTATGTGCACTGGCTTGCTCCTCAGAATCACAACCTGTAAGTTTGATTCATTATTGATGTATATTTTCTACCGGGTGGCGGGTGCTCACAACAAGTTTTATGTTTTATATTGTGCAAGTTTCCGACTAACTCGCATTATTACTGTCTTGCTGAAATACTTCTGCTCATCAGCTGTGTGCCACTATTACCTAAAACTGTGTCCATTAATGCAGATCGTCTGGCGTTACTGTGAGTAAAGATAAAGGATGGAGCAAACTTTAATGTTACATCAGTCATTCACATTAGCGCTCGACTAATGTATGCGCTGATATTGATACAGTTCCCGCGTGGCACCGCAATAAATGAGAAATACACACATGGGTTTGTTGATGGACGTACTCTTGTTAATGCTGATGGTGAGGAATTACAGCTGCAACATCTCGGGGTGAATAACTAGTTCTTCCAATGTTTCACTATTGTGCTCGGGTTGATATGGTAAAATCGTAGTCATCGTCACAGTCTTTACAGTGTGCACGATCACTGAGCTTTAGGAAACCTCCACATGGAGCTGGAGTTCAGTTATGGTGATGGCCGTTTAGCTTCAGAAACATGTGCTGTAACCAATCACAACAGACTGGGCCATCTGACCAATCAGAGGAGGGTAGACCAATCATAATAGACTGGGCCATTTGACCAATCAGAGCAGAGTAGACCAGTCACAACAGACTGGGCCATCTGACCAATCAGAGGAGGGTAGACCAATCATAATAGACTGGGCCATCTGACCAATCAGAGTAGAGTATCTCAGGGAAAGGAGGGATTTAGAGAGACTGATTCATCCATCGAGTCGTTTGAGCATCATTGAACATTGTGGTGATGTGCAATGTATATAATAAGAAAATGAAAATTTGATGCATGTACACCTGTGTGGAGACCTTCAAAACTAAATTAAGGGCCTTTAAAATAGCATAATAGGGGCATTTTAATGCATCCATGCAAAGTATTCATTTATTTAAAAAAAAAACTTGCTGAGCCCAAACAGCAGAACATTTATGTTTACAGTAGTGCATTAATATTTATAAGTATACATTCATATACTGTCAGTGACATACTGATCAGTTGATAAATGTCTGTGTTCTCTTCCTTTGAAGGCCTTTAACTAGTTTGGCTTGGAAATGTCTATTGCTGGTAAGACGTCTGTCAGCTGTAGCTCAAGCATCTCTAACAGTTTACATCGAATTCATCAGCCGTCCTGAGCAAGGAAAATGAGCTAACTCCAACTCGGATGAGGCAAAGATAGTGCTCTCTCTAAATCTGTATGGCTGGCCGAGCTTAATCTGTTATAGAGGCTTTAATTAGCTTGCAAACTTCTCATTAGGGCTTTATCGGGTAATGCGGGAGAGATCAGGAGCAAACGTGCTGCTATTAACACACATTGATTACACAACACGTCTGAGTGCAATGAAACCATTCTACAGGAAAACTTTCTACATTGACAATCAAAAAGTGTTAAGCCAATCTAAAATATTATACTGTATGACATTAACTGAAATGTTTTGCTTAAAATAGTATTTGTGCATCTTTACAATAAATGACACTTGATTTAATATTGTATCTTATCCAGTATACTTTTTTAAGTATCTAATGTTTATATTTTCTCAACAAGAGTGCATATCTGATCAAAATACTGTAAAGATATTGTGAAATATTATTACAATTTAAAATAACTGTATTCTATGTGAATTTATTTTAAAATGTAATTTATTCTTGTGATTCAAAGCTGTATTTTTAGCATTATTACTGCAATCTTCAGTGTCACGTCTTCCTCCATTGACAGACATTGAAAAGAAAATAATATTTTATATTTTATATTTGACGTCACAGCTCATGATAATCGCTAGTGAAGGTTTGGGACATTGCTATGATGTAATTTTCCTGTGATCAGTCACATGAATCCACCAGTTTATTCACTCACAAAGGAATTAAGTTAATGTTATTTCTGTTTTTCATATACTTTCTGTTTTTGCTTCAGTTCACAGTTTGTCGTGATGTGATTCATCCTGGGTTTGGTTCATGGCTCAGAACTCTTTATTGAAGATTGTTTAGAAATCCCTATGGAGAAAATGACTTTCGGTTCCAAAGTCACTGAAAAAGTGTCGCGCTCTGTTTCGCGCACCACAATTTTATCATCGCAATGCATCGGAAAAGCGAGGTATTCTTCTATTTGCCCTCAGATTAAGCATGCTTGATTTCATGAAGACAAACTTTAATGTGTCCGGACCCCCTGGATTCTGCCCCTCTTTGGATTTGGTAGTTGTCCTGAAACGAACCAATGATGTAAAGCACAGTATGTGCATTAGAGTTGTGGTTTTTCGTTCCAGCACCAGATTTTCAGTGCATTGTTTATTTGTTTCGCAGTATACACTCAGACGTTTGAATCGACTCCCTCTGCCCTGGCTCCCTTCCTGGCTGTTTCCCGCTGAAACGCGAGACCTTTGAGTTTTGTTATTGTAACGGGGTACTTCAGATGTTTGACATATGTCCTGACCTGTTGCCGTGTCTGCCGGGTGTTGGGCCTCTTGTGTCTGTGTGAGCTCAACCTGCTAGTGTGAAGGTGAGGCGGAAAAAACAACATGTGGTTTGGTAATGAAATAAGAGCAATTCAATGACAAAATATAATTTTATCAGATATTTTAAAGCGGTAGAAAAGAGGTGTTAAAATGAATTTATAATTAATATAATATTTTAATGATTTACATTTTTGTAACTTGAAGAAAACTGGTTAAAGTGCCCTATTATCCCCAAAAAAAAAAATATTGCATTTCATGTAGTGTGTAATATAGCTGTCTGTGAATGTAAAAGGTCTGCAAAAAATTATTAAACAAGTGTTTTCTTGGCAAAAGTTTAGTGATGATTTACTGATTGTCGAATTGAACGTTAAACAATTAATGCTTGGTGATAAATCATTATACTATTAACCTAATATATTAGTAAAATACATTTATAAATCAAAAAAGTTGTTTTGGTATATAAATGTGTTTTAGTAATAGGTTAATAGTATAATGATTTATCACCTATCATTAATGTTAAAGAATCTTTAAAGAAACTATTCATAGCTTATTGTTGGAATAAACATTTTCTGTTGTTAATTATGATTTTAATTATGATTTATCTTCTGAAGGTGCACTTGATGAAGCTAAAACCTTTCCCAGCATCCTCTTGCCATCACTTCATATTTCATACACAATTTCAAGTTTTCTGGGTTCTATTGCACCATCTGCTGAAAATCTGGCATACTGGACAAAGGCTCAGAGAGATGATGAGGCAGACCCAACTCCAAGTCCCCAGAGATCACTGGAACTCATTTATAAGTTTTTAATGTACTGTATGAGAGTGGCAGTCGGCCTGAAAGAGAAGGTACTGTCATTTTATTAACTGTGAGCAGGATCATTACATGGGCCGAATACTTATATATCATGCTATTGGCCACTCGAGAGGTCAATGCATCTATGCCCAGAAAGTATAAAGAGTACTGTCCAAATCTACATGTCATCGTTGACTGCACTGAGATAAAATGTGAGACGCCATCCTCACTCACACGTCAGTCTGAAACTTTCTCACAGCACGAGAACACTACCACTCTTAAATCTTTGATAGAAAGTGCTCCTAATGGGACAATAACTTTTGTCTCAAGGCTCTATATTGGCTCTATTTCTGACAAAGAACTGACCGTGTCATCTGGCATCTTAGACCTCCTTGAACCAGTCAAGTCAAATTTTATTTCTACAGCACATTTAAAAGCAACAGAGTTACGCCAAAGTGCTGCAAAGTAAGACAATGTGCATTTGAAAAGAAACAAGGCAGATATAAACACATTAGACCAGATACAATCCAAATAATAAATGATTATAAAAATCTACCAATATCGATCTAATCAAAAGCCAGAGAGAACAGATGAGATTTAAGAGCCGATTTAAAGCTGGCTAATGAAGATCCAGAGTTTAGGTGCTGCAGCAGAGAAGGCCCGACCACCCTCAGTTTTACAGGGAAAACGTGGGACAGTTAAAAGAAGCTGATTACAAGACCTAAGAGTACTTTGGAGAGTGTAAGGAATCAGAAGGTTACTTATGTATTTTGGTGCAACACCAGATAGAGCCTTGTACATAAAAACTGCAACTTTAAAATCGATAACTTAACCGGAAGCCAATGTAAAGTCGCTAAAATGGGAAACATGTGGTTTCTCTTTTTTTTGTGCCGGTAAGAAGACCGTGATGGCGTCATGGCAAATAAGGGCTTCACAGCCGAGAAGATGTGAAAGGATGTTGGAGCAAGCCTGATAATCCCACCTTTCAAACCTAGATCCCAGCTGACCAAGGAAGACTCACTGCACACCCAGGCCATTTCCAGGATGAGAGACCATGTGGAGAGGGTAATTTACAGGGTGAAACAATGCCATCACATCCTTAGGTCATTGATAGAAACCGATAGAAATGTTATTTTTACTCTGTCAGGCGGATAATTTAGGTACAATAACAAAAAGCTTGTCAACAGGCTCAGGTCGGATACCCTGTAACAATTAGCAAGGATATCATGCACAAATAAAAAGTCAAATTATTTACACTAATCAAAAGCGTTTCAACTTACCTTTGTTGGCCTATATGCCACTGCTTAAAGAACTTGTGCATGCAAGTAGTGGAGGAACAGTTAGTGTGCTGTCTTGAATAGCATGGAAACTAAATGATTGCACAATGCCTTACCAGCTGTAAGGCTTTATCAGAAAGCCACTTTATCAGAACCAGTATGTGAGTAGTCAATACAAGGGAAAATTCATATTATGGTATTGCATTATGGACCATACATTGTAGACATAAGGCAAATCATAAACTACAAAAGATTATTTTAGGCTAAACTCTAAAAAATGCTGGGTTGTTTTAGCCCAATGTTGAGTCAGATATGGACTAACCCAGCAGTTGGGTGTTTTTCTGGATTTCTATATATATATGACCCTGGAAAACCACAAAACCCAATGCTGGGTTAGTCCATATTTGACCCACCATTGGGTTGTTTTTACCAAGCACATTTTAGAGTGTAATTACAAAATCAGACCAATCAGAAAGGAGAGCCATCACAACAGACTGGGCCATCTGACCAATCAGAGCAGAGTAGCGTCGTGGAAAAGGGGTTTAGAAAGACTGAATCTTCAAATTAAGCGTTTTCAGGCTTTTTGAGAAATTAGGTTATGTGTAACGTATATTACGGGAAAAATAAAGTGTGTTTTAACCTTGGATCCATGTAAACATGTTGTAGGAGACTTTAAAACAAAATTAGGAACCTTTACAATAGCATAATAGGGGCATCTTTAAAAAATAATCTAGTCCCTTATTCTTTCTCTCCTATTGTGAATGAGAGATAAGATTGGTGTAGTGTGGGGACAAATCAATCCCAGTTACCCATTCGTTTCTAAGGGTTAAATTAAGAGAAATGTACAATAGATTAGCTTTTAATTGGGGCAGAAACATGCCTGAACGTTTTAATGGATTTCTTACACTTCAAATAAAGTAAAATAAAAAAACACCCTCAGATCTGATTTTTCTTTTTATCACCCGCCAGTTGAATAAAACAAAACTGCAGTGGACACAAGCCATTCAGAGAAAGATATGAAGGAACGCCAGTGGAATCACATCCAGATGTGTGTGGAGAAGACTTTATTTAGCAGCTTTTATTATGGATGAAATCAGTCATTTAGTCTGATGGGATTGTTCTTCCACACACTAAACTGTTGCCCAAGTATTTCTGATGTGTTGCAGACTGTGTAGTCTCAGTGATGGAGCATGACAGCTTAGAGAGCTGGATTGAGTTTATAAGTCAAATATGCTTCCATGTCCCAGTGTCTCTGCAGTGTCAGAGGGCAAGACAGCGAGGTCTTGATGTGATCAGCACCCGTATCAACATATTCATGTTCTGGACTGTATCCTGTCATGATTATATCATCATCAGATGTCGAATTGGAATGAATCATAATTGTTTTGTTTTTTTTTCAAAGAAGAAATGGAAACACTGACCCATTTGTTTTGGTGTTGTACCATTTTAAATGGCTTCTGATATATTTAGATATACCCCAGACCCTTGTGTTGGTCACACTTTTGCTGCCAAAACAGCCCTGACCTGTCGAGGCATGGACTCCACTAGACCCCTGAAGGTGTGCTGTGGTATCTGGCACCAAGATGTTAGCAGCAGATCCTGTAAGTCCTTTAAGTTGTGAGATAGGGCCTCCATGGATTGAGATCTGGGGAATTTGGAGGCCAAGTCAACACCTCAAACCGTTTCCATGAAAGGGTGAACATGGTCTGCAACAATGCTTATGGTATTTGTCAAAGTATCATCCACATGGACTGCAGGACCCAAGGTTTTCCATGCAGAAGAACATTGCCCAAAGCATCGCACTGCCTTCGCCGGCTTGCCTTCTTCCTATAGTGCATCCTGGGGCCATGTGTTCCCCAGGTAGGCCATGCACACGCATTCGGCCATCCACATGATGTAAAAGAAAATGTCAGACCAGGCCACCTTCTTCCATTCCATCCAGTTCTGAAGCTCACGTGCCACTGTTGGTGCTTTCAGCGGTGGACAGGGGTCAGCATGGGCACCCTGACTGGTCAGCGGCTGTGCCGCCCCATACACAACAAACTGCGATGCACTGTGTATTCTGACACCTTTCTATCAGAACCAGCATTAACTTCTTGAGCAATTTGAGTTCCAGTAGCTCGTCTGTTTGACCACACGGGCCAGCCTTCGCTCCACACGTGCATCAGTGAGACTTGGGACCCATAACTCTGTCGTCGGTTCACCACTGTTCCTTTCTTGGATTGTAGACCTGCATAAGGCAAGAAGATTGGTGAGGAGACAAATGTTGGTGTGAATATTCGTAAATGGAAAAAATACAAAATAACCATCAACCACCCTCAGTCTGGAGTTCCATGCAAGATCTCACCTCATTGGGTAAGGATGTTTAAGGATGAGGATACTTAGGGTAAAGATGACCACAGTCACCAAGCAAACCATTGGTAACACACTACGCCTCAAGATTGAAATCCTGTAGTGACCGCAAGGTCCCTAAGCTCAAGAAGGCACATGCAGGCTCATCTGAAGTTTGCCAATGAACATCTAAATGATTCAGAGAAGGCTTGGGAGAAAATGCTGTGGTCAGATGAGACCAAAATTGAGGTCTTTGGCATTGACTCACCTCGCCGTGTTTGGAGGGAGAGAAATGCAGACTATAAGCACAAGAACACCATCCCTACAGTCAAGCACGGAGGTGGAAACATTGCGCTTTGGGGCTGTTTCTCTGCTAAGAGTACAGGATGACTTCACCGCATTGAGGGGCCGATGGACGGGCCATATACCGTAAAATCTTGGACGAGGACAGAAAACCAGAACACTGAAGATGGGTCATGGATGGGTCTTCTAGCATGACAGTGACCCAAAACTAACAGCCAACGCAATGAAGGAGTGGCTCAAGAAGAAGCACTTTAAGGTCATGGAGTGGCCTAGCTGGTCTCCAGACCATAATCCTTGAAAATCTGTGGAGGAGCTCAAACTTCGAGTTGTCAAGCGACAGCCAAGAAACCTTAATGATTTAGAGAGGATCTGTAAAAAGGAGTGGAGCAAAATCCCTCGAGATGTGTGCAAACCTGATGACCAACTACAAGAAACGTCTGACTTCTGTGCTTGCCAACAAGGGTTTCTCCACCAAGTACTAAGTCATGTTTTGCTTGGCGATCAAATACTTATTTTACTCACTGAAATGCGAATCAATTTATAACCTTTATATAATGTGTTTTTTCTGGATTTCTATATATATGTGACCCTGGAAAACCACAAAACCAGTCATATAAGGCACTTTTTTCCTTTTTTTGGCAATATTTGTCCGAGATATTTCTGGCAACATTTTTAATACATTTTTTAATTCAATTTTTTGTCTGAGATACAGCTATTTGAAAATCTGGAATCTGAAGGTGCAAAAAATCTAAAATATTGAGAAAATCACATTTAAATGAAGTCCTTAGCAATGCATATTACTAATAATACTACTTTTTAAAATATATTTACGGTAGGAAATGTACAAGATATCTTCATGGAACATGATCTTTACTTAATATCCTAAAGATTTTTGGCATTAAATAAAGAATTTTAAATTTTGACCCATGTATTATTGGCAATTGCCACAAATATACCCGTGGAACTGGTTTTGTGGTCCAGGTTCGCGTGTGTGTGTGTGTGTGTGTGTGTGTGTGTGTGTGTTTAGATAGTAGAGCTGTATGAGATGTATGTTAAAAATACATAACTATAATTATAGATATTTTACATAAGATAATATTTTAGTAATTATTTGTATTTTTGCTGTTTCAGATGTCTTGATCAATCTTCATCAATCAAAAAAATTGATCAAAAACTTATTTAATTGTTTTGTTATTTTACCATTGTGTTATTCATTTATTAATCAATGCTAATTACCCCAACTTATTTCCATATCATAATGTTGAACGGATTGTTTCAAATATTTTAAGTTAAAAAATGACACACAAGCATACGTTTGGTTTCGCTGTCCTTGTTTTTCCGTCCGTTCTGGTGGTTTGCATGAACTTTACATGGATTCCCTACTGTAATTAGGTATTCCTAATTGTCAGAAGTATTTTCAAAATAACCAGATGTTATAAACATGTCTTGTCAAATCATGCAACCAATTACGGTGATTCAAACCACAACCTCATGGAGAAAATGATTCCTCCTTTAAGTTGGTTTTAGGTTTGAATCAACATGTTGTATTTACTTCTGTGAATTATGTCGAGAGCGCGGGGCTTTTCTCGAAAACCTCATTCCATGTCATTTCAACCGCCAGATGCTTTTGAGCATGAACTGAAAAACTGTATGAAGATGAATCTCTTGTGCCACATGTTCATGTCATAATTAGTGCCTCAGACAGGCAGACTACACAGAAATCTGACTTCTTAGAAAGGTTTTATGAAAATATACATGCAGGGTGGGACTGTCATGTGACCCACGAGTCACATGATATTATGAAAACTCGTTTCCATGGCAGTGGAGGTTGTGAAGTAGTGCAGTGTAAATATTTTGCCATTTTCTTTGATTCAACACTTCCTGACCACTGCTCAGAAATGTGCGTTCGTGTTTATAACAATACACCAAAGCTAGTATTTATGAACCTGACTGTAAACCAAAGATTGTTTTAGATTTTGGGAAATATCCTTTAAAATACAATGCATTTAAAATAATACAGTATTGTTTAATACATCATGTTAACATGAACACGTTTTAGTGTCTTTATCTCCATCTAGCGGTCGTTTGGTGAGATTGCAACTGTCATGAATCAAACCAATCCTTGATGTTTTGGGGGAAAGAAACAGAAACAAAGATGATTGTTGTTATTTTTTTTTTTTTCTCACATTGTGTTATACTTTTAATGACATTTTATATGCACATATTTTCAGGCAGTGCATGGTATAGTACTTTCCCATTGATATTTGCAACACACATTTGACACAAACTGGACCACAATGACATCAGTACACTGTCAGTCTTAAGTGTCATTCAGTGTCTGTATATAATATTCATCTCCACATCCCACTTCAGAAGTTTGTTCACTCACACGGTCCAAAAATAGCAGTCCATTTGACTCATTTTCGCTCCGGAGCTTTGGCAGTTTTTAACAGTATTGGCCAGTATTGTTCATTCATTGTATTTTATAGTCTCTCGTCTCTCTTGAAAACACACTCCCAGGCACTCAGAGGAAAGCCAGAACCAGCATTAGCGTAGAAAAGCATTATTGCTCCCGTCTGTGAATTAGAAACAAGGGATTTAAACTCACATTGTTTCTTTGTGTCTTCAGAAACGCTTCGAATGTTGTGCAACCGTTCCATCATGTGACTGATCTGAGAGAGAGTTTTAGAATGTTGCTACATGGTTGCTAGGGTGTTTGCATGGTTGTCAGTCGATTACATACTGACCTAACAAAAGTCTCTGTGGGATTTGTTTCTGCCAGTCCTAAATATGAGCAGAAGTGATGCTTGCTTGTCTCAGGAAACATATGAAATCTTTGGAGTATATTTGCCTTGTGATGTTAAAACTATGTAGCTACAAAGCCTCTTAAAATGGTCAGCCTAAGGTCAGGATATATGACTAATATCCAACAGTGAATCATTTAGACCAGTCATATGGCATTTTATCTACAAGATGTAAAGCGTTCACACCAAGGACGATAGCTACAACATAACGATAAAGATACCGTTTTTTTTTTTTTATCTGACTTTTTTTCTTGCAATTGCGACTCCCTCCCTGTTTTACTTTTTTTCCCGGAATTCTGACTTTTTATCTCGGAATTCTGATGTTCTTTTTTCCAGAATTCTGACTTTATGTCTCGGAATTCTGACTTTTTTATGTAGGAGTTCAGACTTTTTATCTCAGAATTCTGACTTTTTATCTCGGAATTCTGATGTTCTTTTTTCCAGAATTCTGACTTTTTATCTCAGAATTCTGACTTTATCTTGGAATTCTGGTTTTCTTTTGTTCAGAATTCTGACTTTATGTCTCGGAATTCTGACTTTTTTATGTAGGAGTTCAGACTTTTTATCTCAGAATTCTGACTTTTTATCTCGGAATTGTGACTTTATCTTGGAATTCTAGTTTTCTTTTGTTCAGAATTCTGACTTTATGTCTCTGAAATCTGACTTTTTATTTACGAATTCAGATTTTTTTTCCAGAATTCTGACTTTATGTCTCGGAATTCTGACTTTTTTATGTAGGAGTTCAGACTTTTTATCTCAGAATTCTGACTTTTTATCTCGGAATTCTGATGTTCTTTTTCCAGAATTCTGACTTTTTATCTCAGAATTCTGACTTTTTATCTCAGAATTCTGACTTTATCTTGGAATTCTGGACTTTTTATCTCAGAATTCTGACTTTATGTCTCGAATTCTGACTTTTTTATGTAGGAGTTCAGACTTTTTATCTCAGAATTCTGACTTTTTATCTCGGAATTGTGACTTTATCTTGGAATTCTGGTTTTCTTTTGTTCAGAATTCTGACTTTATGTCTCTGAAATCTGACTTTTTATTTACGAATTCAGATTTTTTTTTCAGAATTTTGACTTTTGTTCTCTGAATTACATTATTTTATCACAATTGCGACTTTTATCTTGCAATTTTGACTTTTTGTCTCGGAATTCTGACTTTATCTTGGAATTCTGGTTTTCTTTTGTTCAGAATTCTGACTTTATGTCTCTGAAATCTGACTTTTTATTTACGAATTCAGATTTTTTTTCCAGAATTCTGACTTTATGTCTCGGAATTCTGACTTTTTTATGTAGGAGTTCAGACTTTTTATCTCAGAATTCTGACTTTTTATCTCGGAATTCTGATGTTCTTTTTTCCAGAATTCTGACTTTTTATCTCAGAATTCTGACTTTATCTTGGAATTCTGGTTTTCTTTTGTTCAGAATTCTGACTTTATGTCTCTGAAATCTGACTTTTTATTTACGAATTCAGATTTTTTTTTCAGAATTTTGACTTTTGTTAATTACATTATTTTATCACAATTGCGACTTTTATCTTGCAATTTTGACTTTTTGTCTCGGAATTCTGACTTTTTATCTAGGAATTCAGATTTTCTTTTTTTCAGAATTCTGACTTTCTATCTCGGAATTCTGACTTTTTGTCTAGGAATTTAGATTTTTTTCCCCCCGGAATTCGTACTTTATATCTCAGAATTCTGACTTTTTCATCGAGAATTAAGCTTTTTTTCAGAATTCTGACTTTTTTTCTTGGAATTCTGACTTTTTATCTATGAATTCTTTTTTTTTTTTTTCAGAATTCTGACTTTTTCCCTCGGAATTCTGACTTTATATCTTGGAATTCTGTTTATTCAGTGGCTTCCATACACGCTTCCATACACACCACTACTATATTTTTCTCCAGTTGATGAACCATAAAACATTAACAGCCAATCAGAATCCATCTCAGAATCCATCCAGCTTGTGTATTTAAAGCGGCAGATGACAAAACTGCAGCGCACGCTTATAACAAACATACGTTACTGTCTGTTGGTGTGGGCGTTAGTATAGTTATCTTTAAAGTTATTGTTCTTGGTGTGAGCAGACCTTTAGGTAGAACAGGCACAGCAAACGCATAGGCAAGTTTTTGTCAAAAGCACACAATCGTTTTTGTTTTCTGATTCACAGGAGTGGCTGCAATAACATTTACAGTATATCGTCTGCACTGCATTACAATGTAATTGTATATGCAAGTAACACTTAAATAAATATTCTGGGTTTGGTGCAACTTAAGCTGTATGAACAACATCAGTCAGAATGAATCATTTTTGCATGTACAGTAATGCACTTTCAGTGGAAGTCTATGAGGCTCTGGGATAAATAGATCAAAATACACCATTTTGAATATATAGCCACAAGACTTAAACATCACAGTACATGTTAATCATTGTTATTTCCATTATTTTGTCCTATTATGACCATGTAAAATCCAGTAACACTCCACAGACTTGGATCGTACAGTAAGTGCATCACTGTAAATGTCATTTAAAGACGAGTGAAAATTATTGTCCATGCTAAACGTCAGCCGGCTACAGATAGTAGAATATACTCTGTAATGAGATGCTAGAATGCTCCCTCTGGTAACACTGGAACTGAGCTGATGTTAAACACTGGCATCCAGCTGTAATCACAAACTCATTCACCTGTAATCGTCTGTAATATCTCTTTCAGATATCTTCAATTCTTCTATCAATCACACAGTAATAATTTAGCGGACTGCAAGGTCTACGTTTCTTCTCAGCACATAAAAAAATGTGGTCACAGGTCAGTGTGTATTTTATTGTAATGTATAGTCTTGTTGTTAAAATGGGAATTTACAGTTCATACTACTGTTCAAAAGTCTGGCGTCAGTAAGATTTATTTTTAATGTTTTCAAAAATAAAGTGCTCATAAAGGCGGCATTTATGGAATCGCAGAATTCAGTCATAAAAATGGAATTTGATGAATAAATCAAATCGTGATATGGACTAATGTCTGTGAATATTAAGCTGCAGAAAGATCATTTAGATACATTACATTTATTTGATAAAACTATCGTCACATCATAAACACACAGAAACATCAATGTCATCACAGCAACCGGTCAAAAATAATTGGGTTTAACTTGAAGAAATTGTGACAGAAATATATTATTATTGCACAGTAGAGTGTAAGTAAATGTAGTAGTATTAATAATAAAATTATTAGTAAAATTTTTTTTAAAAGAAATAATAAAATTTGTTCTCCCATATTATGTTTCCACTTTGTTTGGCAAAAAAGAGAGAGGGTTTATACATATATATATATATATATATATATATATATATATATATATATATATATGTATTCAATAAATTTTCTTAATTAA